>JAJDFG010000563.1:27500-115000 GCA_021039105.1 Scomber colias
TCGATCATTGGCACTAAACAAATTGAGTCTCTGCTGGTGTATGATCACCAGTCTCTTTTGTTTATCCGGCGGAATATCAGTGACTTAAGTACTTTTGATCACAGCGGACGGTATACCTCACCCCGTTTTTGGCGGGAATCCCACCTCACCTGTACCGGACCCCGGCCCTACCTTCCCGGCACAAGCGTTCCCGTCGCCGCGGTAAACGCGGAGGTCGGCTGGTGAAGCTGAAGCTCTGCCTGACACACTCTACGTCCATTTCTCGGACAGGATACGGATTACTCCCTCCTCTCGCTGTGCCCCGGCACTTCCTCGACCCCATCAACACCTGCCTGGTGCCTGTCACCGGCTCTTTTGAGGGACTTCAGCCCCGCCGTCTCTGCCCCCTTCGGCTCTCTCAGCGCGGGGTAAACCACCGGCTTCTGAGGACGCTACCCCGGGCTCACCGTTCCACCGGACCACAGGCCCCAGCTCCCACCAGGATTGGCTTGGTGAACGCTAGATCCCTGGCGAACAAGACTTTCATCCTGAGGGATTTCTTCAGCTCCCGTGGCCTGGACTTCCTCTGTATGACAGAGACTTGGATCGGTGTCGGTGAGTGCAGCCCTCTGGTTGAACTTTTACCTGCAGACTGCTCTTACTTTAACTCCCCACGGTTGTCGGGTCGTGGAGGAGGAACTGCAACGGTTTATAAAAACAATTTTAAATGTAAGCAGCGCACCGTCTCGTCCTCAATTTCCAGCTTTGAAGTGGCTTTATTTGAGGTGGGTCGCTCAGACCCGGTGCTGTGCACTGTCATTTACCGACCTCCCAAATACAATAAGGACTTCGTGAATGACTTTTCTGGTTTTCTGGCTGAAATCATGCCTAAGTATGACCGTGCCCTCTTTCTCGGGGATTTTAACATTCACGTGTGTTGTCCTGATAAGCCGTTGGTGAAGGACTTTTTAAGCCTTATTGACTCTTTTAATTTAGTTCAGTGTGTGTCTGGCCCCACACATGAACATGGACACACATTAGACCTCGTCCTCTCTCATGGTTTATCTGTGTCTAACTTGGAGATCTGTGATGATTTGATTTCTGATCATATGCCAGTATTGTTTGAAGTTGCTTTCTCCTGTGCTGATGTTAAATCTGGCGCTCCTGTTCAGAGCCGTCGGATATTTAACTCTTTTACTGCTGGCCAGTTCTCTGAGGCTTTTGATCAACTCTGTGTCTGCCCTGCCTCTGTTAACACAGAGGAGCTCAGCTCTTGGTTTCACACCTCCTGCCTAACCATACTGGACTCGGTGGCTCCAAAGAAAACTGTGCAGCCTAAAGCAAAATCCGAGCCCTGGTTTAATGACACAACTCGCGCAGCTAGACGGGAGTGTCGCAAAGCTGAGCGTAAGTGGAAGAAGGACAAGCTGCAGGTTTCTCTCCAAATCCTTAAGGACTGTTGGCGCTGCTACCAGGATACCGTTAAAGAGACCAGAAGAGAATACCTGTCAAACATCATTGAAGCCAATCGTCATAACCCGCGGGTGTTGTTTAAAACCATTGACACTGTTCTTAATGCCCCACAGCCTGTCAGCTTGGAGGCATCTCCTGAAATGTGCAATACCTTCCTGCACTTTTTTATTGATAAGGTTGCTACTGCTAGGACTCCCATCTTAGCTCCTGCACCTGACCCCTCTGTCCCTGTTCCTTGTTCTGCAGCTCTTGATAAGTTTGAGCCTGTGTCTCTGTCGTTTTTAGAAGATCTGGTTGGCCATATTAAGCCATCAGGCTCTCCCTGTGATGCTGTCTCTCCTAGTTTCTTTAAAGAAGTTTTCCCTAGTATAGGGCAGTCAGTGCTGGCTATCATAAACAGCAGCCTGTCTTCTGGTGTTGTTCCCCTAAATTTTAAACATGCTGTGGTGCAGCCGCTACTTAAAAAACCTGGCCTTGACTGCAGCGTGCTGGCCAATTTTAGGCCCATCTCCAAGCTGCCCTTTATATCTAAATTATTGGAGAAAATTGTTAATGCCCAGCTACAGTCATTTCTGGATGAGCACAATGTCCTGGAGGTCTTTCAGTCAGGCTTCAAAACCCTGCACAGCACCGAGTCAGCCTTACTACGGGTTTTTAATGATATCCTATTAACAAATGACTCTGGTGACCATGTCATTCTTGTCCTGTTGGACCTAACAGCGGCACCCTAGTGGCTCGGCTAAGCCACCTAGTGGGTATCTGTGGTACTGCGCTGGACTGGATCAGATCCTATCTGGCTGACAGAACCATGAGTGTGAGCGTTGGAACTTCAGAGTCCAGCTCTGCTCCACTGCCGTATGGGGTTCCACAGGGGTCGGTCTTAGGGCCCCTGCTCTTCTCGCTGTATTTGCTGCCACTGGGCTCCATCCTAAGAAAGCATGGCATCTCTTTTCACTTTTATGCTGACGACAGTCAGATATATGTGCCACTGAAAAAAAGAAACGCTTTCTCCCTAACACCACTTCTGGCATGTCTTGAAGACATCAAAGCCTGGATGGCTTTGAACTTCCTTAACTTTAATGAGAAAAAAACAGAAGTGATGGTGTTTGGTCCCAGTGGCCTTTGTGAACCCCCTCCATTTGACTTGGGTCCTTTGGCCGATTATTTTAAGCCAACAGTCTCAAATTTGGGTTTTAAGATGGACAGTGATTTTAAATTGGATCGGCAAATTAGTGCTGTGGTGAAGTCCAGCTTTTTTCACATTAGACAGCTGGCAAAAGTAAAGCCCTTCCTCACACTACAGCACTTTGAAACAGTGATCCATGCCTTCATCACATCCCGGCTGGATTACTGTAATGCACTTTATTTTGGAGTCAGTCAGTGACTCCCTCGCACGTCTCCAGTTGGTGCAAAATGCAGCCGCTCGCCTCTTAACTGGAGTACGTAAGAGGGAGCACATAACGCCCATCCTGGCATCCCTCCACTGGCTACCTGTGCACTTTAGAGTCCATTTTAAGATTCTTTTATTTGTTTTTAAATCTTTAAATGGACTGGCCCCGCTCTACCTCTCTGAGCTCCTTCACCCCCACGCTCCTGCTCGGTGCCTCAGGTCAGCTGATCTGCTGCTCCTGGAGGTACCGAGGTCAAAGCGGAAGCTCAGAGGGGATAGAGCCTTTTCTGTAGCTGCTCCTAAATTATGGAACGAGCTTCCTTTAAATATTAGACAAGCGTCCTCACTGTCTGTTTTTAAAACTCGTCTTAAAACCCATTTTTATTCCTTGGCTTTCAACCGTGCATGAGACTCTGCTCCTGTTTTAGTGTTTTATGGTTTGTTTTGTTTTTTTAATTATTGTTTTATTGTTTTTAATTTGTTTTAAAAACAATAAACAATTATATTAGTATTTATTTCCTGTTAATTGTTTTATGTTCCTGTGTGTTTTTATGTATTTATGTACAGCACTTTGTTTCAGCTGTGGTTGTTTTAAAGTGCTATATAAATAAAGTTGAGTTGAGTTGAGTTGAGATGTGTTCCCCTTTAAAAAACAGTGACAAGTAATCTTAATGGAAGCAGAGGAAGATTTGTTAAAAAATATTCTTAATGAACTATGGTCTAAAGGACCAACTGATGTTGGACTGGTGAAAGGAGCCTTGCCCGTCCAAATTAGACCTAAGATAGAATACAGACCCTGTGTAAGACAATATCCGCTGAAACAAGATGCACTTGAAGGAATTAAGCCAGTAAATAGAAGATTTGATCACAGCAGGAGTGATAATTAAGTGTAACGATTCACCTTGCAATACACCTATATTCCCAGTTAAAAAGCAAGCATTATCCGTAGGATGGCGCATGGTGCAAGATTTGCAAACTGTAAATAATGCTGTAATTCAAAGAGCTCCATGTGTTCCAGATCTTTATACACTGCTAAACTCTTTAAGACCAGATGCTAAAGTATTTACTGTAGTGGATATTAGTAATGCATTTTTCTCTGTGCCTGTAGATAAGGATAGTCAATTTTGGTTTGCTTTTACCTTTGGAGGCCAGAGTTACACATATACCAGGTTGCCTCAAGGTTATTGTGAAAGTCCAACTATTTACTCTCAAGTAATGAGTGCAATTATGGCAAAATTTCAACCCCCAGGGGGAAGTCAAGTTTTAATATATGTAGATGACGTGCTATTAGTCTCTCCTGATTCAGAAACATGTAAAAAAGATACTTTAGCTTTGCTAGAGCATTTAGCCGAAGAAGGCCATAAAGTGAGCAAAAATAAACTCCAAATGTGTAAGACGCAAGTGAAATACTTAGGACATAATCTGAGCACGGGAGGAAGAACAATAGTGGAAGACAGAAAAACTGCAATCCTCCAAGCTCCAAAACCTTTAACAAAAAAGCCGATGATGTCATTCCTGAGGTTGACAAATTAGTGCAGAAATTGGGTGCCAAACTATGCTGAAATAATGGATAAATAAATTGATATATGAGGAAGATCTTAAAATGACATCTCAGCTAAAATGGACTGAAGAAGTTGAAAAAGTTTTCTGTGAAGTAAAGCAAGTGTTAGTGTCCAGTACAGCACTAGCATTGCCAGACTATAACAAACAATTTGTTCAGATGGTTGACTGTAAAGGTCACTTTATGACCTCTGTATTAGTGCAACAATATGGAGATAAAATGAAACCTATAGAAACCTATAGTTTATTTCTCATCTAAACTAGATAGTGTGGCTTGTGCACTACCACATTGTGTAAGAACACTCATAGCAGCCTCTATGGCTGTGGAAGCAAGTGCAACTATAGTATTGTTTCATCCTTTGATTTTGAAAGTGCCACATGCAGTCTCGGCACTGTTATTACAAACAAATATGACATTCTTGTCACCTGCAAGACACTTGTCTTGTATGTCTACCCTGAAGTATGATTGTCAAGAATTAGCAGAGCAAATGGCAAAAAGCAGAGCTGATTTAAAAAGATCAACCATTAGAAACAGGGGAAGTTTTGTTTGTAGATAGTTCCTCTAAAAAAAGACTAGGCAGAACTCAAACAGGATATGCGGTAGTGACTCAAAATACACTGATAAAAGCAGAACAGCTACCCTCTCACTATTCAGCACAAGCAGCTGAACTTATAGCTCTAACTGAAGCATGTAAATTAATGAAGGATGCATTCCTACAGTACTATGTATGACCAGAAAATAAACCTGTCCTACCAAAAATCTTTATAAATGGGCAGCAATATTGAGCCATGGTGTAACAACACATGTCTCAACAGGAGGGATAATTGTAGGACAGATACATCAATACTATACCACTTATGGATTCAATTCTTATTCAAAAAAAAATATATTTGTAGAACATGTTTGACCTGTGCTAAACATAATCTACAAGGAAATCTGAGACCGCGTAGAGGATGTTTTCCTACACCTCAGTACCCGTTTCAAATTATCCACATGGACTTTATAGAGTTAAACCAAAGTGAAGGAAAAAAGTATTGTCTAGTCATAATAGATGCATTTTCAAAGTAGATTGAAATCTTTCCAACAAAACATCCAGATGCTTTAACAGTAGCAAAGGAATTGTGTAAGGATATTATTCCCAGGTATGGAATTCCTGAAAAGATATATAGTGATAGTGGAGCTCATTTTTGTCAACCAAGTGGTTAAAAAAAAAAATTGGTATAATGTTTCACCTAGATTTAAAGAACTATTGTGCATATCATCCTCAAAGTGCAGGGTTAGTGAAAAGAATGAATGGGAAAATGAAAAACAGATTAGAAGAAATGTATGGAGGAAACAGGAAGATCGTGTACACAATGTTTAGACCTGATAAAGTTGTATATTAAAAAGGTCATTTCGACTGAGGACTCCGTCAGGGGAGGTGAGCCAAAGACTGATAATAGGGTGGATCTGGACATTTAGAGTCCACGTACACCTGAAAATCAGTGAAGATCTTAAAAGCCACCTAACCTAGTAGAGGAGGTCTCTCGGCTAAAATGACTCTAAGACTGACTGTGTCTTACATTTATGCTATCGGTGTTCCACGCGGTGTACCTAGTGAATACGAATTGGCTGATCAAGTTGCGACAGGATTTGAGTCCACCCTCTGTTGGTGGTGTACTGTGAATAAAAACGAAGACAGGATTAACTACATCCATTACAATGTTCAAAAATTGGGAAATTGGACTCAGAGCGGGTTTGAAGCTGTGCATGGCCAATTGGCAGCTACTTCCCTTATGGCTTTTCAGAATAGAATAGCGCTGGATATGCTGTTGACAGCAAAAGGTGGTGTGTGCGCAATGGTCGGGAAAAAGTGTTGTACTTTCATCCCCAACAATACGGCTGCTGATGGCAGTCTGACTAAGGCCATTGAGGGCCTGCGTTCATTGAATGGTAAAATGAAAGACCATTCCGGTGTTGACACCACCTTGTGGGATTCATGGATGGATGCCTTTGGGAAGTACAGAGCTCTGGTATCTTCTGTCCTAGTCTCAATTGCAGTTTTTGCAGTGATTTTGACCTTGTGTGGCTGTTGTTGTATTCCCTGTCTCCGTGCCTTAATTAATAGACTAATCACTACTGTCATTACACCCGTGGATAGTCGATTTGCTCAGATGTATCTTTTGTTTGGACATGATGATAATGGTAATGATGATCCTGAGGATAATTTACCTGATCTGTTTCCGATTTCGTCTGATGTTGATCCTGATTGGTAAACAGTAAAAAGAAAACAAATAACTCTGAGTGTAAACTTATTTGTTCTCATAAAAATGATTTTATAACTGAAAATCTTTTGAAATGATTGATATAAGTGATATGAGAAGATGAGCAAATATGTGATAAACAGGAGGGAAATGTTGGAATTATTGTACATTGGAATTATCTCATATTTACTCCTTTCTATAATCATTACCCTTTATGGTCATAGTATGCAAGCTTGTTGTTTTAAAGTTGTTTTTCAGAAAGCCTCCGAAGAGTTCTTCGAAGTGTGAGTGTGACCAGCTTGTGACCCTGCTGAGCTTCCGACGAAAAACAGGAACCGAACCAAGAGGCAGAGGCAGCTAAAACCAGACAGGCTAATTTCTGCCACCATTTCTAAGAGAAAGAGGAACCAGCGATACGAAGAGCTGTCTGACGAGAAAGAAGCTGATATATATTTTTATGCATAGATGTTAAGTTTCGATTACGTTGCTGCTGTGTGACCCCCACCCCTTAGAGCAGCAACGACAATGTAAATTAGGGAAAGTCCTGAAGACAATAAAAAGAAAGGGTTCGGCAAGGTATGCTCAGAACGGAATTGAGATGTGTACTGAGCATATCTCTCCGTGTCTCCTTGCAAGTAGAAACTCTAAACGCTGTGTCTTTGTCTTCCTTTGTCTGTTATTTGAATGTTATAGGTTGCCTGAACCTGACAGACAGAAAGATAGATAGATAGATAGATTGATAGATAGATAGACAGATAGATAGATAGACAGATAGATAGACAGATAGATAGATAGATAGATAGATAGATAGATAGATAGATAGATAGATAGATAGATAGATAGATACACATTTCTGTTTGTGTGTGTTTGTGTGTGTGTTAATGGTCTGGCCAGGTGCCATTCAAAGTAAAAATTTGAGAATTGAGAATCATTTAGTCTTATCAAAGTTAAGATAGATAGATAGATAGATAGATAGATAGATAGATACATCCATAGATAGTTTGATAGACACATTTTTGCTTGTGTGTGTGTGTGAATGTCTGCCAGGTGCCTTTCAAAGTAAAGATTTGAGAATTAATAATCATTTAGTCTAATGAAATTAATATAGATATATAGATGTGATAGATAGATAGATAGATAGATAGATAGATAAATAGGTAGATAGATAGATAGATAGATAGATAGATAGATAGATAGATAGATAGATAGATAGATAGATAAATAGGTAGATAGATAGATAGATAGATAGATAGATAGATAGATAGATAGATACACATTTTTGTTTGTGTGTGTCTGTGTTTGTGTGAAGGTCTGCCAGATGCCTTTCAAAGTAAAGATTTGAAAATTAATAATCATTTAGTCTAATGAAATTAATATAGATCTATAGATGTGATAGATAGATAGACAGATAGATAGATAGATAGATAGATAGATAGATAGATAGTTTGATAGACACATTTTTGAGTGTGTCTGTGTGTGTGTGAAGGTGTGCCAGGTGCCTTTCAAAGTAAAGATTTGAGAATTAATAATCATTTAGTCTAATGAAATAAATATAGATATGTAGATGAGATACATGAGCTAGATGAGATAGATAGATAGATAGATAGATAGATAGATAGATAGATAGATAGATAGAGAGACATTTTTGGTTGAGTGTGTCTGTGTGTGTGTGAAGGTCTGCCAGGGGCCTTTCAAAGTAAAGATTTGGGAATTAATAATCATTTAGTCTAATGAAATTAATATAGATATATAGATAAGATAGATAGATAGATAAATAGGTAGATAGATAGATAGATAGATAGATACACATTTTTGTTTGTGTGTGTGTGGAGGTCTGCCAGGTGCCTTTCAAAGTAAAGTTTTGAGAATTAATAATCATTGAGTCTAATGAAATTAAGAAAGATAGATAGATAAATGGATAGATAGATAGATAGATAGATAAATAGATAGTTAGATAGATAGATAGATAGATAGATAGATAGATAGATAGATAGATAGATCGAGAGATAGTTTGATAGACACACATTTTTGTTTGTGTGTGTCTGTGTGTGTGAAGGTCTGGCAGGTGCCTTTCAAAGTAAATCTTGTCATTAAGAGAGTCGATTTTATTATACTTTTTTATGACTGGAAATCTGCTTGGAACTTGGGTGGAAATAACTCATGTACTCATCCCGGTCATATTCTGGTTTCAAGAATTGCACTAACACTAACTTTTAATGTCCCTGTATTAAGTACAGTCCCTGACAAAAGTCTTGTCACTTATCCATTTTGTAGAAACAACAGCGTAGAACCTGACTTTAAATTAATCCATTGGTTTTAGAAATGGCTCATATGAAAGCTAAAACTCTCCCAAATTATGTTTAATGTACAAAAATAAATTTGCTTCACTGAAGAAGGATTGATCATTTAATGAACACAGAAAGGTCAGATTTTGGCAAGACAAAAGTCTTGTCACCTTGTCATATGATGCACCCAATCCTAGATCACAGCCTCACCTGTGATCAATAATTGATCAATCAATTAGTGGGTGTGTATAAAAAGAACCTAAGCACACCGGACCTGCAACTTGACCTCTGACAACATGCCTAAGATTCACCCTGAGACCAAAGTGTTAATTATCAAGAGACTGAAGACCAGATCCACTGCTGAGGTGGCTGACACCTTCAATGTGTCTCAGCGTCAAGTAGAAAGGATAAGAAAAAGATTTGAAGAGACTGGAAATGTTTTTGACAAGCCCAGGTCCGGCAGACCCCGCAAGACAACTGCTCGGGAGGACCGTTTGTTGGCTCGGAAATCCAAGGCCAGCCCCTTTTCCACTGCTGCAGAGCTCCACCAGGCCTGGTCACCTCAAGTCCCCGTGTCAACCAGGACAGTGAGTAGAATTCTGTCTCGAAATGGCCTCCATGGTCGAATCAGTGCCCAGAAACCAGCACTAAACAAAAGGCAATTAAAAAAACGTGTGGCATTTGCCAAGGCCCACAGCCTGCTAAAAGGATGGACGCTGGAGAAGTGGCAGAAGGTGGATTTCTCCGATGAGTCTTCGGTTGAATTACATCACAGCCGGCGCAAATATTGCAGGAGACCTACTGGAGCCCGCATGGATTCGAGATTCACCCAGAAAACAGTTTGGTCTGGGGTTACATCCAGTATGGGGGTGTGCGAGAGATTTGCAGGGTGGAAGGCAATATCAATAGCCTAAAATATCAACAAGTATTAGCTACCTCTTACATTCCCAACCATAAAAGGGGTCAAGTTTTGCAGCAGGATGGTGCTCCATCGCATACTTCCATCTCTACATCAAAGTTCCTCAAGGCAAAGAAGATCAAGGTGCTCCAGGACTGGCCAGCCTAGTCACCAGACATGAACATCATTGAGCATGTCTGGGGTAGAATGAAAGAGGAAGCATGGAAGACGAAACCAAAGAATCTTGATGAACTCTGGGAGGCATGTAAGACTGCTTTCTTTGCTATTCCTGATGACTTCATCAATAAATTGTATGATTCATTGCCGAACCGCATGGATGCAGTCCTTCAAGCTCATGGAAGTCATAAAAGATATTAAATATGGATCTCACAGTATCACTACTTAATTTGCTGATGTTATGCAACATATTTTTGTATTTGAAGTCAATTATTTGTTCAATTTTCACATTACTCTATGTAGGCGACAAAACTTTTGTCTTGCCAAAATCTGACCTTTCTGTGTTCATTAAATGATCAATCCTTCTTCAGTGAAGCAAATTTATTTTTGTACATTAAACATAATTTGGGAGAGTTTTAGCTTTCATATGAGCCATTTCTAAAACCAATGGATTAATTTAAAGTCAGGTTCTACGCTGTTGTTTCTACTAAATGGATAAGTGACAAGACTTTTGTCAGGGACTGTACATAGTACAGAAATGGCTCAAATATGACACACTATGTGTATGCACAACATTTACAAAGTTCAGTCTTACCTTGAAGATGTATAGCACATTAAGTGCATCACACCATGCCAGGACAGTGAATACTATTCTTACTACAACATCTAACTGCACTGTATAAATAATGCATTGATCATATGGAGCACCAGTTGAGACCAGTACATTATCAATATCATTTTATTAAAGATCAAATATTGGAATTCAAGTACATTTTACAGCTCTGCATTTTGCTTACATCAAAATCAATAATTCATTAAGTGTATAAAAAATAATGCATAAATATTATGAATAATGAAATTACAAAGGAATTCAAATGGTATCTAAGCATACAACATCATTGTGGAAAAAAATATTTATATTGTCAAGTCATCATAAAAAAACATGCTGTGAAATCCACAAACTTTTAGTCCTTAAAAAATAGACTGCCTGCTCCAGTAAGATTATAATCTAACACACTCAAAGAAATAAATACAAAACAATCTAATCAGATTACTATCACATATTATTATCACTTGTCTCTGTATCTCTCTTCAATGTTGTTAGTGGTGCTCTCACTACAACAGACAACATTACATACATTTACCATAAGGGTGGATCTACGTATGGTCCATATGGCTGGTCGCGTAGGGCGTCATCGGTGGGTGGGTGGGGTGGGGGTGGCGGGGGCAGGGGCAGGGTTTGTGTGTGTGTGGGGGGGGCGGGGTCCGTGACCAGGGAGTGGATGGTGCTATTTACCCATAGCTGGGACAGTGGTTGACGAGCACCAGGGCTTGTCCACACAGTGGTGGGCCTGTGTGCTGCGTCTCTGGGGCCCACTGCTGCTCCGAGATCCCCTGCAGTTTAGCCTGGGACTGTGAGGTACCCAGTTACCGTGTGTGGCCGCGAGGAGGCACTGCAGGAGTCTTGGTAGTGGAGAGGCTCTATACTGGCAGGAGGAAGCTAACATAATCAGCTCCTCTTTTCACCCTCCATTAGAAAGGCTAGCCAGCGGCAGTAGATGTAAGCATAGAGTAGCACACAGAGCACAAGGCAGTAGCAATGTGCACTAACTCTAAGCACTACACTACAGCACTGTACGCTTCACACATACCCTGTGTTAGTACACAACACAGTGTGTCTCTCTCACTCACACACACACACACACACACACACACAGACAACATAAATGGGGAGGGGGTGGAGGGGTGGACTGGGAGAAAGAGAGAGAGAGAGAGAGAGAGAGAGAGAGGAGAACAGAGAACAGTACAGTGCAAATGGACCAGACTCTGATGGGGGCCATACCACATTGGGGTTGCAAAATATGGAGAACGCGCTTGAATGTATGTGAAATAACACTTCCAGCACGTTTTCACTTCCTCCATTAAAGTCATGGAGGAAGTGAAAAAGCTTTGGAATGAAATGAGTATGCTGGCCGCTAGGTTGGTCGTGATACGAAACGGATGTAAATACTTAGAATACTTACCAAAACTCACCCGGGCTGGTCCTATCTGCTGAAAGAATGAACATACCTACCTAATGAATACACATACATGAAGTTTTTAAATGTTTTTATTTTGCACAATAATTTAACAAACAGCAAAAGATGAAGGCAAGGCAAGGTAAGGCAAAGCAACTTTATTTATATAACACATTTCATACACAATGGCAACTGTGTTTTACATGACACGTTACATTTACATTACATTTACATCTAACAGTAAGAACTGGGCTTATACAGGGTAAATATTAAAATTCACTACCGGTAATTAGATTAACCCTTTGATGCACAAGTTGGGTCAAAAGTGACCCGATAGAGTTTCAATTGTAAATGTCTTTGCAATAAATTCATTTCACAATTAAGAATTCCAGGAATTCCTCAACTAACTTGTTTTTGATCATCACAAATTCTTATTTTCAGAATAGAATTTTGACCCATATTCATTTCCTATGTTATTTCATGCATGGCTGTGTTTCTTTGCTATATCATTTAAAATATATTCATATAATAATGTAATATTTTAAACTATTCATTACGTATCTTGTTTTTGATGACCATAAATCATTTTTTTCATTTTCTCTGTCTACATGTTGGAACTACATCAAGTTTACACACATGGGTCAAAAGTGACCTGTGCAAGTGTGAATTTGATAGGAACCTTTTATTTCCAAAATTTCCTTAGCTTAACTTCCCATGGAAATTTACCGGAAATTTTCCACCCCTTTGCAACCCTAGTTTAGGCCTATTCAAATGAATTACTATTATTGCAATAGCTAATAATCTGAAAAAAGTTCATAATAAATATTGAATATTTCCCGCCCTCGACTTGGACCAGTTTTTTTTTTAAATTGGGCCCACTGTACTAGTTACAGTCTTTATCAAGACAAATAAACATTTCAAATATTAACTGTGTTATTCTTTGGTCCAAATCATCAATGTTTTTTGGCAAAATCATTATTATAGTATGTCATTTTTAAAGAAAAATATCACACTTGCATACACGGGTCATTTTCGACCCATGTGTGTAAACTTGATGTAATATTACAAAAACTATTTTAGTTTGTTACTTAAGAAAGGAGAAAGAAAGATAATGATTTATGGTTTTCAAAGACAAGATATTTAATGAATATTTTGAATATTAAATTATGAAATAAGTTTATTTCCAAAAAATATAGCAAAGAAGCACTCAACCATGCATGAAATAACAATGTATGCATAGCTTGTGCATCTAAGGGTTAAAAACAAGTAACTATGAAATAGATAAAACAATAATTACCATAAAAATAAAGCAAACTGAGAATACTTACCAAAAATCTGGTCCTATCCGTACCTAATGTCCAAGCACCGTTACTATATAACGCTTTCGATGGGCTGGACATCGCTGGACACCTGATTGAATGCAAGATTCCGGCCGTGATATATAAATGTGATCAATCAGGGTCTGCTTTTCCGTTGTTGCAGCGGAGACAAGCTGGCTATAGCCTCTTGACTGGAACAACTCCTGGATGGCTTTCTTTCCTGTGGAGAACAGGTCTTCATTGAAGTCGCCACAAACCACAACAGGCTGGCAAGAAGCCATTATCTCCAAGGAGTCCAAGAGGCTTCGCATGGTCGGAAGAAATTCCGAAAGACTGAAATTGGGTGGTCTGTACACAGTGGCTATCAAAACTCTGACGGGGGCCTCGACTTTGACGACTGCGAATTCAAGATCCGGCACATGTCGAAAGTATCTCCGGGCCTCTGCTTGAAGATTGCACTTGGAATAAATTGCAACTCCACCGCCGTCTTTCGTAGCCATGTCCACCCTGTTTGCGTACGACACGTGTCTGTTGCGCGCAAACATGTCGTATCCCTCCAAGTGGAACTTTGGGGGAACGAAGGATCCAGTCAAATGTGTTTCAGTAACACATAAGACGTCCGCAAGCCTGAACTCGTGGTGACATTTGAGGTCGTCGACGTGCGACGGAAGTCCTTCCACGTTGTGATGGACGATCGTCAACGTTTCACCAGCAGTGTGGTCTGCTGATTTCACAAAGTGCATAAGTGGTCTTGTACTCTGGAATGAAGCGTGACTCATATTGTCCATCGCTGCCGTTATGCTTGGATCAGCATAAATCTTCTTTTCATCAAAGTTGATGATCTTCAGTCCCTGAAGCGAAGTTGTCCGGCTAAGAGCGACGTAGGCCATGCCATGTTCAAACACACGCTTCAGACACACCACTGCAGACTTCATAGTCATGCCTTGCACTTTGTGAGCCGTACAGCCAAATGCCAGTTTCATTGGAAACTGCCGTCGTACCACTCCTCTTATGTTGGTGTTTTCCTCAAACTTTTCAACGTACACCAAGTTGTCTGTTGGTCCACGAATCTTCTTGCGTAATTTCTGACCGGCTGTGGGATTATCCAATTCAAGTCCGATCAGCGTCACGGGCCTTGGTCTGTCTGTTTCAGAGGTCATGACAATGTTGGCAATCGTTCCAAAAGTCCCGTTTACCATGCCATCCTCTATATCCAGATTCCTAATGACCATGACCCGTGCTCCACACGCAGCTTGCATGTTGTCCGGCAAATCCCTTCTGTTGCCCTTGATGATATGGTCCATCACGAGTTGAGGGCGGCAACAGTCGCAGAGTTGTGCGCATCCACCTCTTTATTCGTCGCAAAGATGCGGAGGGCATCAGCCGGACAATCGTTGGTTTCAGCGACGGCCTGTGCGAGCAGAGCTCTGTCGTCGTCGCTGAGAGGATCAGTCCTTCTCTTTGTCCTGATCCTGTTCAACAGTTCGGCAAAAGTACGGTCGTCTTTCTGCCGCATGATCTCTGTGAGATTGACCATCTGGAAATCTCTCCAGAGATCAAGAACATCGTCCTCACAAATGCAGAGTGGTTTGGCTCTGCCGAGAGGTGGCAACTGGTAAAAGTCGCCAACCGCGAGGACAGACATCCCTCCAAATGGTTTCCTGTTGCCTTTGATCTGTTGGAATCTCCAATGGACATAGGCAAACAGCTGCTTAGAAACCATCGATATCTCGTCGATAATTAATATCTCTGCGTTGGACAGTGACGCTCTCACGTCGTCCAGTGCATTCCCAAGTCCTTGATACGGTAGTTTGAGACTTCTTGGCAGTTTCAAAATGGAGTGCAGCGTTTTTCCAGAAATGTTGAAAGCTGCAGTACCAGTAAATGCCGTAAGAAGCACCGCAGGCTGGGACATGTCCGCTTCGTTGCGAAACCTGGGAAGTTGGCGGAGAATCTTGGTTGCCTCCTCATGCACGGACTTGATGACGTGGGATTTGCCACAGCCAGCTCCTCCAGAGATAAAATAGTGAAAGGGTTCAGGATTGTGACCCCAGACACGTCGCAAACACCATTCACGCACGGTGTAGAAAATCGATGCTTGCGTTTCATTGAGGCTTCGGTACATACCCCTCACAAAGTCAGGGCTCAATTTCGGTACCTCAATGGCTGGTATAGCTCCACCGAAGTTACCCTGGATTTCAAAATCTGGCACCTGGTCTTGTTCTCCGGCATCATGGGGGTTTACGTCTTGGAGCTCTGCCATGCACTCCACACGATCCACTTCCACCTCTGGCGCAAACGTGTTCCACACGTTGATGATCGGTCCTTCCTCTTGAAGTTTTTTCAACGCTTTGTCCAGTTGTTTTCCCTGTCCCTTGTAGACTTTTCTGTACAAATCCACGATCCGTTTTACCGATCCGTTAAGGCCGCATTTGTAAAAGTCCTCGTATTTGTTATCTCCACTTCTTAGCTCTCAATCGTCTCTGTGAGGGTAATAAAGTTTCAACAGTCGTCTGTAAAACTTTTCCGGTTGTTTCTTCTCCGAGAAGCGAGTAAACCGGATGATGGCCTGTTTCCCCGTCGTCCTCTTCTGAATGAATCCCTTGTCGTTCTGGAGGGGAATGGTGTTTGGTCCTTCAATTTGACATAGAGAACCCTGTACTGTGACACAAAATCAGCCAGACACATGAATTGAAATTCATGTGTTGCAGGTCTGTGTGCATACTTCTCCGGAAATCCTGGCATCCACACATACACTTCATCTGGCTGCATGGTCATCAGTTTGCTCATTGGCAGGCTCATTTTCATACCATCCTCATCAGTCTGTATGAAAATGACGGAACGCGTGCACTTTTTAAGTGGGAGGCTGCATACTCGCGCCTCAGATTCCTGAGCACTGACCTCCCTGTGCTTCGCGTATGCCTGCATGATCTTCTTCATTTCGTCGCGTTCGTTAATATTCGATGCCTTCACGTCGCGTATGGTGTTGAGGAACTGCGTCATCTCATGCTCCGGCTTAGACACATAGGACATCATGTACATGATGCAACTGTAGTCATCAAGTACATACTGTATGTCCATGTTGGCATTCCAAGCTCGCAGCAGATCAGCGTTGTATCCATTTACCCAGCTGTCCTTAGGGTCACGCTTCATCATGACGACCATTCCGTAAGTGAGGGCATCGACGCAGTCTTGATAGTCCTGGTGGGTCAGGTTGCATTTCGCCAGCAACTCTGACAAATCCTTGAATGTTTCTTTCGGGTCCGTGAGAAAATCTCTCAACGGTTTTAATTTGTCCTTGGCCCATTTTTGAAGCTCTCCAACAAATTTCTTCTTGGACTTCCTTTTGGAATCCTTGCCACATTTCTTTTTCTGGCCATCTTTTTCTTCGTCGTCGTCTTCATCATCAGAGGGGTCGCAGGGAGGGGAGGTGATCCTAGTTTTCTCCATGGGGAGTTTCGGGAAACCAAATCTGCAGGCTACATTTCCTTTCCTGCACGTTTTTGAATGGTTCCGGCTGTGAATCTGAACTTCAGACACAGACTTGTGGAGCTCGGGGTCTGCTTCCTTATCCGGCATCTGGCAGCTTATGTAGCGGTCGATGAAGTTGACGAGTTTTTCCATCTGAACCGCGTCCTCTACATCATCAATTACTGGTGCATCCTTGATCCAAACCAGCATATGAATATGTGGACTTCCTCTTGCTTGAAACTCCACCCGATAAAAGTAATCCTCCACCGGCCCAATGGGCTGGGCAGGTGACAGGATCAGATCTGTCATGAGCGCATCCACTCTCTTCTCGAACATGCGCATGACAGTGACGGGGTTGCTCCGGAGAATCTCGCATTTTTCGTTCCAGTCGAGGTTTGAAAAGTCCACTTCCTCACCTTGCTGCGCTTTTATGACCTCAATTACCTCAGGCCATCTCATTTCAGCAGCGGAAAAGGTGATAAAAAAGGTTGGCTTTCCTATCTGTCTGACCATGGCGTGAAGGTCTCTTAGCGTTTTTTCCCAGTAGGCCGGAGTGCCTCTAAGGGGTTGCATAAAACGCGTTGCTTCCTTATTTTGGATGAGTTTCTCCAACTCCTCTTTGTCCTGGAGCATCTGATTCGAAATTTTCCTTCCATCCTTGGTCCTCTTCTTTCCCTTCCGTGTCTGGATCGACATGCTGTTTGTAGCTATGTGTGTCTCGGTTACAAATTGCGAGAAGAACAGGTAGGTTTGGTCCTTCGCAAACCGGGTATCCACACATAGTAGCCTCGCGTTGAAATACTTAGTTGGGGACAATTTGATTTCCCTGGCCTCATCCAACGTGTTGTGTCCAGTTGGGAACTGCACAGGAAAGGCCATTGCTTCTAGTTTTGGCACGGCGAAGAAGCTGACCGGTTTGTTTCCTTGTGCAGGAGCGACGCTGAATATCCCATCTCCATATGATAGCACTTCCTGTGCTATGTCAGGAGGCTGCATGCAAGAGTCCAATGTCAGGCCAGGCCTAAGGTCCTCCTTTTCTTGATCTCTTGCATTAGCCATGTTTGTCATTTCCTCCGGCTCCTCAGGCTGTGCAGCATCTGTGTTGTCCTCTTCTGACTGATCACCATGTAGACTTTCAAATGTAGCGTCCTCGTCTATGGTTATGTCGCTGTATTCTGGATGCGTTGCTTTCAATTTATTTCCTGAGTCCTGCTAGCACATTCTTCATGTCAACTGTGTAGAAGTGCTGATGTCCCTTGAATTTGATATTCCTCTTCAGCTTCACTTGCAACAGCTGAGCTTCAGTGCTAGGCCTTGGCAGAGAGTTAACTGTGGCTTCCATCTCTGATGGTACACACACAACAGCGCCATGTACTGCCCGTTGCTGTCCTTTCGGCAGTGCGACGATTTTCGCGAATGGCAAGATTTTCGCGATCAGCTGCCTTTCCAGGACATTTAACCTGTCTAGCTCCGGAGGAATGGATGCTAGCTCCAGGTTATTAGCGACTGCAATGGGCGGCGTCTGTCCTCTCATCAGGTGGCTGTCGCAGGTGTGGCAGATCCACTCCTGCATCCTGTCTTGTGGTACGGTGCAAGGGGCTAAGCATTCACCGTCGCAGACATGGATATATTTACCTGTCAAGCAAGCAGCCACCACGCCAAGGTTTTTAACATATTTCGATCTGTTGCAATTCTTCACCTGATCCGGGAAGAGAGCTCTGTGGCACGCTGTGCAAGCATGGGTGGGTCCACGTCGAATCCTATGCCGAAATGAAGCTATAGCAGCTTGCATTCCAGGATTGACTGCAGGCTGTGGAGTTTCCGGGTGGTGGCTCTCAATGTCCCGATATTTCCTCCGTATTCTCATTGCACATTGCAACTTGTGGCGAATACGAAGAACGACATTTCTGGCCAGTCTATCCTTTTTATTCTGACTGCAGCGTTGTATATGATGCAGCCTGAATTCTGGGTTGTGGTGGTACTTTGTTCTCAGGTACATTTTGTGTCTGACCTGAAAAGCAGGATCGGTGCTGTACCTCTCCCTCAGGTACATTTTGTGTCTGACCTGAAAAGCAGCATCGGTGCTGTACCTCTCCCTCAGGTACATCTACTTCCTGCTCTGATAAGCAGGATCTGTGCTGTACCTCTTCCTCAGGTACATTTTCTGCCTGCTCTGAAAAGCAGCATCCGTGTTGTACCTCTCCCTCAGGTACATTTTCCTCCTGCTTCGAAAAGCAAGATCAGTGCTGTACCTCTCCCTCATGTTCATTTTCTTCCTGCTCTGAAAAGCAGCATCGGTGTTGTATCTTCTGGCGAAGTATTCCTTCTTTTGTTTTCGGTGTTGATGGTCTTGGGCATATTTCGTCTTCATCGCCTGCATTTTTTTCTGCCGAAATTCCAAATTGCTGGCATATTTCTTTTTCTCATGTTGGCTTTTATTTGTCCTCGTGCCATTGTTTCCACTTCCTTTACGCATCGCTCTCCTTCGCTTTTCCTTCCTCAGTTTGGCAACATCCTGCGTTGCTTTTGGAGTACGATGCTTGATGTTGACTGCTTGATTGAAGTCCAAATCCTCTGGTTGTTTGTCATCAGTTGTTCTCCTAGGGATGTTGGCATCCACTGACTGCCCAGGGGTCTCACTTGAACCATGCTCACTTTGAAAGGAAACGGGCATCAATTCAAAGCTTCCATGTGGACCACATTCTACGAAAAGCTCATTCAAGTGCTGGGCCAAGTCAGTCAGGTCACTGAAGGTCGTCATAATTGTAGTTCCTCCAGGCTGTGGCAAACCTGTCTCAGATCTTGAGTGGGAATCAAACAATCCATAGCGTCCAGTTCTCGTTCGGAAAACCGCAAAGCACTCCGGAGTTACCAAGAGGATAGCATGGCGGACATCTTGTGACAGGCATTCCAGGTGTGTGGCAAGGGACAGTAGACCACTGTCTTCTTCCACTCTCAGGCGACCGACCATCAGATCTGACTTGTTCATGTTTACACTGTAAACATGTCTCTCTGTCAAGACCTGTTTGGGCATCTCCTCTATGGTCAAGTGGTCGCTCTGGAATGTTCCGTCCAACAAAAGCTGCCGTTTAACGCCTACGTAGAGTGCATTTCCCTGTTCTAGCACTCTGTCGAGGGAAATTGTGTCGAAATGCAACCCCTCATTGTGGTAGGCCAGAAAGGTGAGAGCCATGCAAGTGCACTGACTGTTACGAGAAAGGAGTCCATACCTGTTATCTCCCTGGGAATGAGACGCCCTCACGGATTGAATGTGCTGACCTGGTCCCATGACGGAATCCTGAAATTATTTTATGAAGGAATATTGTAATTTTTCATCATTTTAATTGTTATACAAATTGCTTTTAGAACTGACCGTTACATCATCATGAATCTTAACAATTTTTATTATCATCATTATTTTAATTGTTTTATTCTGTTAAACATGTGTTACCTTCTAACATTTGTTAGCGCACAAGGCTAAGCAATATCTTTAACTATCCGTGTTTTGACAATCAGTTTCCTATGGACAGCCACCTTTATGAAGAGATTTTCACATGCTGAGTCTTCATAGCACTGATATTTCAAGATTTTGAAAAAACTCACCACCATCATTACACTTTGTTCCATCACCATTATTAATGTCAGAATAGTTTGTGAGATTATGTCAAATTACTTTTGTTAACAAAATCCCACGTATAAATCAAGCTACATTGTATTTACATTTTGCACTCATTCTAAAACTGGCCATTCTCTTTTTATGCTTTTGAATTGAGGAGAACCACACGGACATAAAAAGTAGTGATGCGTGATTGTAGATAAATATGATCTGCAGAGAAAGAGCTAGTTATTATGGCAAACATTTACTATGAAGTAAAGTTTGGTTTTGATGCAGTTGAATGTACTGTAAATATTCAGTGTGAGTCGATTGTGGAGACTTAATATACCTCATCAGGTAAAGCAGAATGGCAGCCTGCATCCTTGATGGTCCAGACCTGTCCATCTGGTGAAGACATCAGACCTCTGGCCATCTGAATACATAAAGCAGCAACATTTTAGTAGGAGGAAGACGTTTAGTGAGATGATGCATGTTACTGAAAGGGACTAAACCTTACTTTTGCAGGCGGGGAACAGCAGGGGGTTTCTGTCTCATCTGAGCAGAACACTCTGGTCAGAGGTGATCCAACCAGCTGATGATAGATGAGAGGAATTAAACAATTTAGCTGTGTATTTTGTAAATGAGAGAGCTGCAAATGTTCAGTGTTATACAGATGAAATCTGAATCAGGTAACTTACCGTGTTAGGCTCAGGAGCAAGCTTGTAGTCCACACTGCTGAACCGGACGGTGTTCAGCGGGGGGAAGCACTCCTCCTGAAAAACAAAACACGGGTTGACTTCTGATTACAATCTGTCCTGTCAGACACACAAACCAAAGAATGATAAATACATCCTAAAGGAATATTATATTTAAATATTATTATAACAACAAACCTGCTGGTGAGCCATCCTGGGCTGAGGTGAACCTGTGGACTCCCGAGGTTCCCTAGGCTGGTGAGCCTGTAATGACAAAAAGCATCACATTGTATCAACCAAAGAGGAAGCCTTTCATTGTTACCAATGAAAATGTATTTTAAGTGTTTTAAGTGTAATCTGCATCATCACATAAAATATCAATTAAACTTGAATCATTAAAATTACAAAATGCACTCTTGATATAAAGTTATATGAGAGGAACCATAGTGGTACTGCTGCTGTTAAAGCATCTAAATAATTATTATAAATATTACTGCACCCTTTGGCAAACATTAGCACTATTAACAAATTATGACCGGATAGAAGAGGGGGGGGGGGGGGGCATACCGTCACAGCAGAGGAGGCTGGGCCTAAAGGTGCGCCCTCGTCCGAACTCCAGGACAATCTGGCTGGGGGTGTTCCAACCGTCTGAGAATATATAACATACATATCACAGGGTTCACACTCTTTGGTTAACATCAAATTCAAGGACCATATGGTGATCCAATGCAAGCAGCGTTAATCAGGATAAACAATAATCACACAACTTGTTGGGCAAAGTATAAATTCAAGCACTTTTAATGACCTTTGTGCTGCTGAACCAGACGGGGTTCAGTGGGAAGAAGCACTCCTCCTCCTGTAAAAACACAAAACACAAAGTGTTCTGATTACAATCATGCCTGTCAGACACACAACCCAAAGAATAAAACATCCTAGAGTAATAATAGAAAATCCAGAAAGGAATGACAAACCTGCGGTTGAGCCATCCTGGGCTCAGGTGAACCACTGGACATGGGTGGTTCCCCAGGCTGGCTCGTCTGCAATGACAAAAAGCATCACATCGTATTAAACCATTGTAACCTACATAAAACGTTTCACAAACATCACATTCAACATTTTATAATCACATCACACATTATAATATGCATCAATTACCTTGCCGCCCTGACCAACGGTTCTCCACTGAGAGGGGTCAGGTGCAGGTGGAGCAGGGGAGCTCTCCCTCACAACCAGTTTAGGAAGGACCTTCCTAACTGGAGGTGATGGCCTGGGAGAGACCCGCGGGGCTGGTGGTGTCCTCAGTTGCTCCGTAGCAGCAGAGGAGAGCAACCGAGCGAGGATAGCCATCCCCTCACTATCACTCAGGTGGACCTGCAAAAATAAGAAAAGAAGAAGACAAAAAAGTTTTACTTTCAGTTAGCGTCTGCCATGTACTGAAGTCTTAATGGCAACAACAAAGAACTACAAATCAGACTTTAGTTTCACACACAGATATTGTACTTACACCATCCTTGCTCCACAACGCCAAATTGCTCGTGGGGAAGTCCTCCGTAGCTCTAAAGAAGTACCTCACGCCTTGAAAAAGAGGGAAAAAAGCATGAGTCATCATGATATACTGTATTGTGACTTCATATGAATTGCTTTTTATGCAAGATATTTTCTCAATTAGTGTGAAACTTAAATCTTTTCCACATACCCATACGAGCAGCCACACGGCGATATGCCTGACGCATGTGATCCTGGTAGTCGAGGTCACAAGTCAGGCGGGGAGGGAAGTCGACGACAAAAACCTGAAGAAAACAAAACCTGATCATTAATAAAAAGACTACTCTTTTACTAAAAATCCCACACAGTCAATATCATTAAAACGTCAAATCAACAATAATAAGATATGAAAGAAAAGCTTACCTTAGGCCAGCGGTTGCCAACAGACTGCAGGAGGTTGGCGAAGTCGATGGCAGCCTCATCGACGGTCCTGCTGGCAGTCAGGTTGTTGCTGGGAGCCAGCACACAGACGGCCTCAGGAGTACGAGGAACTACGGCGTGTAATACCTCAGTACGGATCTGAGACGCACTGGCTCCCGGAGTCGACATGAAGCCAAAGCACAGGGTGTCGGACTTTGGCATCGGGACAATGCCATCTACAATAGCGCGTAGATGGGAGTCCCCGACAATCAGAACAAACTGCAAAAATAAATACAGTTTAAAAAAACCATGAAGACAGCATACGATCAATTATTCTCTTCCAACAATGGACAACAATAATACCTTCTTGCCAGGAGACTCAGGCGGGATGGTCAGCTTGTGGCTGCGCCCAGTGAAGAGGGAAACTGGCCACTTTAACACTTTGTGGCGCCTCCCGGTGCCACGGCCTGTTTAGAAAAGGATGGAACATAAGATTAATGAGTAATAATGACTAACCCTTTATTAGCATTGAAAAAGTGCAAGAAAGAAAACCAATTAACAAGCTCTTAGCAGAAGTGTATAGTAAACACAAATACATAAAAACTAATAAAACAGCTGAATACTCACGTGCATAAAACTCGGCACGCACTTCATCCTCTCCCCAGAACGGTCTGGCTGGCAGGGTGGCTCCAACCATCTGATGACAAATGATAACCAGATTTAACTTAACATGGTACGGATGGTGTAAACGTGTCTCAGTGAAGAGACTATGAGTCATTTTAATGAGTGTGTGTTTCATTTCTGGTCATACATACGTTGTTGACTGGAGAGAGGGTGCAGGGGGGGCGGTCAGGGTCCTGGACCGTGCTCCAACGCTGCTTCTGGGCCTGGGATCGCCTTCCCTTTCGCGGCATCCTGATAAACACTACACACAAAAAAAATCCCTCCAAACAAAAGGGCGTTAAGCCTAAACTAAAACCTAACCTAAACAATTTATCCTCAATATATGAAATCTAAAATAGAAATGAATCAGTAAAATATCAACAATCAATCTTTGGAGGTGAAGTGAGGTGAGGTCAGGTGAGGTCAGGTGAGGTGAAGTGAGGTGAAGTGACGTGAGATGAGATGAGATGAGATGAGGTGAGGTGAAGTGAGGTGAAGTGACGTGAGATGAGATGAGGTGAGGTGAAATGAGGTGAGGTCAGGTGAGGTGAAGTGAGGTGAAGTGACGTGAGATGAGATGAGATGAGGTGAGGTGAGGTGAGGTGAAGTGAGGTGAGGTGAGGTGAAGTAAGGTAAGGTGAGGTGAGGTGAGGTGAAGTAAGGTGATGTGAAGTAAGGTGAGGTGAGGTGAAGTGAGGTGAGGTGAAGTCAGGTGAGGTGCAGTGAGGTGAGGTGAGGCGAGGCGAGGCAATCCAAGGCAAGTCAAGCTCAGGAAGCAGCAAAACCGCTCAAAACTTTGATCAAACTGGAATTAAAAGACAAATGTAAATGAGTTAGATAGCTACCAAAAATATTAGCAGCAATATTACACACCTATAACATGTAATGCCTGTGTCCATAGGTAGCAGGGTGGCAGTCAATCATTCAATTGATCTATTCCTAAATAGCAACAATATTATTTTTTGAACATATATTATTGTATAATATATTGAAATGGGCTTTATTGCTTCATTACACAGTGGAGTATTTTAAATATGTTTTAACATACTTGGGTGTATAATATTTAAAATTGAATAAGACTAAGAACAAAGTCTGCATAGGAAAGCGTCTCCCAAGCAAATGTATTTAATGAAGCTAATTTAACAAAGCATGACAGCACTCATGTCCTCCCAGCAGATAAGACTTATTACCGTAATAGCAGTAGTGTAAGCGCAGTAGGATATTATATTTCATACATTAATAAATCCCATGAACCGCTATTTAAATTACCACTATTATGTTTTTGTCGGTGCTAAAGTTAACATTAGTGGCTGTAAACATGGCTATTTCAGGCACATCATTGACAGTCAATAAACCGATACACACACACACACACACACACACACACACACAGACACACACATCAAATTTGAATTATAGTTAACTCCCCGTTAAATAACAGTTTTCGCATAGTGAGTATACACGTCATGGGCGAGCGGTCATAATAAGCTATAAATGCAGTGCATGGCCTTCAATAAAAATAACTGAAAATATTAATCTGGCATAATATTAACAGAATAAAGTTATAATATTAACAGAATTAATATTAACAGAATAAAGTTATAATATTAACAGAATAAAGTTATAATATTAACAGAATAATGTGTTCAATAATACAATATCTTAGTTCTAGTGTTTTGGTCAGCTGGAAAGCTGACAGCTTGTTTGGCGCATGCGCACTGTGACACTGAGTAGTACAGTTACTGCTAGAGGCTGTTTACTGTAGATGAAGCAGTTTATCTTAACGTCAAGGGGAGATTATGTGTATTTAGACGATCCCCACCGAGGGAGGACCTCATGTTCTGTGTACAACATCTTATTTTTTCAACAAATTAAACAGAAATTGTTGGCACTCTCACCTCTTACACATTTTTTGTTTATCGGTAACTTTGTCTGAGTTACCGGTACCGGCAAACCCAGCGGGCAGCTATGCTCGGGGTCCGACATGTATTGCAGTTATTGTCCAATGATACGCCTCCAAATTTCTCGGGGTGTAACTTGTTTTTCTTTGTTTGTATGGTTACCATGGTTACCATGGATCCTGCTGTCAAGCGTCATGTCAGAGCTGAATATTTCTGCTTTCATTTAGCCTACATACACTGTAAACTCCAACACACTGTTGTTATATATAGTATATATATAGATATATATATATAGTAGTTATAAACCATATTATATTTTTTATTAATAAATAAATACCTCCCTCCCTCACGGCGCATGGTATTGACACTTCAGCATGACCACAGTAAAATGTCACCGCTCGCCACTGATACACGTTAATACTGTTTTTAATGTTTTCACTGATTGAAATAAATAGCTATGAAATGAATTCAGTGAGCAGCTAATGTAAAGCCAGCGGAGCTTAATGAAGAAGACCCGGAGAGAAGGATGAAGAGGAGCCGCTGCTGCCGCTGCTCACTCATTTAACACAACCAACAAAAGCAATGAAGCAAGCGGTAAATGGACTTATATATTTAATACCTAACTAAATGTAATGTAAGCTCTAATACAACATATGGACGCTTTTAAGACTTTTTAAGAATAGTCCTTCTGTAAGCAGCTAATGTGAAGCTAGCAGAGCTTCTTACCGAAGGATCAAAGGAGAGCCTCCGCTCACTCATTTAACACAACCAACAAAGCAACGAAGGAAGCGGTAATGGACTTACATATTTAAGACTTAATATGGAACATAAGGACACTTTTAAGACTTTTTAAGCATAAAAGTTAGGAGCTTAATGAAGAAGACGGCTTCTTACCTCAAGAGAAAGATCAAAGGGAAAGTTTTGCCGCCGCCAATCCGCTTTTAAGGAGAATGACGTAGCCAATCAGAGTCCTCCGACAGTTGATAAGCATCCTTCAAATTCAAGTTCCAAAACAGCGATGCTGCGCGCGCACGCACGCACGCATACAGACACACACACACACACACACACACACACACACACACACACACACACACAAGCGTGATTTTATTACGGCGGAGGGACAGAGGAGACCCGGGAGGGACAGAGGATACCCAGCGGAGGAGCGGAGAGTGAAGGCAGCAGACGCTGCTCTGCCGGACAGGTGAGTAACATCAGCGCTGCTTCACATAAAGTGTTATAACGTTACCTGCTGACATTCAGCTCACTGTCTAGTTAGTCAGGATATGTTATATGTTTGTTTACAGCCATGAAGGCATAACAACTAACTACTGCTAGTTTATAGAGCAGCATGTTATCAGTATCTATAATATGATGTTTGTTTCATTCAGATCAAGGTCTGCTCATTTCCTAAACTAAAATAAAATCAGCACATTTTTTCTATTATTATTATTATTATTTATTATTATTATTTATAATAATAATAATGATTATTATTATTTATTATTATTATTATTATTATTATTATTATTATTATTATATTATTATTATTTATAATTATTATTATTATGTATTATTATTATTATATTATTATTATTTATTATTATTATTATTATTTATTATTATTATTTATTATTATTATAAATTATTATTATTATTAATTAATTTATTATTAATAATAATAATAATAATAATTATTATTATTATTATTATTTTCTCCACAGTTACATTGTGACTGTATATGAATGTTTAACATTACACATTACTGTAGCATCACATCAGTCTTCTCAGTTATCCAGTAACAATGGCATAAGACTAATAATGGCTCTGTATTTATTCTTTTTAAAGGTATCCCAGACCCTGCTCCTCAGACCTGGACCCTGCTCCTCACAGCAGTTCCCCTGCCCCAGCTCTCAGTTCAATATCTCATTTCTATTCTCCTCAATAAATGTATTTCCCTTCAGTCATGCCTCCTCTCCTCTGTGTCACACACTTAGAGTAACAAGCTTCAACTAACAACTGAGTATCTAACTATATAAGACTAACTAACTATGTCATTTATAAATATGTTTGTGTACATTTTTATTATTTCTACTGATATTGTGATTGTTCTGTTTCATACTGATAATAATACATAGATAGTCATTTTACTCTATTACAAACACACACGTGTTATTTTCCATGCATTTTTAATACAGTGTGAGTGACAGATCTCCACACACAGCAGCTTGGTATCACTACTCTTCTGTCTCTAAGTGCTTCATGTTGGAGGGAATCTGCATCTCTGGCAGAAACACCAGGCTGGCTGACCCTGGACAGGGTGAGGTGATGCTGTAGGTCTCCAGGTGATGCTGTAGGTCTCCAGGTGATGAAGACAGGGTGAGGTGATGCTGTAGGTCTCCAGGTGATGAAGACAGGGTGAGGTGATGCTGTAGGTTTCCAGGTGATGAAGACAGGGTGAGGTGATGCTGTAGGTCTCCAGGTGATGAAGACAGGGTGAGGTGATGCTGTAGGTCTCCAGGTGATGAACACAGGCTGAGGTGATGCTGTAGGTCTCCAGGTGATGAAGACAGGGTGAGGTGATGCTGTAGGTCTCCAGGTGATGAAGACAGGGTGAGGTGATGCTGTAGGTCTCCAGGTGATGCTGTAGGTCTCCAGGTGATGAAGACAGGGTGAGGTGATGATGTAGGTCTCCAGGTGATGCTGTAGGTCTCCAGGTGATGAAGACAGGGTGAGGTGATGCTGTAGGTCTCCAGGTGATGAAGACAGGGTGAGGTGATGCTGTAGGTCTCCAGGTGATGAAGACAGGGTGAGGTGATGCTGTAGGTCTCCAGGTGATGAAGACAGGGTGAGGTGATGATGTAGGTCTCCAGGTGATGAAGACAGGGTGAGGTGATGATGTAGGTCTCCAGGTGATGAAGACAGGGTGAGGTGATGCTGTAGGTCTCCAGGTGATGAAGACAGGGTGAGGTGATGATGTAGGTCTCCAGGTGATGCTGTAGGTCTCCAGGTGATGAAGACAGGGTAAGGTGATGCTTTAGGTCTCCAGGTGATGAAGACAGGGTGAGGTGATGCTGTAGGTCTCCAGGTGATGAAGACAGGGTGAGGTGATGCTGTAGGTCTCCAGGTGATGAAGACAGGGTGAGGTGATGAAGACAGGGTGAGGTGATGCTGTAGGTCTCCAGGTGATGAAGACAGGGTGAGGTGATGCTGTAGGTCTCCAGGTGATGAAGACAGGGTGAGGTGATGAAGACAGGGTGAGGTGATGCTGTAGGTCTCCAGGTGATGAAGACCGGGTGAGGTGATGCTGTAGGTCTCCAGGTGATGAAGACAGGGTGAGGTGATGAAGACAGGGTGAGGTGATGCTGTAGGTCTCCAGGTGATGAAGACAGGGTGAGGTGATGATGTAGGTCTCCAGGTGATGAAGACAGGGTGAGGTGATGCTGTAGGTCTCCAGGTGATGAAGACAGGGTGAGGTGATGCTGTAGGTCTCCAGGTGATGAAGACAGGGTGAGGTGATGAAGACAGGGTGAATTGATGCTGTAGGTCTCCAGGTGATGAAGACAGGGTGAGGTGATGCTGTAGGTCTCCAGGTGATGAAAACAGGGTGAGGTGATGCTGTAGGTCTCCAGGTGATGAAGACAGGGTGAGGTGATGCTGTAGGTCTCCAGGTGATGAAGACAGGGTGAGGTGATGCTGTAGGTCTCCAGGTGATGAAGACAGGGTGAGGTGATGCTGTAGGTCTCCAGGTGATGAAGACAGGGTGAGGTGATGCTGTAGGTCTCCAGGTGATGAAGACAGGGTGAGGTGATGCTGTAGGTCTCCAGGTGATGAAGACAGGGTGAGGTGATGCTGTAGGTCTCCAGGTGATGAAGACAGGGTGAGGTGATGCTGTAGGTCTCCAGGTGATGAACACAGGCTGAGGTGATGCTGTAGGTCTCCAGGTGATGAAGACAGGGTGAGGTGATGCTGTAGGTCTCCAGGTGATGAAGACAGGGTGAGGTGATGCTGTAGGTCTCCAGGTGATGCTGTAGGTCTCCAGGTGATGAAGACAGGGTGAGGTGATGATGTAGGTCTCCAGGTGATGCTGTAGGTCTCCAGGTGATGAAGACAGGGTGAGGTGATGATGTAGGTCTCCAGGTGATGAAGACAGGGTGAGGTGATGCTGTAGGTCTCCAGGTGATGAAGACAGGGTGAGGTGATGCTGTAGGTCTCCAGGTGATGAAGACAGGGTGAGGTGATGCTGTAGGTCTCCAGGTGATGAAGACAGGGTGAGGTGATGCTGTAGGTCTCCAGGTGATGAAGACAGGGTGAGGTGATGCTGTAGGTCTCCAGGTGATGAAGACAGGGTGAGGTGATGCTGTAGGTCTCCAGGTGATGAAGACAGGGTGAGGTGATGCTGTAGGTCTCCAGGTGATGAAGACAGGGTGAGATGATGCTGTAGGTCTCCAGGTGATGAAGACAGGGTGAGGTGATGCTGTAGGTCTCCAGGTGATGAAGACAGGGTGAGGTGATGCTGTAGGTCTCCAGGTGATGAAGACAGGGTGAGGTGATGCTGTAGGTCTCCAGGTGATGCTGTAGGTCTCCAGGTGATGAAGACAGGGTGAGGTGATGATGTAGGTCTCCAGGTGATGCTGTAGGTCTCCAGGTGATGAAGACAGGGTGAGGTGATGATGTAGGTCTCCAGGTGATGAAGACAGGGTGAGGTGATGCTGTCGGTCTCCAGGTGATGAAGACAGGGTGAGGTGATGCTGTAGGTCTCCAGGTGATGAAGACAGGGTGAGGTGATGCTGTAGGTCTCCAGGTGATGAAGACAGGGTGAGGTGATGAAGACAGGGTGAGGTGATGCTGTAGGTCTCCATGTGATGAAGACAGGCTGAGGTGATGCTGTAGGTCTCCAGGTGATGAAGACAGGGTGAGGTGATGCTGTAGGTCTCCAGGTGATGAAGACAGGGTGAGGTGATGCTGTAGGTCTCCAGGTGATGAAGACAGGGTGAGGTGATGATGTAGGTCTCCAGGTGATGAAGACAGGCTGAGGTGATGCTGTAGGTCTCCAGGTGATGAAGACAGGGTGAGGTGATGATGTAGGTCTCCAGGTGATGAAGACAGGCTGAGGTGATGCTGTAGGTCTCCAGGTGATGAAGACAGGGTGAGGTGATGATGTAGGTCTCCAGGTGATGAAGACAGGCTGAGGTGATGCTGTAGGTCTCCAGGTGATGAAGACAGGGTGAGGTGATGATGTAGGTCTCCAGGTGATGCTGTAGGTCTCCAGGTGATGAAGACAGGGTGAGGTGATGATGTAGGTCTCCAGGTGATGAAGACAGGGTGAGGTGATGCTGTAGGTCTCCAGGTGATGAAGACAGGGTGAGGTGATGATGTAGGTCTCCAGGTGATGAAGACAGGGTGAGTTGATGCTGTAGGTCTCCAGGTGATGAAGACAGGGTGAGGTGATGCTGTAGGTCTCCAGGTGATGAAGACAGGGTGAGGTGATGAAGACAGGGTGAGGTGATGCTGTAGGTCTCCAGGTGATGAAGACAGGGTGAGGTGATGCTGTAGGTCTCCAGGTGATGAAGACAGGGTGAGGTGATGAAGACAGGGTGAGGTGATGCTGTAGGTCTCCAGGTGATGAAGACAGGGTGAGGTGATGCTGTAGGTCTCCAGGTGATGAAGACAGGGTGAGGTGATGCTGTAGGTCTCCAGGTGATGAAGACAGGGTGAGGTGATGCTGTAGGTCTCCAGGTGATGAACACAGGCTGAGGTGATGCTGTAGGTCTCCAGGTGATGAAGACAGGGTGAGGTGATGCTGTAGGTCTCCAGGTGATGAAGACAGGGTGAGGTGATGCTGTAGGTCTCCAGGTGATGAAGACAGGGTGAGGTGATGCTGTAGGTCTCCAGGTGATGAAGACAGGGTGAGGTGATGCTGTAGGTCTCCAGGTGATGAAGACAGGGTGAGGTGATGCTGTAGGTCTCCAGGTGATGAAGACAGGGTGAGGTGATGCTGTAGGTCTCCAGGTGATGAAGACAGGGCGAGGTGATGCTGTAGGTCTCCAGGTGATGAAGACAGGGTGAGGTGATGATGTAGGTCTCCAGGTGATGCTGTAGGTCTCCAGGTGATGAAGACAGGGTGAGGTGATGCTGTAGGTCTCCAGGTGATGAAGACAGGGTGAGGTGATGCTGTAGGTCTCCAGGTGATGAAGACAGGGTGAGGTGATGCTGTAGGTCTCCAGGTGATGAAGACAGGGTGAGGTGATGAAGACAGGGTGAGGTGATGCTGTAGGTCTCCAGGTGATGAAGACAGGGTGAGGTGATGATGTAGGTCTCCAGGTGATGAAGACAGGGTGAGGTGATGATGTAGGTCTCCAGGTGATGAAGACAGGGTGAGGTGATGCTGTAGGTCTCCAGGTGATGCTGTAGGTCTCCAGGTGATGAAGACAGGGTGAGGTGATGATGTAGGTCTCCAGGTGATGAAGACAGGGTGAGGTGATGCTGTAGGTCTCCAGGTGATGAAGACAGGGTGAGGTGATGATGTAGGTCTCCAGGTGATGAAGACAGGGTGAGGTGATGCTGTAGGTCTCCAGGTGATGAAGACAGGGTGAGGTGATGCTGTAGGTCTCCAGGTGATGAAGACAGGGTGAGGTGATGAAGACAGGGTGAGGTGATGCTGTAGGTCTCCAGGTGATGAAGACAGGGTGAGGTGATGCTGTAGGTCTCCAGGTGATGAAGACAGGGTGAGGTGATGCTGTAGGTCTCCAGGTGATGAACACAGGCTGAGATGATGCTGTAGGTCTCCAGGTGATGAAGACAGGGTGAGGTGATGCTGTAGGTCTCCAGGTGATGCTGTAGGTCTCCAGGTGATGTAGGTCTCCAGGTGATGCTGTAGGTCTCCAGGTGATGAAGACAGGGTGAGGTGATGATGTAGGTCCCCAGGTGATGAAGACAGGGTGAGGTGATGAAGACAGGGTGAGGTGATGCTGTAGGTCTCCAGGTGATGAAGACAGGGTGAGGTGATGCTGTAGGTCTCCAGGTGATGAAGACAGGGTGAGGTGATGAAGACAGGGTGAGGTGATGCTGTAGGTCTCCAGGTGATGAAGACAGGGTGAGGTGATGCTGTAGGTCTCCAGGTGATGAAGACAGGGTTAGGTGATGAAGACAGGGTGAGGTGATGCTGTAGGTCTCCAGGTGATGAAGACAGGGTGAGGTGATGCTGTAGGTCTCCAGGTGATGAAGACAGGGTGAGGTGATGCTGTAGGTCTCCAGGTGATGAAGACAGGGTGAGGTGATGCTGTAGGTCTCCAGGTTATGAAGACAGGGTGAGGTGATGCTGTAGGTCTCCAGGTGATGAAGACAGGGTGAGGTGATGAAGACAGGGTGAGGTGATGCTGTAGGTCTCCAGGTGATGAAGACAGGGTGAGGTGATGCTGTAGGTCTCCAGGTGATGAAGACAGGGTGAGGTGATGAAGACAGGGTGAGGTGATGCTGTAGGTCTCCAGGTGATGAAGACAGGGTGAGGTGATGATGTAGGTCTCCAGGTGATGAAGACAGGGTGAGGTGATGCTGTAGGTCTCCAGGTGATGAAGACAGGGTGAGGTGATGATGTAGGTCTCCAGGTGATGAAGACAGGGTGAGGTGATGATGTAGGTCTCCAGGTGATGAAGACAGGGTGAGGTGATGCTGTAGGTCTCCATGTGATGAAGACAGGCTGAGGTGATGCTGTAGGTCTCCAGGTGATGAAGACAGGGTGAGGTGATGATGTAGGTCTCCAGGTGATGAAGACAGGCTGAGGTGATGCTGTAGGTCTCCAGGTGATGAAGACAGGGTGAGGTGATGATGTAGGTCTCCAGGTGATGCTGTAGGTCTCCAGGTGATGAAGACAGGGTGAGGTGATGATGTAGGTCTCCAGGTGATGAAGACAGGGTGAGGTGATGCTGTAGGTCTCCAGGTGATGAAGACAGGGTGAGGTGATGCTGTAGGTCTCCAGGTGATGCTGTAGGTCTCCAGGTGATGAAGACAGGGTGAGGTGATGATGTAGGTCTCCAGGTGATGAAGACAGGGTGAGGTGATGCTGTAGGTCTCCAGGTGATGAAGACAGGGTGAGGTGATGATGTAGGTCTCCAGGTGATGAAGACAGGGTGAGGTGATGCTGTAGGTCTCCAGGTGATGAAGACAGGGTGAGGTGATGCTGTAGGTCTCCAGGTGATGAAGACAGGGTGAGGTGATGAAGACAGGGTGAGGTGATGCTGTAGGTCTCCAGGTGATGAAGACAGGGTGAGGTGATGCTGTAGGTCTCCAGGTGATGAAGACAGGGTGAGGTGATGAAGACAGGGTGAGGTGATGTTGTAGGTCTCCAGGTGATGAAGACAGGGTGAGGTGATGCTGTAGGTCTCCAGGTGATGAAGACAGGGTGAGGTGATGCTGTAGGTCTCCAGGTGATGAAGACAGGGTGAGGTGATGCTGTAGGTCTCCAGGTGATGAACACAGGCTGAGGTGATGCTGTAGGTCTCCAGGTGATGAAGACAGGGTGAGGTGATGCTGTAGGTCTCCAGGTGATGAAGACAGGGTGAGGTGATGCTGTAGGTCTCCAGGTGATGAAGACAGGGTGAGGTGATGCTGTAGGTCTCCAGGTGATGAAGACAGGGTGAGGTGATGCTGTAGGTCTCCAGGTGATGAAGACAGGGTGAGGTGATGCTGTAGGTCTCCAGGTGATGAAGACAGGGCGAGGTGATGCTGTAGGTCTCCAGGTGATGAAGACAGGGTGAGGTGATGATGTAGGTCTCCAGGTGATGCTGTAGGTCTCCAGGTGATGAAGACAGGGTGAGGTGATGCTGTAGGTCTCCAGGTGATGAAGACAGGGTGAGGTGATGCTGTAGGTCTCCAGGTGATGAAGACAGGGTGAGGTGATGCTGTAGGTCTCCAGGTGATGAAGACAGGGTGAGGTGATGCTGTAGGTCTCCAGGTGATGAAGACAGGGTGAGGTGATGCTGTAGGTCTCCAGGTGATGAAGACAGGGTGAGGTGATGCTGTAGGTCTCCAGGTGATGAACACAGGCTGAGATGATGCTGTAGGTCTCCAGGTGATGAAGACAGGGTGAGGTGATGCTGTAGGTCTCCAGGTGATGCTGTAGGTCTCCAGGTGATGAAGACAGGGTGAGGTGATGATGTAGGTCTCCAGGTGATGCTGTAGGTCTCCAGGTGATGAAGACAGGGTGAGGTGATGATGTAGGTCTCCAGGTGATGAAGACAGGGTGAGGTGATGAAGACAGGGTGAGGTGATGCTGTAGGTCTCCAGGTGATGAAGACAGGGTGAGGTGATGCTGTAGGTCTCCAGGTGATGAAGACAGGGTGAGGTGATGAAGACAGGGTGAGGTGATGCTGTAGGTCTCCAGGTGATGAAGACAGGGTGAGGTGATGCTGTAGGTCTCCAGGTGATGAAGACAGGGTTAGGTGATGAAGACAGGGTGAGGTGATGCTGTAGGTCTCCAGGTGATGAAGACAGGGTGAGGTGATGCTGTAGGTCTCCAGGTGATGAAGACAGGGTGAGGTGATGCTGTAGGTCTCCAGGTGATGAAGACAGGGTGAGGTGATGCTGTAGGTCTCCAGGTTATGAAGACAGGGTGAGGTGATGCTGTAGGTCTCCAGGTGATGAAGACAGGGTGAGGTGATGAAGACAGGGTGAGGTGATGCTGTAGGTCTCCAGGTGATGAAGACAGGGTGAGGTGATGCTGTAGGTCTCCAGGTGATGAAGACAGGGTGAGGTGATGATGTAGGTCTCCAGGTGATGCTGTAGGTCTCCAGGTGATGAAGACAGGGTGAGGTGATGATGTAGGTCTCCAGGTGATGAAGACAGGGTGAGGTGATGCTGTAGGTCTCCAGGTGATGAAGACAGGGTGAGGTGATGCTGTAGGTCTCCAGGTGATGAAGACAGGGTGAGGTGATGATGTAGGTCTGCAGGTGATGAAGACAGGGTGAGGTGATGATGTAGGTCTCCAGGTGATGAAGACAGGGTGAGGTGATGCTGTAGGTCTCCATGTGATGAAGACAGGCTGAGGTGATGCTGTAGGTCTCCAGGTGATGAAGACAGGGTGAGGTGATGCTGTAGGTCTCCAGGTGATGAAGACAGGGTGAGGTGATGCTGTAAGTCTCCAGGTGATGAAGACAGGGTGAGGTGATGCTGTAGGTCTCCAGGTGATGAAGACAGGGTGAGGTGATGAAGACAGGGTGAGGTGATGCTGTAGGTCTCCAGGTGATGAAGACAGGGTGAGGTGATGCTGTAGGTCTCCAGGTGATGAAGACAGGGTGAGGTGATGCTGTAGGTCTCCAGGTGATGAAGACAGGGTTCGGTGATGAAGACAGGGTGAGTTGATGCTGTAGGTCTCCAGGTGATGAAGACAGGGTGAGGTGATGCTGTAGGTCTCCAGGTGATGAAGAGAGGGTGAGGTGATGAAGACAGGGTGAGGTGATGCTGTAGGTCTCCAGGTGATGAAGACAGGGTGAGGTGATGCTGTAGATCTCCAGGTGATGAAGACAGGGTGAGGTGATGCTGTAGGTCTCCAGGTGATGAAGACAGGGTTCGGTGATGAAGACAGGGTGAGTTGATGCTGTAGGTCTCCAGGTGATGAAGACAGGGTGAGGTGATGCTGTAGGTCTCCAGGTGATGAAGAGAGGGTGAGGTGATGAAGACAGGGTGAGGTGATGCTGTAGGTCTCCAGGTGATGAAGACAGGGTGAGGTGATGCTGTAGATCTCCAGGTGATGAAGACAGGGTGAGGTGATGCTGTAGGTCTCCAGGTCATGAAGACAGGGTGAGGTGATGAAGACAGGGTGAGGTGATGCTGTAGGTCTCCAGGTGATGAAGACAGGGTGAGGTGATGCTGTAGGTCTCCAGGTGATGAAGAAAGGGTGAGGTGAGGATGTAGGTCTCCAGGTGATGAAGACAGGGTGAGGTGATGCTGTAGGTCTCCAGGTGATGAAGTCAGGGTGAGGTGATGCTGTAGCTGTCCAGGTGATGAAGACAGGGTGAGGTGATGATGTAGGTCTCCAGGTGAAGAAGACAGGGTGAGGTGATGCTGTAGGTCTCCAGGTGATGAAGACAGGGTGAGGTGATGCTGTAGGTCTCCAGGTGATGAAGACAGGGTTCGGTGATGAAGACAGGGTGAGGTGATGCTGTAGGTCTCCAGGTGATGAAGACAGGGTGAGGTGATGCTGTAGGTCTCCAGGTGATGAAGACAGGGTTCGGTGATGAAGACAGGGTGAGGTGATGCTGTAGGTCTCCAGGTGATGAAGACAGGGTGAGGTGATGCTGTAGGTCTCCAGGTGATGAAGAGAGGGTGAGGTGATGAAGACAGGGTGAGGTGATGCTGTAGGTCTCCAGGTGATGAAGACAGGGTGAGGTGATGCTGTAGGTCTCCAGGTGATGAAGACAGGGTGAGGTGATGCTGTAGGTCTCCAGGTGATGAAGACAGGGTGAGGTGATGCTGTGGGTCTCCAGGTGATGAAGACAGGGTGAGGTGATGAAGACAGGGTGAGGTGATGCTGTAGGTCTCCAGGTGATGAAGACAGGGTGAGGTGATGCTGTAGGTCTCCAGGTGATGAAGAAAGGGTGAGGTGAGGATGTAGGTCTCCAGGTGATGAAGACAGGGTGAGGTGATGCTGTAGGTCTCCAGGTGATGAAGACAGGGTGAGGTGATGAAGACAGGGTGAGGTGATGCTGTAGGTCTCCAGGTGATGAAGACAGGGTGAGGTGATGCTGTAGGTCTCCAGGTGATGAAGAAAGGGTGAGGTGAGGATGTAGGTCTCCAGGTGATGAAGACAGGGTGAGGTGATGATGTAGGTCTCCAGGTGATGCTGTAGGTCTCCAGGTGATGAAGACAGGGTGAGGTGATGATGTAGGTCTCCAGGTGATGAAGACAGGGTGAGGTGATGCTGTAGGTCTCCAGGTGATGAAGACAGGGTGAGGTGATGCTGTAGGTCTCCAGGTGATGAAGACAGGGTGAGGTGATGCTGTAGGTCTCCAGGTGATGAAGACAGGGTGAGGTGATGCTGTAGGTCTCCAGGTGATGAAGACAGGGTGAGGTGATGCTGTAGGTCTCCAGGTGATGAAGACAGGGTGAGGTGATGCTGTAGGTCTCCAGGTGATGAAGACAGGGTGAGGTGATGCTGTAGGTCTCCAGGTGATGAAGACAGGGTGAGGTGATGCTGTAGGTCTCCAGGTGATGAAGACAGGGTGAGGTGATGCTGTAGGTCTCCAGGTGATGAAGACAGGGTGAGGTGATGCTGTAGGTCTCCAGGTGATGAAGACAGGGTGAGGTGATGCTGTAGGTCTCCAGGTGATGCTGTAGGTCTCCAGGTGATGAAGACAGGGTGAGGTGATGATGTAGGTCTCCAGGTGATGCTGTAGGTCTCCAGGTGATGAAGACAGGGTGAGGTGATGATGTAGGTCTCCAGGTGATGAAGACAGGGTGAGGTGATGCTGTCGGTCTCCAGGTCATGAAGACAGGGTGAGGTGATGCTGTAGGTCTCCAGGTGATGAAGACAGGGTGAGGTGATGCTGTAGGTCTCCAGGTGATGAAGACAGGGTGAGGTGATGAAGACAGGGTGAGGTGATGCTGTAGGTCTCCATGTGATGAAGACAGGCTGAGGTGATGCTGTAGGTCTCCAGGTGATGAAGACAGGGTGAGGTGATGCTGTAGGTCTCCAGGTGATGAAGACAGGGTGAGGTGATGCTGTAGGTCTCCAGGTGATGAAGACAGGGTGAGGTGATGATGTAGGTCTCCAGGTGATGAAGACAGGCTGAGGTGATGCTGTAGGTCTCCAGGTGATGAAGACAGGGTGAGGTGATGATGTAGGTCTCCAGGTGATGAAGACAGGCTGAGGTGATGCTGTAGGTCTCCAGGTGATGAAGACAGGGTGAGGTGATGATGTAGGTCTCCAGGTGATGAAGACAGGCTGAGGTGATGCTGTAGGTCTCCAGGTGATGAAGACAGGGTGAGGTGATGATGTAGGTCTCCAGGTGATGCTGTAGGTCTCCAGGTGATGAAGACAGGGTGAGGTGATGATGTAGGTCTCCAGGTGATGAAGACAGGGTGAGGTGATGCTGTAGGTCTCCAGGTGATGAAGACAGGGTGAGGTGATGATGTAGGTCTCCAGGTGATGAAGACAGGGTGAGTTGATGCTGTAGGTCTCCAGGTGATGAAGACAGGGTGAGGTGATGCTGTAGGTCTCCAGGTGATGAAGACAGGGTGAGGTGATGAAGACAGGGTGAGGTGATGCTGTAGGTCTCCAGGTGATGAAGACAGGGTGAGGTGATGCTGTAGGTCTCCAGGTGATGAAGACAGGGTGAGGTGATGAAGACAGGGTGAGGTGATGCTGTAGGTCTCCAGGTGATGAAGACAGGGTGAGGTGATGCTGTAGGTCTCCAGGTGATGAAGACAGGGTGAGGTGATGCTGTAGGTCTCCAGGTGATGAAGACAGGGTGAGGTGATGCTGTAGGTCTCCAGGTGATGAACACAGGCTGAGGTGATGCTGTAGGTCTCCAGGTGATGAAGACAGGGTGAGGTGATGCTGTAGGTCTCCAGGTGATGAAGACAGGGTGAGGTGATGCTGTAGGTCTCCAGGTGATGAAGACAGGGTGAGGTGATGCTGTAGGTCTCCAGGTGATGAAGACAGGGTGAGGTGATGCTGTAGGTCTCCAGGTGATGAAGACAGGGTGAGGTGATGCTGTAGGTCTCCAGGTGATGAAGACAGGGTGAGGTGATGCTGTAGGTCTCCAGGTGATGAAGACAGGGCGAGGTGATGCTGTAGGTCTCCAGGTGATGAAGACAGGGTGAGGTGATGATGTAGGTCTCCAGGTGATGCTGTAGGTCTCCAGGTGATGAAGACAGGGTGAGGTGATGCTGTAGGTCTCCAGGTGATGAAGACAGGGTGAGGTGATGCTGTAGGTCTCCAGGTGATGAAGACAGGGTGAGGTGATGCTGTAGGTCTCCAGGTGATGAAGACAGGGTGAGGTGATGAAGACAGGGTGAGGTGATGCTGTAGGTCTCCAGGTGATGAAGACAGGGTGAGGTGATGATGTAGGTCTCCAGGTGATGAAGACAGGGTGAGGTGATGATGTAGGTCTCCAGGTGATGAAGACAGGGTGAGGTGATGCTGTAGGTCTCCAGGTGATGCTGTAGGTCTCCAGGTGATGAAGACAGGGTGAGGTGATGATGTAGGTCTCCAGGTGATGAAGACAGGGTGAGGTGATGCTGTAGGTCTCCAGGTGATGAAGACAGGGTGAGGTGATGATGTAGGTCTCCAGGTGATGAAGACAGGGTGAGGTGATGCTGTAGGTCTCCAGGTGATGAAGACAGGGTGAGGTGATGCTGTAGGTCTCCAGGTGATGAAGACAGGGTGAGGTGATGAAGACAGGGTGAGGTGATGCTGTAGGTCTCCAGGTGATGAAGACAGGGTGAGGTGATGCTGTAGGTCTCCAGGTGATGAAGACAGGGTGAGGTGATGAAGACAGGGTGAGGTGATGCTGTAGGTCTCCAGGTGATGAAGACAGGGTGAGGTGATGCTGTAGGTCTCCAGGTGATGAAGACAGGGTGAGGTGATGCTGTAGGTCTCCAGGTGATGAAGACAGGGTGAGGTGATGCTGTAGGTCTCCAGGTGATGAACACAGGCTGAGGTGATGCTGTAGGTCTCCAGGTGATGAAGACAGGGTGAGGTGATGCTGTAGGTCTCCAGGTGATGAAGACAGGGTGAGGTGATGCTGTAGGTCTCCAGGTGATGAAGACAGGGTGAGGTGATGCTGTAGGTCTCCAGGTGATGAAGACAGGGTGAGGTGATGCTGTAGGTCTCCAGGTGATGAAGACAGGGTGAGGTGATGCTGTAGGTCTCCAGGTGATGAAGACAGGGTGAGGTGATGCTGTAGGTCTCCAGGTGATGAAGACAGGGTGAGGTGATGCTGTAGGTCTCCAGGTGATGAAGACAGGGTGAGGTGATGATGTAGGCCTCCAGGTGATGCTGTAGGTCTCCAGGTGATGAAGACAGGGTGAGGTGATGCTGTAGGTCTCCAGGTGATGAAGACAGGGTGAGGTGATGCTGTAGGTCTCCAGGTGATGAAGACAGGGTGAGGTGATGCTGTAGGTCTCCAGGTGATGAAGACAGGGTGAGGTGATGAAGACAGGGTGAGGTGATGCTGTAGGTCTCCAGGTGATGAAGACAGGGTGAGGTGATGCTGTAGGTCTCCAGGTGATGAAGACAGGGTGAGGTGATGCTGTAGGTCTCCAGGTGATGAAGACAGGGTGAGGTGATGCTGTAGGTCTCCAGGTGATGAAGACAGGGTGAGGTGATGCTGTAGGTCTCCAGGTGATGAAGACAGGGTGAGGTGATGCTGTAGGTCTCCAGGTGATGAAGACAGGGTGAGGTGATGCTGTAGGTCTCCAGGTGATGAACACAGGCTGAGGTGATGCTGTAGGTCTCCAGGTGATGAAGACAGGGTGAGGTGATGCTGTAGGTCTCCAGGTGATGAAGACAGGGTGAGGTGATGCTGTAGGTCTCCAGGTGATGAAGACAGGGTGAGGTGATGCTGTAGGTCTCCAGGTGATGAAGACAGGGTGAGGTGATGCTGTAGGTCTCCAGGTGATGAAGACAGGGTGAGGTGATGCTGTAGGTCTCCAGGTGATGAAGACAGGGTGAGGTGATGCTGTAGGTCTCCAGGTGATGAAGACAGGGCGAGGTGATGCTGTAGGTCTCCAGGTGATGAAGACAGGGTGAGGTGATGATGTAGGTCTCCAGGTGATGCTGTAGGTCTCCAGGTGATGAAGACAGGGTGAGGTGATGCTGTAGGTCTCCAGGTGATGAAGACAGGGTGAGGTGATGCTGTAGGTCTCCAGGTGATGAAGACAGGGTGAGGTGATGCTGTAGGTCTCCAGGTGATGAAGACAGGGTGAGGTGATGAAGACAGGGTGAGGTGATGCTGTAGGTCTCCAGGTGATGAAGACAGGGTGAGGTGATGATGTAGGTCTCCAGGTGATGAAGACAGGGTGAGGTGATGATGTAGGTCTCCAGGTGATGAAGACAGGGTGAGGTGATGCTGTAGGTCTCCAGGTGATGCTGTAGGTCTCCAGGTGATGAAGACAGGGTGAGGTGATGATGTAGGTCTCCAGGTGATGAAGACAGGGTGAGGTGATGCTGTAGGTCTCCAGGTGATGAAGACAGGGTGAGGTGATGATGTAGGTCTCCAGGTGATGAAGACAGGGTGAGGTGATGCTGTAGGTCTCCAGGTGATGAAGACAGGGTGAGGTGATGCTGTAGGTCTCCAGGTGATGAAGACAGGGTGAGGTGATGAAGACAGGGTGAGGTGATGCTGTAGGTCTCCAGGTGATGAAGACAGGGTGAGGTGATGCTGTAGGTCTCCAGGTGATGAAGACAGGGTGAGGTGATGAAGACAGGGTGAGGTGATGCTGTAGGTCTCCAGGTGATGAAGACAGGGTGAGGTGATGCTGTAGGTCTCCAGGTGATGAAGACAGGGTGAGGTGATGCTGTAGGTCTCCAGGTGATGAAGACAGGGTGAGGTGATGCTGTAGGTCTCCAGGTGATGAACACAGGCTGAGGTGATGCTGTAGGTCTCCAGGTGATGAAGACAGGGTGAGGTGATGCTGTAGGTCTCCAGGTGATGAAGACAGGGTGAGGTGATGCTGTAGGTCTCCAGGTGATGAAGACAGGGTGAGGTGATGCTGTAGGTCTCCAGGTGATGAAGACAGGGTGAGGTGATGCTGTAGGTCTCCAGGTGATGAAGACAGGGTGAGGTGATGCTGTAGGTCTCCAGGTGATGAAGACAGGGTGAGGTGATGCTGTAGGTCTCCAGGTGATGAAGACAGGGTGAGGTGATGCTGTAGGTCTCCAGGTGATGAAGACAGGGTGAGGTGATGATGTAGGCCTCCAGGTGATGCTGTAGGTCTCCAGGTGATGAAGACAGGGTGAGGTGATGCTGTAGGTCTCCAGGTGATGAAGACAGGGTGAGGTGATGCTGTAGGTCTCCAGGTGATGAAGACAGGGTGAGGTGATGCTGTAGGTCTCCAGGTGATGAAGACAGGGTGAGGTGATGAAGACAGGGTGAGGTGATGCTGTAGGTCTCCAGGTGATGAAGACAGGGTGAGGTGATGCTGTAGGTCTCCAGGTGATGAAGACAGGGTGAGGTGATGCTGTAGGTCTCCAGGTGATGAACACAGGCTGAGATGATGCTGTAGGTCTCCAGGTGATGAAGACAGGGTGAGGTGATGCTGTAGGTCTCCAGGTGATGCTGTAGGTCTCCAGGTGATGTAGGTCTCCAGGTGATGCTGTAGGTCTCCAGGTGATGAAGACAGGGTGAGGTGATGATGTAGGTCCCCAGGTGATGAAGACAGGGTGAGGTGATGAAGACAGGGTGAGGTGATGCTGTAGGTCTCCAGGTGATGAAGACAGGGTGAGGTGATGCTGTAGGTCTCCAGGTGATGAAGACAGGGTGAGGTGATGAAGACAGGGTGAGGTGATGCTGTAGGTCTCCAGGTGATGAAGACAGGGTGAGGTGATGCTGTAGGTCTCCAGGTGATGAAGACAGGGTTAGGTGATGAAGACAGGGTGAGGTGATGCTGTAGGTCTCCAGGTGATGAAGACAGGGTGAGGTGATGCTGTAGGTCTCCAGGTGATGAAGACAGGGTGAGGTGATGAAGACAGGGTGAGGTGATGCTGTAGGTCTCCAGGTGATGAAGACAGGGTGAGGTGATGCTGTAGGTCTCCAGGTGATGAAGACAGGGTGAGGTGATGAAGACAGGGTGAGGTGATGCTGTAGGTCTCCAGGTGATGAAGACAGGGTGAGGTGATGCTGTAGGTCTCCAGGTGATGAAGACAGGGTGAGGTGATGCTGTAGGTCTCCAGGTGATGAAGACAGGGTGAGGTGATGCTGTAGGTCTCCAGGTGATGAACACAGGCTGAGGTGATGCTGTAGGTCTCCAGGTGATGAAGACAGGGTGAGGTGATGCTGTAGGTCTCCAGGTGATGAAGACAGGGTGAGGTGATGCTGTAGGTCTCCAGGTGATGAAGACAGGGTGAGGTGATGCTGTAGGTCTCCAGGTGATGAAGACAGGGTGAGGTGATGCTGTAGGTCTCCAGGTGATGAAGACAGGGTGAGGTGATGCTGTAGGTCTCCAGGTGATGAAGACAGGGTGAGGTGATGCTGTAGGTCTCCAGGTGATGAAGACAGGGTGAGGTGATGCTGTAGGTCTCCAGGTGATGAAGACAGGGTGAGGTGATGATGTAGGCCTCCAGGTGATGCTGTAGGTCTCCAGGTGATGAAGACAGGGTGAGGTGATGCTGTAGGTCTCCAGGTGATGAAGACAGGGTGAGGTGATGCTGTAGGTCTCCAGGTGATGAAGACAGGGTGAGGTGATGCTGTAGGTCTCCAGGTGATGAAGACAGGGTGAGGTGATGCTGTAGGTCTCCAGGTGATGAAGACAGGGTGAGGTGATGCTGTAGGTCTCCAGGTGATGAAGACAGGGTGAGGTGATGCTGTAGGTCTCCAGGTGATGAAGACAGGGTGAGGTGATGCTGTAGGTCTCCAGGTGATGAAGACAGGGTGAGGTGATGCTGTAGGTCTCCAGGTGATGAAGACAGGGTGAGGTGATGCTGTAGGTCTCCAGGTGATGAAGACAGGGTGAGGTGATGATGTAGGCCTCCAGGTGATGCTGTAGGTCTCCAGGTGATGAAGACAGGGTGAGGTGATGCTGTAGGTCTCCAGGTGATGAAGACAGGGTGAGGTGATGCTGTAGGTCTCCAGGTGATGAAGACAGGGTGAGGTGATGCTGTAGGTCTCCAGGTGATGAAGACAGGGTGAGGTGATGAAGACAGGGTGAGGTGATGCTGTAGGTCTCCAGGTGATGAAGACAGGGTGAGGTGATGCTGTAGGTCTCCAGGTGATGAAGACAGGGTGAGGTGATGCTGTAGGTCTCCAGGTGATGAACACAGGCTGAGATGATGCTGTAGGTCTCCAGGTGATGAAGACAGGGTGAGGTGATGCTGTAGGTCTCCAGGTGATGCTGTAGGTCTCCAGGTGATGTAGGTCTCCAGGTGATGCTGTAGGTCTCCAGGTGATGAAGACAGGGTGAGGTGATGATGTAGGTCCCCAGGTGATGAAGACAGGGTGAGGTGATGAAGACAGGGTGAGGTGATGCTGTAGGTCTCCAGGTGATGAAGACAGGGTGAGGTGATGCTGTAGGTCTCCAGGTGATGAAGACAGGGTGAGGTGATGAAGACAGGGTGAGGTGATGCTGTAGGTCTCCAGGTGATGAAGACAGGGTGAGGTGATGCTGTAGGTCTCCAGGTGATGAAGACAGGGTTAGGTGATGAAGACAGGGTGAGGTGATGCTGTAGGTCTCCAGGTGATGAAGACAGGGTGAGGTGATGCTGTAGGTCTCCAGGTGATGAAGACAGGGTGAGGTGATGCTGTAGGTCTCCAGGTGATGAAGACAGGGTGAGGTGATGCTGTAGGTCTCCAGGTTATGAAGACAGGGTGAGGTGATGCTGTAGGTCTCCAGGTGATGAAGACAGGGTGAGGTGATGAAGACAGGGTGAGGTGATGCTGTAGGTCTCCAGGTGATGAAGACAGGGTGAGGTGATGCTGTAGGTCTCCAGGTGATGAAGACAGGGTGAGGTGATGAAGACAGGGTGAGGTGATGCTGTAGGTCTCCAGGTGATGAAGACAGGGTGAGGTGATGATGTAGGTCTCCAGGTGATGAAGACAGGGTGAGGTGATGCTGTAGGTCTCCAGGTGATGAAGACAGGGTGAGGTGATGATGTAGGTCTCCAGGTGATGAAGACAGGGTGAGGTGATGATGTAGGTCTCCAGGTGATGAAGACAGGGTGAGGTGATGCTGTAGGTCTCCATGTGATGAAGACAGGCTGAGGTGATGCTGTAGGTCTCCAGGTGATGAAGACAGGGTGAGGTGATGATGTAGGTCTCCAGGTGATGAAGACAGGCTGAGGTGATGCTGTAGGTCTCCAGGTGATGAAGACAGGGTGAGGTGATGATGTAGGTCTCCAGGTGATGCTGTAGGTCTCCAGGTGATGAAGACAGGGTGAGGTGATGATGTAGGTCTCCAGGTGATGAAGACAGGGTGAGGTGATGCTGTAGGTCTCCAGGTGATGAAGACAGGGTGAGGTGATGCTGTAGGTCTCCAGGTGATGCTGTAGGTCTCCAGGTGATGAAGACAGGGTGAGGTGATGATGTAGGTCTCCAGGTGATGAAGACAGGGTGAGGTGATGCTGTAGGTCTCCAGGTGATGAAGACAGGGTGAGGTGATGATGTAGGTCTCCAGGTGATGAAGACAGGGTGAGGTGATGCTGTAGGTCTCCAGGTGATGAAGACAGGGTGAGGTGATGCTGTAGGTCTCCAGGTGATGAAGACAGGGTGAGGTGATGAAGACAGGGTGAGGTGATGCTGTAGGTCTCCAGGTGATGAAGACAGGGTGAGGTGATGCTGTAGGTCTCCAGGTGATGAAGACAGGGTGAGGTGATGAAGACAGGGTGAGGTGATGTTGTAGGTCTCCAGGTGATGAAGACAGGGTGAGGTGATGCTGTAGGTCTCCAGGTGATGAAGACAGGGTGAGGTGATGCTGTAGGTCTCCAGGTGATGAAGACAGGGTGAGGTGATGCTGTAGGTCTCCAGGTGATGAACACAGGCTGAGGTGATGCTGTAGGTCTCCAGGTGATGAAGACAGGGTGAGGTGATGCTGTAGGTCTCCAGGTGATGAAGACAGGGTGAGGTGATGCTGTAGGTCTCCAGGTGATGAAGACAGGGTGAGGTGATGCTGTAGGTCTCCAGGTGATGAAGACAGGGTGAGGTGATGCTGTAGGTCTCCAGGTGATGAAGACAGGGTGAGGTGATGCTGTAGGTCTCCAGGTGATGAAGACAGGGCGAGGTGATGCTGTAGGTCTCCAGGTGATGAAGACAGGGTGAGGTGATGATGTAGGTCTCCAGGTGATGCTGTAGGTCTCCAGGTGATGAAGACAGGGTGAGGTGATGCTGTAGGTCTCCAGGTGATGAAGACAGGGTGAGGTGATGCTGTAGGTCTCCAGGTGATGAAGACAGGGTGAGGTGATGCTGTAGGTCTCCAGGTGATGAAGACAGGGTGAGGTGATGCTGTAGGTCTCCAGGTGATGAAGACAGGGTGAGGTGATGCTGTAGGTCTCCAGGTGATGAAGACAGGGTGAGGTGATGCTGTAGGTCTCCAGGTGATGAACACAGGCTGAGATGATTCTGTAGGTCTCCAGGTGATGAAGACAGGGTGAGGTGATGCTGTAGGTCTCCAGGTGATGCTGTAGGTCTCCAGGTGATGAAGACAGGGTGAGGTGATGATGTAGGTCTCCAGGTGATGCTGTAGGTCTCCAGGTGATGAAGACAGGGTGAGGTGATGATGTAGGTCTCCAGGTGATGAAGACAGGGTGAGGTGATGAAGACAGGGTGAGGTGATGCTGTAGGTCTCCAGGTGATGAAGACAGGGTGAGGTGATGCTGTAGGTCTCCAGGTGATGAAGACAGGGTGAGGTGATGAAGACAGGGTGAGGTGATGCTGTAGGTCTCCAGGTGATGAAGACAGGGTGAGGTGATGCTGTAGGTCTCCAGGTGATGAAGACAGGGTTAGGTGATGAAGACAGGGTGAGGTGATGCTGTAGGTCTCCAGGTGATGAAGACAGGGTGAGGTGATGCTGTAGGTCTCCAGGTGATGAAGACAGGGTGAGGTGATGCTGTAGGTCTCCAGGTGATGAAGACAGGGTGAGGTGATGCTGTAGGTCTCCAGGTTATGAAGACAGGGTGAGGTGATGCTGTAGGTCTCCAGGTGATGAAGACAGGGTGAGGTGATGAAGACAGGGTGAGGTGATGCTGTAGGTCTCCAGGTGATGAAGACAGGGTGAGGTGATGCTGTAGGTCTCCAGGTGATGAAGACAGGGTGAGGTGATGATGTAGGTCTCCAGGTGATGCTGTAGGTCTCCAGGTGATGAAGACAGGGTGAGGTGATGATGTAGGTCTCCAGGTGATGAAGACAGGGTGAGGTGATGCTGTAGGTCTCCAGGTGATGAAGACAGGGTGAGGTGATGCTGTAGGTCTCCAGGTGATGAAGACAGGGTGAGGTGATGATGTAGGTCTGCAGGTGATGAAGACAGGGTGAGGTGATGATGTAGGTCTCCAGGTGATGAAGACAGGGTGAGGTGATGCTGTAGGTCTCCATGTGATGAAGACAGGCTGAGGTGATGCTGTAGGTCTCCAGGTGATGAAGACAGGGTGAGGTGATGCTGTAGGTCTCCAGGTGATGAAGACAGGGTGAGGTGATGCTGTAAGTCTCCAGGTGATGAAGACAGGGTGAGGTGATGCTGTAGGTCTCCAGGTGATGAAGACAGGGTGAGGTGATGAAGACAGGGTGAGGTGATGCTGTAGGTCTCCAGGTGATGAAGACAGGGTGAGGTGATGCTGTAGGTCTCCAGGTGATGAAGACAGGGTGAGGTGATGCTGTAGGTCTCCAGGTGATGAAGACAGGGTTCGGTGATGAAGACAGGGTGAGTTGATGCTGTAGGTCTCCAGGTGATGAAGACAGGGTGAGGTGATGCTGTAGGTCTCCAGGTGATGAAGAGAGGGTGAGGTGATGAAGACAGGGTGAGGTGATGCTGTAGGTCTCCAGGTGATGAAGACAGGGTGAGGTGATGCTGTAGATCTCCAGGTGATGAAGACAGGGTGAGGTGATGCTGTAGGTCTCCAGGTGATGAAGACAGGGTTCGGTGATGAAGACAGGGTGAGTTGATGCTGTAGGTCTCCAGGTGATGAAGACAGGGTGAGGTGATGCTGTAGGTCTCCAGGTGATGAAGAGAGGGTGAGGTGATGAAGACAGGGTGAGGTGATGCTGTAGGTCTCCAGGTGATGAAGACAGGGTGAGGTGATGCTGTAGATCTCCAGGTGATGAAGACAGGGTGAGGTGATGCTGTAGGTCTCCAGGTGATGAAGACAGGGTGAGGTGATGCTGTAGGTCTCCAGGTCATGAAGACAGGGTGAGGTGATGAAGACAGGGTGAGGTGATGCTGTAGGTCTCCAGGTGATGAAGACAGGGTGAGGTGATGCTGTAGGTCTCCAGGTGATGAAGAAAGGGTGAGGTGAGGATGTAGGTCTCCAGGTGATGAAGACAGGGTGAGGTGATGCTGTAGGTCTCCAGGTGATGAAGTCAGGGTGAGGTGATGCTGTAGCTCTCCAGGTGATGAAGACAGGGTGAGGTGATGATGTAGGTCTCCAGGTGAAGAAGACAGGGTGAGGTGATGCTGTAGGTCTCCAGGTGATGAAGACAGGGTGAGGTGATGCTGTAGGTCTCCAGGTGATGAAGACAGGGTTCGGTGATGAAGACAGGGTGAGGTGATGCTGTAGGTCTCCAGGTGATGAAGACAGGGTTCGGTGATGAAGACAGGGTGAGGTGATGCTGTAGGTCTCCAGGTGATGAAGACAGGGTGAGGTGATGCTGTAGGTCTCCAGGTGATGAAGAGAGGGTGAGGTGATGAAGACAGGGTGAGGTGATGCTGTAGGTCTCCAGGTGATGAAGACAGGGTGAGGTGATGCTGTAGGTCTCCAGGTGATGAAGACAGGGTGAGGTGATGCTGTAGGTCTCCAGGTGATGAAGACAGGGTGAGGTGATGCTGTGGGTCTCCAGGTGATGAAGACAGGGTGAGGTGATGAAGACAGGGTGAGGTGATGCTGTAGGTCTCCAGGTGATGAAGACAGGGTGAGGTGATGCTGTAGGTCTCCAGGTGATGAAGAAAGGGTGAGGTGAGGATGTAGGTCTCCAGGTGATGAAGACAGGGTGAGGTGATGCTGTAGGTCTCCAGGTGATGAAGACAGGGTGAGGTGATGCTGTAGCTCTCCAGGTGATGAAGACAGGGTGAGGTGATGATGTAGGTCTCCAGGTGAAGAAGACAGGGTGAGGTGATGCTGTAGGTCTCCAGGTGATGAAGACAGGGTGAGGTGATGCTGTAGGTCTCCAGGTGATGAAGACAGGGTGAGGTGATGAAGACAGGGTGAGGTGATGCTGTAGGTCTCCAGGTGATGAAGACAGGGTGAGGTGATGCTGTAGGTCTCCAGGTGATGAAGACAGGGTGAGGTGATGAAGACAGGGTGAGGTGATGCTGTAGGTCTCCAGGTGATGAAGACAGGGTGAGGTGATGCTGTAGGTCTCCAGGTGATGAAGACAGGGTGAGGTGATGCTGTAGGTCTCCAGGTGATGAAGACAGGGTGAGGTGATGAAGACAGGGTGAGGTGATGCTGTAGGTCTCCAGGTGATGAAGACAGGGTGAGGTGATGATGTAGGTCTCCAGGTGATGAAGACAGGGTGAGGTGATGCTGTAGGTCTCCAGGTGATGAAGACAGGGTGAGGTGATGATGTAGGTCTCCAGGTGATGAAGACTGGGTGAGGTGATGATGTAGGTCTCCAGGTGATGAAGACAGGGTGAGGTGATGCTGTAGGTCTCCATGTGATGAAGACAGGCTGAGGTGATGCTGTAGGTCTCCAGGTGATGAAGACAGGGTGAGGTGATGATGTAGGTCTCCAGGTGATGAAGACAGGCTGAGGTGATGCTGTAGGTCTCCAGGTGATGAAGACAGGGTGAGGTGATGATGTAGGTCTCCAGGTGATGCTGTAGGTCTCCAGGTGATGAAGACAGGGTGAGGTGATGATGTAGGTCTCCAGGTGATGAAGACAGGGTGAGGTGATGCTGTAGGTCTCCAGGTGATGAAGACAGGGTGAGGTGATGCTGTAGGTCTCCAGGTGATGCTGTAGGTCTCCAGGTGATGAAGACAGGGTGAGGTGATGATGTAGGTCTCCAGGTGATGAAGACAGGGTGAGGTGATGCTGTAGGTCTCCAGGTGATGAAGACAGGGTGAGGTGATGATGTAGGTCTCCAGGTGATGAAGACAGGGTGAGGTGATGCTGTAGGTCTCCAGGTGATGAAGACAGGGTGAGGTGATGCTATAGGTCTCCAGGTGATGAAGACAGGGTGAGGTGATGAAGACAGGGTGAGGTGATGCTGTAGGTCTCCAGGTGATGAAGACAGGGTGAGGTGATGCTGTAGGTCTCCAGGTGATGAAGACAGGGTGAGGTGATGAAGACAGGGTGAGGTGATGTTGTAGGTCTCCAGGTGATGAAGACAGGGTGAGGTGATGCTGTAGGTCTCCAGGTGATGAAGACAGGGTGAGGTGATGCTGTAGGTCTCCAGGTGATGAAGACAGGGTGAGGTGATGCTGTAGGTCTCCAGGTGATGAACACAGGCTGAGGTGATGCTGTAGGTCTCCAGGTGATGAAGACAGGGTGAGGTGATGCTGTAGGTCTCCAGGTGATGAAGACAGGGTGAGGTGATGCTGTAGGTCTCCAGGTGATGAAGACAGGGTGAGGTGATGCTGTAGGTCTCCAGGTGATGAAGACAGGGTGAGGTGATGCTGTAGGTCTCCAGGTGATGAAGACAGGGTGAGGTGATGCTGTAGGTCTCCAGGTGATGAAGACAGGGCGAGGTGATGCTGTAGGTCTCCAGGTGATGAAGACAGGGTGAGGTGATGATGTAGGTCTCCAGGTGATGCTGTAGGTCTCCAGGTGATGAAGACAGGGTGAGGTGATGCTGTAGGTCTCCAGGTGATGAAGACAGGGTGAGGTGATGCTGTAGGTCTCCAGGTGATGAAGACAGGGTGAGGTGATGCTGTAGGTCTCCAGGTGATGAAGACAGGGTGAGGTGATGCTGTAGGTCTCCAGGTGATGAAGACAGGGTGAGGTGATGCTGTAGGTCTCCAGGTGATGAACACAGGCTGAGATGATGCTGTAGGTCTCCAGGTGATGAAGACAGGGTGAGGTGATGCTGTAGGTCTCCAGGTGATGCTGTAGGTCTCCAGGTGATGAAGACAGGGTGAGGTGATGATGTAGGTCTCCAGGTGATGCTGTAGGTCTCCAGGTGATGAAGACAGGGTGAGGTGATGATGTAGGTCTCCAGGTGATGAAGACAGGGTGAGGTGATGAAGACAGGGTGAGGTGATGCTGTAGGTCTCCAGGTGATGAAGACAGGGTGAGGTGATGCTGTAGGTCTCCAGGTGATGAAGACAGGGTGAGGTGATGAAGACAGGGTGAGGTGATGCTGTAGGTCTCCAGGTGATGAAGACAGGGTGAGGTGATGCTGTAGGTCTCCAGGTGATGAAGACAGGGTTAGGTGATGAAGACAGGGTGAGGTGATGCTGTAGGTCTCCAGGTGATGAAGACAGGGTGAGGTGATGCTGTAGGTCTCCAGGTGATGAAGACAGGGTGAGGTGATGCTGTAGGTCTCCAGGTGATGAAGACAGGGTGAGGTGATGCTGTAGGTCTCCAGGTTATGAAGACAGGGTGAGGTGATGCTGTAGGTCTCCAGGTGATGAAGACAGGGTGAGGTGATGAAGACAGGGTGAGGTGATGCTGTAGGTCTCCAGGTGATGAAGACAGGGTGAGGTGATGCTGTAGGTCTCCAGGTGATGAAGACAGGGTGAGGTGATGAAGACAGGGTGAGTTGATGCTGTAGGTCTCCAGGTGATGAAGACAGGGTGAGGTGATGCTGTAGGTCTCCAGGTGATGAAGAGAGGGTGAGGTGATGAAGACAGGGTGAGGTGATGCTGTAGGTCTCCAGGTGATGAAGACAGGGTGAGGTGATGCTGTAGATCTCCAGGTGATGAAGACAGGGTGAGGTGATGCTGTAGGTCTCCAGGTGATGAAGACAGGGTTCGGTGATGAAGACAGGGTGAGTTGATGCTGTAGGTCTCCAGGTGATGAAGACAGGGTGAGGTGATGCTGTAGGTCTCCAGGTGATGAAGAGAGGGTGAGGTGATGAAGACAGGGTGAGGTGATGCTGTAGGTCTCCAGGTGATGAAGACAGGGTGAGGTGATGCTGTAGATCTCCAGGTGATGAAGACAGGGTGAGGTGATGCTGTAGGTCTCCAGGTGATGAAGACAGGGTGAGGTGATGCTGTAGGTCTCCAGGTGATGAAGACAGGGTGAGGTGATGAAGACAGGGTGAGGTGATGCTGTAGGTCTCCAGGTGATGAAGACAGGGTTCGGTGATGAAGACAGGGTGAGGTGATGCTGTAGGTCTCCAGGTGATGAAGACAGGGTGAGGTGATGCTGTAGGTCTCCAGGTGATGAAGACAGGGTTCGGTGATGAAGACAGGGTGAGGTGATGCTGTAGGTCTCCAGGTGATGAAGACAGGGTGAGGTGATGCTGTAGGTCTCCAGGTGATGAAGAGAGGGTGAGGTGATGAAGACAGGGTGAGGTGATGCTGTAGGTCTCCAGGTGATGAAGACAGGGTGAGGTGATGCTGTAGGTCTCCAGGTGATGAAGACAGGGTGAGGTGATGCTGTAGGTCTCCAGGTGATGAAGACAGGGTGAGGTGATGCTGTGGGTCTCCAGGTGATGAAGACAGGGTGAGGTGATGAAGACAGGGTGAGGTGATGCTGTAGGTCTCCAGGTGATGAAGACAGGGTGAGGTGATGCTGTAGGTCTCCAGGTGATGAAGAAAGGGTGAGGTGAGGATGTAGGTCTCCAGGTGATGAAGACAGGGTGAGGTGATGCTGTAGGTCTCCAGGTGATGAAGACAGGGTGAGGTGATGCTGTAGCTCTCCAGGTGATGAAGACAGGGTGAGGTGATGATGTAGGTCTCCAGGTGAAGAAGACAGGGTGAGGTGATGCTGTAGGTCTCCAGGTGATGAAGACAGGGTGAGGTGATGCTGTAGGTCTCCAGGTGATGAAGACAGGGTGAGGTGATGAAGACAGGGTGAGGTGATGCTGTAGGTCTCCAGGTGATGAAGACAGGGTGAGGTGATGCTGTAGGTCTCCAGGTGATGAAGACAGGGTGAGGTGATGAAGACAGGGTGAGGTGATGCTGTAGGTCTCCAGGTGATGAAGACAGGGTGAGGTGATGCTGTAGGTCTCCAGGTGATGAAGACAGGGTGAGGTGATGCTGTAGGTCTCCAGGTGATGAAGACAGGGTGAGGTGATGCTGTTGGTCTCCAGGTGATGAAGACAGGGTGAGGTGATGCTGTAGGTCTCCAGGTGATGAAGACAGGGTGAGGTGATGATGTAGGTCTCCAGGTGATGAAGACAGGGTGAGGTGATGCTGTAGGTCTCCAGGTGATGAAGACAGGGTGAGGTGATGCTGTAGGTCTCCAGGTGATGAAGACAGGGTGAGGTGATGAAGACAGGGTGAGGTGATGCTGTAGGTCTCCAGGTGATGAAGACAGGGTGAGGTGATGCTGTAGGTCTCCAGGTGATGAAGACAGGGTGAGGTGATGAAGACAGGGTGAGGTGATGCTGTAGGTCTCCAGGTGATGAAGACAGGGTGAGGTGATGCTGTAGGTCTCCAGGTGATGAAGACAGGGTGAGGTGATGAAGACAGGGTGAGGTGATGCTGTAGGTCTCCAGGTGATGAAGACAGGGTGAGGTGATGCTGTAGGTCTCCAGGTGATGAAGACAGGGTGAGGTGATGCTGTAGGTCTCCAGGTGATGAAGACAGGGTGAGGTGATGCTGTAGGTCTCCAGGTTATGAAGACAGGGTGAGGTGATGCTGTAGGTCTCCAGGTGATGAAGACAGGGTGAGGTGATGAAGACAGGGTGAGGTGATGCTGTAGGTCTCCAGGTGATGAAGACAGGGTGAGGTGATGCTGTAGGTCTCCAGGTGATGAAGACAGGGTGAGGTGATGCTGTAGGTCTCCAGGTGATGAAGACAGGGTGAGGTGATGCTGTAGGTCTCCAGGTGATGAAGACAGGGTGAGGTGATGATGTAGGTCTCCAGGTGATGAAGACAGGGTGAGGTGATGATGTAGGTCTCCAGGTGATGAAGACAGGGTGAGGTGATGCTGTAGGTCTCCATGTGATGAAGACAGGCTGAGGTGATGCTGTAGGTCTCCAGGTGATGAAGACAGGGTGAGGTGATGCTGTAGGTCTCCAGGTGATGAAGACAGGGTGAGGTGATGCTGTAGGTCTCCAGGTGATGAAGACAGGGTGAGGTGATGCTGTAGGTCTCCAGGTGATGAAGACAGGGTGAGGTGATGAAGACAGGGTGAGGTGATGCTGTAGGTCTCCAGGTGATGAAGACAGGGTGAGGTGATGCTGTAGGTCTCCAGGTGATGAAGACAGGGTGAGGTGATGAAGACAGGGTGAGGTGATGCTGTAGGTCTCCAGGTGATGAAGACAGGGTGAGGTGATGCTGTAGGTCTCCAGGTGATGAAGACAGGGTGAGGTGATGCTGTAGGTCTCCAGGTGATGAAGACAGGGTGAGGTGATGCTGTAGGTCTCCAGGTGATGAAGACAGGGTGAGGTGATGCTGTAGGTCTCCAGGTGATGAAGACAGGGTGAGGTGATGCTGTAGGTCTCCAGGTGATGAAGAAAGGGTGAGGTGAGGATGTAGGTCTCCAGGTGATGAAGACAGGGTGAGGTGATGCTGTAGGTCTCCAGGTGATGAAGACAGGGTGAGGTGATGCTGTAGCTCTCCAGGTGATGAAGACAGGGTGAGGTGATGATGTAGGTCTCCAGGTGAAGAAGACAGGGTGAGGTGATGCTGTAGGTCTCCAGGTGATGAAGACAGGGTTCGGTGATGAAGACAGGGTGAGGTGATGCTGTAGGTCTCCAGGTGATGAAGACAGGGTGAGATGATGCTGTAGGTCTCCAGGTGATGAAGACAGGGTGAGGTGATGCTGTAGGTCTCCAGGTGATGAAGACAGGGTGAGGTGATGATGTAGGTCTCCAGGTGATGAAGACAGGGTGAGGTGATGATGTAGGTCTCCAGGTGATGAAGACAGGGTGAGGTGATGATGTAGGTCTCCAGGTGATGAAGACAGGGTGAGGTGATGATGTAGGTCTCCAGGTGATGCTGTAGGTCTCCAGGTGATGAAGACAGGGTGAGGTGATGATGTAGGTCTCCAGGTGATGAAGACAGGGTGAGGTGATGCTGTAGGTCTCCAGGTGATGAAGACAGGGTGAGGTGATGATGTAGGTCTCCAGGTGATGAAGACAGGGTGAGGTGATGCTGTAGGTCTCCAGTTGATGAAGACAGGGTGAGGTGATGCTGTAGGTCTCCAGGTGATGAAGACAGGGTGAGGTGATGAAGACAGGGTGAGGTGATGCTGTAGGTCTCCAGGTGATGAAGACAGGGTGAGGTGATGCTGTAGGTCTCCAGGTGATGAAGACAGGGTGAGGTGATGAAGACAGGGTGAGGTGATGCTGTAGGTCTCCAGGTGATGAAGACAGGGTGAGGTGATGCTGTAGGTCTCCAGGTGATGAAGACAGGGTGAGGTGATGCTGTAGGTCTCCAGGTGATGAAGACAGGGTGAGGTGATGCTGTAGGTCTCCAGGTGATGAAGACAGGGTGAGGTGATGCTGTAGGTCTCCAGGTGATGAAGACAGGGTGAGGTGATGAAGACAGGGTGAGGTGATGCTGTAGGTCTCCAGGTGATGAAGACAGGGTGAGGTGATGCTGTAGGTCTCCAGGTGATGAAGACAGGGTGAGGTGATGAAGACAGGGTGAGGTGATGCTGTAGGTCTCCAGGTGATGAAGACAGGGTGAGGTGATGCTGTAGGTCTCCAGGTGATGAAGACAGGGTGAGGTGATGAAGACAGGGTGAGGTGATGCTGTAGGTCTCCAGGTGATGAAGACAGGGTGAGGTGATGCTGTAGGTCTCCAGGTGATGAAGACAGGGTGAGGTGATGCTGTAGGTCTCCAGGTGATGAAGACAGGGTGAGGTGATGCTGTAGGTCTCCAGGTTATGAAGACAGGGTGAGGTGATGCTGTAGGTCTCCAGGTGATGAAGACAGGGTGAGGTGATGAAGACAGGGTGAGGTGATGCTGTAGGTCTCCAGGTGATGAAGACAGGGTGAGGTGATGCTGTAGGTCTCCAGGTGATGAAGACAGGGTGAGGTGATGAAGACAGGGTGAGGTGATGCTGTAGGTCTCCAGGTGATGAAGACAGGGTGAGGTGATGCTGTAGGTCTCCAGGTGATGAAGACAGGGTGAGGTGATGCTGTAGGTCTCCAGGTGATGAAGACAGGGTGAGGTGATGCTGTAGGTCTCCAGGTGATGAAGACAGGGTGAGGTGATGATGTAGGTCTCCAGGTGATGAAGACAGGGTGAGGTGATGATGTAGGTCTCCAGGTGATGAAGACAGGGTGAGGTGATGCTGTAGGTCTCCATGTGATGAAGACAGGCTGAGGTGATGCTGTAGGTCTCCAGGTGATGAAGACAGGGTGAGGTGATGCTGTAGGTCTCCAGGTGATGAAGACAGGGTGAGGTGATGCTGTAAGTCTCCAGGTGATGAAGACAGGGTGAGGTGATGCTGTATGTCTCCAGGTGATGAAGACAGGGTGAGGTGATGAAGACAGGGTGAGGTGATGCTGTAGGTCTCCAGGTGATGAAGACAGGGTGAGGTGATGCTGTAGGTCTCCAGGTGATGAAGACAGGGTGAGGTGATGCTGTAGGTCTCCAGGTGATGAAGACAGGGTTCGGTGATGAAGACAGGGTGAGTTGATGCTGTAGGTCTCCAGGTGATGAAGACAGGGTGAGGTGATGCTGTAGGTCTCCAGGTGATGAAGAGAGGGTGAGGTGATGAAGACAGGGTGAGGTGATGCTGTAGGTCTCCAGGTGATGAAGACAGGGTGAGGTGATGCTGTAGGTCTCCAGGTGATGAAGACAGGGTGAGGTGATGCTGTAGGTCTCCAGGTGATGAAGACAGGGTGAGGTGATGCTGTAGGTCTCCAGGTGATGAAGACAGGGTGAGGTGATGAAGACAGGGTGAAGTGATGCTGTAGGTCTCCAGGTGATGAAGACAGGGTGAGGTGATGCTGTAGGTCTCCAGGTGATGAAGAAAGGGTGAGGTGAGGATGTAGGTCTCCAGGTGATGAAGACAGGGTGAGGTGATGCTGTAGGTCTCCAGGTGATGAAGACAGGGTGAGGTGATGCTGTAGCTCTCCAGGTGATGAAGACAGGGTGAGGTGATGATGTAGGTCTCCAGGTGAAGAAGACAGGGTGAGGTGATGCTGTAGGTCTCCAGGTGATGAAGACAGGGTGAGGTGATGCTGTAGGTCTCCAGGTGATGAAGACAGGGTGAGGTGATGAAGACAGGGTGAGGTGATGCTGTAGGTCTCCAGGTGATGAAGACAGGGTGAGGTGATGCTGTAGGTCTCCAGGTGATGAAGACAGGGTGAGGTGATGAAGACAGGGTGAGGTGATGCTGTAGGTCTCCAGGTGATGAAGACAGGGTGAGGTGATGCTGTAGGTCTCCAGGTGATGAAGACAGGGTGAGGTGATGCTGTAGGTCTCCAGGTGATGAAGACAGGGTGAGGTGATGCTGTTGGTCTCCAGGTGATGAAGACAGGGTGAGGTGATGCTGTAGGTCTCCAGGTGATGAAGACAGGGTGAGGTGATGATGTAGGTCTCCAGGTGATGAAGACAGGGTGAGGTGATGCTGTAGGTCTCCAGGTGATGAAGACAGGGTGAGGTGATGATGTAGGTCTCCAGGTGATGAAGACAGGGTGAGGTGATGCTGTAGGTCTCCAGTTGATGAAGACAGGGTGAGGTGATGCTGTAGGTCTCCAGGTGATGAAGACAGGGTGAGGTGATGAAGACAGGGTGAGGTGATGCTGTAGGTCTCCAGGTGATGAAGACAGGGTGAGGTGATGCTGTAGGTCTCCAGGTGATGAAGACAGGGTGAGGTGATGAAGACAGGGTGAGGTGATGCTGTAGGTCTCCAGGTGATGAAGACAGGGTGAGGTGATGCTGTAGGTCTCCAGGTGATGAAGACAGGGTGAGGTGATGCTGTAGGTCTCCAGGTGATGAAGACAGGGTGAGGTGATGCTGTAGGTCTCCAGGTGATGAAGACAGGGTGAGGTGATGAAGACAGGGTGAGGTGATGCTGTAGGTCTCCAGGTGATGAAGACAGGGTGAGGTGATGCTGTAGGTCTCCAGGTGATGAAGACAGGGTGAGGTGATGAAGACAGGGTGAGGTGATGCTGTAGGTCTCCAGGTGATGAAGACAGGGTGAGGTGATGCTGTAGGTCTCCAGGTGATGAAGACAGGGTGAGGTGATGAAGACAGGGTGAGGTGATGCTGTAGGTCTCCAGGTGATGAAGACAGGGTGAGGTGATGCTGTAGGTCTCCAGGTGATGAAGACAGGGTGAGGTGATGCTGTAGGTCTCCAGGTGATGAAGACAGGGTGAGGTGATGCTGTAGGTCTCCAGGTTATGAAGACAGGGTGAGGTGATGCTGTAGGTCTCCAGGTGATGAAGACAGGGTGAGGTGATGAAGACAGGGTGAGGTGATGCTGTAGGTCTCCAGGTGATGAAGACAGGGTGAGGTGATGCTGTAGGTCTCCAGGTGATGAAGACAGGGTGAGGTGATGAAGACAGGGTGAGGTGATGCTGTAGGTCTCCAGGTGATGAAGACAGGGTGAGGTGATGCTGTAGGTCTCCAGGTGATGAAGACAGGGTGAGGTGATGCTGTAGGTCTCCAGGTGATGAAGACAGGGTGAGGTGATGCTGTAGGTCTCCAGGTGATGAAGACAGGGTGAGGTGATGATGTAGGTCTTCAGGTGATGAAGACAGGGTGAGGTGATGATGTAGGTCTCCAGGTGATGAAGACAGGGTGAGGTGATGCTGTAGGTCTCCATGTGATGAAGACAGGCTGAGGTGATGCTGTAGGTCTCCAGGTGATGAAGACAGGGTGAGGTGATGCTGTAGGTCTCCAGGTGATGAAGACAGGGTGAGGTGATGCTGTATGTCTCCAGGTGATGAAGACAGGGTGAGGTGATGAAGACAGGGTGAGGTGATGCTGTAGGTCTCCAGGTGATGAAGACAGGGTGAGGTGATGCTGTAGGTCTCCAGGTGATGAAGACAGGGTGAGGTGATGCTGTAGGTCTCCAGGTGATGAAGACAGGGTGAGGTGATGAAGACAGGGTGAGTTGATGCTGTAGGTCTCCAGGTGATGAAGACAGGGTGAGGTGATGCTGTAGGTCTCCAGGTGATGAAGAGAGGGTGAGGTGATGAAGACAGGGTGAGGTGATGCTGTAGGTCTCCAGGTGATGAAGACAGGGTGAGGTGATGCTGTAGGTCTCCAGGTGATGAAGACAGGGTGAGGTGATGCTGTAGGTCTCCAGGTGATGAAGACAGGGTGAGGTGATGCTGTAGGTCTCCAGGTGATGAAGACAGGGTGAGGTGATGAAGACAGGGTGAAGTGATGCTGTAGGTCTCCAGGTGATGAAGACAGGGTGAGGTGATGCTGTAGGTCTCCAGGTGATGAAGAAAGGGTGAGGTGAGGATGTAGGTCTCCAGGTGATGAAGACAGGGTGAGGTGATGCTGTAGGTCTCCAGGTGATGAAGACAGGGTGAGGTGATGCTGTAGCTCTCCAGGTGATGAAGACAGGGTGAGGTGATGATGTAGGTCTCCAGGTGAAGAAGACAGGGTGAGGTGATGCTGTAGGTCTCCAGGTGATGAAGACAGGGTGAGGTGATGCTGTAGGTCTCCAGGTGATGAAGACAGGGTGAGGTGATGAAGACAGGGTGAGGTGATGCTGTAGGTCTCCAGGTGATGAAGACAGGGTGAGGTGATGCTGTAGGTCTCCAGGTGATGAAGACAGGGTGAGGTGATGAAGACAGGGTGAGGTGATGCTGTAGGTCTCCAGGTGATGAAGACAGGGTGAGGTGATGCTGTAGGTCTCCAGGTGATGAAGACAGGGTGAGGTGATGCTGTAGGTCTCCAGGTGATGAAGACAGGGTGAGGTGATGCTGTTGGTCTCCAGGTGATGAAGACAGGGTGAGGTGATGCTGTAGGTCTCCAGGTGATGAAGACAGGGTGAGGTGATGATGTAGGTCTCCAGGTGATGAAGACAGGGTGAGGTGATGCTGTAGGTCTCCAGGTGATGAAGACAGGGTGAGGTGATGATGTAGGTCTCCAGGTGATGAAGACAGGGTGAGGTGATGATGTAGGTCTCCAGGTGATGAAGACAGGGTGAGGTGATGATGTAGGTCTCCAGGTGATGCTGTAGGTCTCCAGGTGATGAAGACAGGGTGAGGTGATGATGTAGGTCTCCAGGTGATGAAGACAGGGTGAGGTGATGCTGTAGGTCTCCAGGTGATGAAGACAGGGTGAGGTGATGATGTAGGTCTCCAGGTGATGAAGACAGGGTGAGGTGATGCTGTAGGTCTCCAGTTGATGAAGACAGGGTGAGGTGATGCTGTAGGTCTCCAGGTGATGAAGACAGGGTGAGGTGATGAAGACAGGGTGAGGTGATGCTGTAGGTCTCCAGGTGATGAAGACAGGGTGAGGTGATGCTGTAGGTCTCCAGGTGATGAAGACAGGGTGAGGTGATGAAGACAGGGTGAGGTGATGCTGTAGGTCTCCAGGTGATGAAGACAGGGTGAGGTGATGCTGTAGGTCTCCAGGTGATGAAGACAGGGTGAGGTGATGATGTAGGTCTCCAGGTGAACAAGACAGGGTGAGGTGATGCTGTAGGTCTCCAGGTGATGAAGACAGGGTGAGGTGATGCTGTAGGTCTCCAGGTGATGAAGACAGGGTGAGGTGATGCTGTAGGTCTCCAGGTGATGAAGACAGGGTGAGGTGATGAAGACAGGGTGAGGTGATGCTGTAGGTCTCCAGGTGATGAGGACAGGGTGAGGTGATGCTGTAGGTCTCCAGGTGATGAAGAGAGGGTGAGGTGATGAAGACAGGGTGAGGTGATGCTGTAGGTCTCCAGGTGATGAAGACAGGGTGAGGTGATGCTGTAGGTCTCCAGGTGATGAAGACAGGGTGAGGTGATGCTGTAGGTCTCCAGGTGATGAAGACAGGGTGAGGTGATGCTGTAGGTCTCCAGGTGATGAAGACAGGGTGAGGTGATGAAGACAGGGTGAGGTGATGCTGTAGGTCTCCAGGTGATGAAGACAGGGTGAGGTGATGCTGTAGGTCTCCAGGTGATGAAGAAAGGGTGAGGTGAGGATGTAGGTCTCCAGGTGATGAAGACAGGGTGAGGTGATGCTGTAGGTCTCCAGGTGATGAAGACAGGGTGAGGTGATGCTGTAGGTCTCCAGGTGATGAAGACAGGGTGAGGTGATGCTGTAGGTCTCCAGGTGATGAAGACAGGGTGAGGTGATGAAGACAGGGTGAGGTGATGCTGTAGGTCTCCAGGTGATGAAGACAGGGTGAGGTGATGCTGTAGGTCTCCAGGTGATGAAGACAGGGTGAGGTGATGCTGTAGGTCTCCAGGTGATGAAGACAGGGTGAGGTGATGCTGTAGGTCTCCAGGTGATGAAGACAGGGTGAGGTGATGCTGTAGGTCTCCAGGTGATGAAGACAGGGTGAGGTGATGATGTAGGTCTCCAGGTGATGAAGACAGGGTGAGGTGATGATGTAGGTCTCCAGGTGATGAAGACAGGGTGAGGTGATGCTGTAGGTCTCCATGTGATGAAGACAGGCTGAGGTGATGCTGTAGGTCTCCAGGTGATGAAGACAGGGTGAGGTGATGCTGTAGGTCTCCAGGTGATGAAGACAGGGTGAGGTGATGCTGTAAGTCTCCAGGTGATGAAGACAGGGTGAGGTGATGCTGTAGGTCTCCAGGTGATGAAGACAGGGTGAGGTGATGAAGACAGGGTGAGGTGATGCTGTAGGTCTCCAGGTGATGAAGACAGGGTGAGGTGATGCTGTAGGTCTCCAGGTGATGAAGACAGGGTGAGGTGATGCTGTAGGTCTCCAGGTGATGAAGACAGGGTTCGGTGATGAAGACAGGGTGAGTTGATGCTGTAGGTCTCCAGGTGATGAAGACAGGGTGAGGTGATGCTGTAGGTCTCCAGGTGATGAAGACAGGGTGAGGTGATGAAGACAGGGTGAGGTGATGCTGTAGGTCTCCAGGTGATGAAGACAGGGTGAGGTGATGCTGTAGGTCTCCAGGTGATGAAGACAGGGTGAGGTGATGCTGTAGGTCTCCAGGTGATGAAGACAGGGTGAGGTGATGCTGTAGGTCTCCAGGTGATGAAGACAGGGTGAGGTGATGAAGACAGGGTGAGGTGATGCTGTAGGTCTCCAGGTGATGAAGACAGGGTGAGGTGATGCTGTAGGTCTCCAGGTGATGAAGAAAGGGTGAGGTGAGGATGTAGGTCTCCAGGTGATGAAGACAGGGTGAGGTGATGCTGTAGGTCTCCAGGTGATGAAGTCAGGGTGAGGTGATGCTGTAGCTCTCCAGGTGATGAAGACAGGGTGAGGTGATGATGTAGGTCTCCAGGTGAAGAAGACAGGGTGAGGTGATGCTGTAGGTCTCCAGGTGATGAAGACAGGGTGAGGTGATGCTGTAGGTCTCCAGGTGATGAAGACAGGGTGAGGTGATGAAGACAGGGTGAGGTGATGCTGTAGGTCTCCAGGTGATGAAGACAGGGTGAGGTGATGCTGTAGGTCTCCAGGTGATGAAGACAGGGTGAGGTGATGAAGACAGGGTGAGGTGATGCTGTAGGTCTCCAGGTGATGAAGACAGGGTGAGGTGATGCTGTAGGTCTCCAGGTGATGAAGAGAGGGTGAGGTGATGAAGACAGGGTGAGGTGATGCTGTAGGTCTCCAGGTGATGAAGACAGGGTGAGGTGATGCTGTAGGTCTCCAGGTGATGAAGAGAGGGTGAGGTGATGAAGACAGCGTGAGGTGATGCTGTAGGTCTCCAGGTGATGAAGACAGGGTGAGGTGATGCTGTAGGTCTCCAGGTGATGAAGACAGGGTGAGGTGATGCTGTAGGTCTCCAGGTGATGAAGACAGGGTGAGGTGATGAAGACAGGGTGAGGTGATGCTGTAGGTCTCCAGGTGATGAAGACAGGGTGAGGTGATGCTGTAGGTCTCCAGGTGATGAAGAAAGGGTGAGGTGAGGATGTAGGTCTCCAGGTGATGAAGACAGGGTGAGGTGATGCTGTAGGTCTCCAGGTGATGAAGACAGGGTGAGGTGATGCTGTAGCTCTCCAGGTGATGAAGACAGGGTGAGGTGATGATGTAGGTCTCCAGGTGAAGAAGACAGGGTGAGGTGATGCTGTAGGTCTCCAGGTGATGAAGACAGGGTGAGGTGATGCTGTAGGTCTCCAGGTGATGAAGACAGGGTGAGGTGATGAAGACAGGGTGAGGTGATGCTGTAGGTCTCCAGGTGATGAAGACAGGGTGAGGTGATGCTGTAGGTCTCCAGGTGATGAAGACAGGGTGAGGTGATGAAGACAGGGTGAGGTGATGCTGTAGGTCTCCAGGTGATGAAGACAGGGTGAGGTGATGCTGTAGGTCTCCAGGTGATGAAGACAGGGTGAGGTGATGCTGTAGGTCTCCAGGTGATGAAGACAGGGTGAGGTGATGCTGTTGGTCTCCAGGTGATGAAGACAGGGTGAGGTGATGCTGTAGGTCTCCAGGTGATGAAGACAGGGTGAGGTGATGCTGTAGGTCTCCAGGTGATGAAGACAGGGTGAGGTGATGCTGTAGGTCTCCAGGTGATGAAGACAGGGTGAGGTGATGAAGACAGGGTGAGGTGATGCTGTAGGTCTCCAGGTGATGAAGACAGGGTGAGGTGATGCTGTAGGTCTCCAGGTGATGAAGAAAGGGTGAGGTGAGGATGTAGGTCTCCAGGTGATGAAGACAGGGTGAGGTGATGCTGTAGGTCTCCAGGTGATGAAGTCAGGGTGAGGTGATGCTGTAGCTCTCCAGGTGATGAAGACAGGGTGAGGTGATGATGTAGGTCTCCAGGTGAAGAAGACAGGGTGAGGTGATGCTGTAGGTCTCCAGGTGATGAAGACAGGGTGAGGTGATGCTGTAGGTCTCCAGGTGATGAAGACAGGGTGAGGTGATGAAGACAGGGTGAGGTGATGCTGTAGGTCTCCAGGTGATGAAGACAGGGTGAGGTGATGCTGTAGGTCTCCAGGTGATGAAGACAGGGTTCGGTGATGAAGACAGGGTGAGGTGATGCTGTAGGTCTCCAGGTGATGAAGACAGGGTGAGGTGATGCTGTAGGTCTCCAGGTGATGAAGAGAGGGTGAGGTGATGAAGACAGGGTGAGGTGATGCTGTAGGTCTCCAGGTGATGAAGACAGGGTGAGGTGATGCTGTGGGTCTCCAGGTGATGAAGAGAGGGTGAGGTGATGAAGACAGCGTGAGGTGATGCTGTAGGTCTCCAGGTGATGAAGACAGGGTGAGGTGATGCTGTAGGTCTCCAGGTGATGAAGACAGGGTGAGGTGATGCTGTAGGTCTCCAGGTGATGAAGACAGGGTGAGGTGATGAAGACAGGGTGAGGTGATGCTGTAGGTCTCCAGGTGATGAAGACAGGGTGAGGTGATGCTGTAGGTCTCCAGGTGATGAAGAAAGGGTGAGGTGAGGATGTAGGTCTCCAGGTGATGAAGACAGGGTGAGGTGATGCTGTAGGTCTCCAGGTGATGAAGACAGGGTGAGGTGATGCTGTAGCTCTCCAGGTGATGAAGACAGGGTGAGGTGATGATGTAGGTCTCCAGGTGAAGAAGACAGGGTGAGGTGATGCTGTAGGTCTCCAGGTGATGAAGACAGGGTGAGGTGATGCTGTAGGTCTCCAGGTGATGAAGACAGGGTGAGGTGATGAAGACAGGGTGAGGTGATGCTGTAGGTCTCCAGGTGATGAAGACAGGGTGAGGTGATGCTGTAGGTCTCCAGGTGATGAAGACAGGGTGAGGTGATGAAGACAGGGTGAGGTGATGCTGTAGGTCTCCAGGTGATGAAGACAGGGTGAGGTGATGCTGTAGGTCTCCAGGTGATGAAGACAGGGTGAGGTGATGCTGTAGGTCTCCAGGTGATGAAGACAGGGTGAGGTGATGCTGTTGGTCTCCAGGTGATGAAGACAGGGTGAGGTGATGCTGTAGGTCTCCAGGTGATGAAGACAGGGTGAGGTGATGATGTAGGTCTCCAGGTGATGAAGACAGGGTGAGGTGATGCTGTAGGTCTCCAGGTGATGAAGACAGGGTGAGGTGATGCTGTAGGTCTCCAGGTGATGAAGACAGGGTGAGGTGATGAAGACAGGGTGAGGTGATGCTGTAGGTCTCCAGGTGATGAAGACAGGGTGAGGTGATGCTGTAGGTCTCCAGGTGATGAAGACAGGGTGAGGTGATGAAGACAGGGTGAGGTGATGCTGTAGGTCTCCAGGTGATGAAGACAGGGTGAGGTGATGCTGTAGGTCTCCAGGTGATGAAGACAGGGTGAGGTGATGAAGACAGGGTGAGGTGATGCTGTAGGTCTCCAGGTGAGGAAGACAGGGTGAGGTGATGCTGTAGGTCTCCAGGTGATGAAGACAGGGTGAGGTGATGCTGTAGGTCTCCAGGTGATGAAGACAGGGTGAGGTGATGCTGTAGGTCTCCAGGTTATGAAGACAGGGTGAGGTGATGCTGTAGGTCTCCAGGTGATGAAGACAGGGTGAGGTGATGAAGACAGGGTGAGGTGATGCTGTAGGTCTCCAGGTGATGAAGACAGGGTGAGGTGATGCTGTAGGTCTCCAGGTGATGAAGACAGGGTGAGGTGATGAAGACAGGGTGAGGTGATGCTGTAGGTCTCCAGGTGATGAAGACAGGGTGAGGTGATGCTGTAGGTCTCCAGGTGATGAAGACAGGGTGAGGTGATGCTGTAGGTCTCCAGGTGATGAAGACAGGGTGAGGTGATGATGTAGGTCTCCAGGTGATGAAGACAGGGTGAGGTGATGATGTAGGTCTCCAGGTGATGAAGACAGGGTGAGGTGATGCTGTAGGTCTCCAGGTGATGAAGACAGGGTGAGGTGATGCTGTAGGTCTCCAGGTGATGAAGACAGGGTGAGGTGATGAAGACAGGGAGAGGTGATGCTGTAGGTCTCCAGGTGATGAAGACAGGGTGAGGTGATGAAGACAGGGTGAGGTGATGCTGTAGGTCTCCAGGTGATGAAGACAGGGTGAGGTGATGCTGTAGGTCTCCAGGTGATGAAGAAAGGGTGAGGTGAGGATGTAGGTCTCCAGGTGATGAAGACAGGGTGAGGTGATGCTGTAGGTCTCCAGGTGATGAAGACAGGGTGAGGTGATGCTGTAGCTCTCCAGGTGATGAAGACAGGGTGAGGTGATGATGTAGGTCTCCAGGTGAAGAAGACAGGGTGAGGTGATGCTGTAGGTCTCCAGGTGATGAAGACAGGGTGAGGTGATTCTGTAGGTCTCCAGGTGATGAAGACAGGGTTCAGTGATGAAGACAGGGTGAGGTGATGCTGTAGGTCTCCAGGTGATGAAGACAGGGTGAGGTGATGCTGTAGGTCTCCAGGTGATGAAGAGAGGGTGAGGTGATGAAGACAGGGTGAGGTGATGCTGTAGGTCTCCAGGTGATGAAGACAGGGTGAGGTGATGCTGTAGGTCTCCAGGTGATGAAGACAGGGTGAGGTGATGCTGTAGGTCTCCAGGTGATGAAGACATGGTGAGGTGATGCTGTAGGTCTCCAGGTGATGAAGACAGGGTGAGGTAATGAAGACAGGGTGAGGTGATGCTGTAGGTCTCCAGGTGATGAAGACAGGGTGAGGTGATGCTGTAGGTCTCCAGGTGATGAAGACAGGGTGAGGTGAGGATGTAGGTCTCCAGGTGATGAAGACAGGGTGAGGTGATGCTGTAGGTCTCCAGGTGATGAAGAAAGGGTGAGGTGATGCTGTAGCTCTCCAGGTGATGAAGACAGGGTGAGGTGATGATGTAGGTCTCCAGGTGAAGAAGACAGGGTGAGGTGATGCTGTAGGTCTCCAGGTGATGAAGACAGGGTGAGGTGATGCTGTAGGTCTCCAGGTGATGAAGACAGGGTGAGGTGATGCTGTAGGTCTCCAGGTGATGAAGACAGGGTGAGGTGATGCTGTAGGTCTCCAGGTGATGAAGACAGGGTGAGGTGATGCTGTAGGTCTCCAGGTGATGAAGACAGGGTGAGGTGATGATGTAGGTCTCCAGGTGATGAAGACAGGGTGAGGTGATGCTGTAGGTCTCCAGGTGATGAAGACAGGGTGAGGTGATGCTGTAGGTCTCCAGGTGATGAAGACAGGGTGAGGTGATGCTGTAGGTCTCCAGGTGATGAAGACAGGGTGAGGTGATGCTGTAGGTCTCCAGGTGATGAAGACAGGGTGAGGTGATGCTGTAGGTCTCCAGGTGATGAAGACAGGCTGAGGTGATGCTGTAGGTCTCCAGGTGATGAAGACAGGGTGAGGTGATGCTGTAGGTCTCCAGGTGATGAAGACAGGCTGAGGTGATGCTGTAGGTCTCCAGGTGATGAAGACAGGGTGAGGTGATGCTGTAGGTCTCCAAGTGATGAAGACAGGGTGAGGTGATGCTGTAGGTCTCCAGGTGATGAAGACAGGGTGAGGTGATGCTGTAGGTCTCCAGGTGATGAAGACAGGGTGAGGTGATGCTGTAGGTCTCCAGGTGATGAAGACAGGGTGAGGTGATGCTGTAGGTCTCCAGGTGATGAAGACAGGGTGAGGTGATGAAGACAGGGTGAGGTGATGCTGTAGGTCTCCAGGTGATGAAGACAGGGTGAGGTGATGCTGTAGGTCTCCAGGTGATGAAGACAGGGTGAGGTGATGAAGACAGGGTGAGGTGATGCTGTAGGTCTCCAGGTGATGAAGACAGGGTGAGGTGATGCTGTAGGTCTCCAGGTGATGAAGACAGGGTGAGGTGATGCTGTAGGTCTCCAGGTGATGAAGACAGGGTGAGGTGATGCTGTTGGTCTCCAGGTGATGAAGACAGGGTGAGGTGATGCTGTAGGTCTCCAGGTGATGAAGACAGGGTGAGGTGATGATGTAGGTCTCCAGGTGATGAAGACAGGGTGAGGTGATGCTGTAGGTCTCCAGGTGATGAAGACAGGGTGAGGTGATGCTGTAGGTCTCCAGGTGATGAAGACAGGGTGAGGTGATGAAGACAGGGTGAGGTGATGCTGTAGGTCTCCAGGTGATGAAGACAGGGTGAGGTGATGCTGTAGGTCTCCAGGTGATGAAGACAGGGTGAGGTGATGAAGACAGGGTGAGGTGATGCTGTAGGTCTCCAGGTGATGAAGACAGGGTGAGGTGATGCTGTAGGTCTCCAGGTGATGAAGACAGGGTGAGGTGATGAAGACAGGGTGAGGTGATGCTGTAGGTCTCCAGGTGATGAAGACAGGGTGAGGTGATGCTGTAGGTCTCCAGGTGATGAAGACAGGGTGAGGTGATGCTGTAGGTCTCCAGGTGATGAAGACAGGGTGAGGTGATGCTGTAGGTCTCCAGGTTATGAAGACAGGGTGAGGTGATGCTGTAGGTCTCCAGGTGATGAAGACAGGGTGAGGTGATGAAGACAGGGTGAGGTGATGCTGTAGGTCTCCAGGTGATGAAGACAGGGTGAGGTGATGCTGTAGGTCTCCAGGTGATGAAGTCAGGGTGAGGTGATGCTGTAGCTCTCCAGGTGATGAAGACAGGGTGAGGTGATGATGTAGGTCTCCAGGTGAAGAAGACAGGGTGAGGTGATGCTGTAGGTCTCCAGGTGATGAAGACAGGGTGAGGTGATGCTGTAGGTCTCCAGGTGATGAAGACAGGGTGAGGTGATGAAGACAGGGTGAGGTGATGCTGTAGGTCTCCAGGTGATGAAGACAGGGTGAGGTGATGCTGTAGGTCTCCAGGTGATGAAGACAGGGTGAGGTGATGAAGACAGGGTGAGGTGATGCTGTAGGTCTCCAGGTGATGAAGACAGGGTGAGGTGATGCTGTAGGTCTCCAGGTGATGAAGAGAGGGTGAGGTGATGAAGACAGGGTGAGGTGATGCTGTAGGTCTCCAGGTGATGAAGACAGGGTGAGGTGATGCTGTAGGTCTCCAGGTGATGAAGAGAGGGTGAGGTGATGAAGACAGCGTGAGGTGATGCTGTAGGTCTCCAGGTGATGAAGACAGGGTGAGGTGATGCTGTAGGTCTCCAGGTGATGAAGACAGGGTGAGGTGATGCTGTAGGTCTCCAGGTGATGAAGACAGGGTGAGGTGATGAAGACAGGGTGAGGTGATGCTGTAGGTCTCCAGGTGATGAAGACAGGGTGAGGTGATGCTGTAGGTCTCCAGGTGATGAAGAAAGGGTGAGGTGAGGATGTAGGTCTCCAGGTGATGAAGACAGGGTGAGGTGATGCTGTAGGTCTCCAGGTGATGAAGACAGGGTGAGGTGATGCTGTAGCTCTCCAGGTGATGAAGACAGGGTGAGGTGATGATGTAGGTCTCCAGGTGAAGAAGACAGGGTGAGGTGATGCTGTAGGTCTCCAGGTGATGAAGACAGGGTGAGGTGATGCTGTAGGTCTCCAGGTGATGAAGACAGGGTGAGGTGATGAAGACAGGGTGAGGTGATGCTGTAGGTCTCCAGGTGATGAAGACAGGGTGAGGTGATGCTGTAGGTCTCCAGGTGATGAAGACAGGGTGAGGTGATGAAGACAGGGTGAGGTGATGCTGTAGGTCTCCAGGTGATGAAGACAGGGTGAGGTGATGCTGTAGGTCTCCAGGTGATGAAGACAGGGTGAGGTGATGCTGTAGGTCTCCAGGTGATGAAGACAGGGTGAGGTGATGCTGTTGGTCTCCAGGTGATGAAGACAGGGTGAGGTGATGCTGTAGGTCTCCAGGTGATGAAGACAGGGTGAGGTGATGCTGTAGGTCTCCAGGTGATGAAGACAGGGTGAGGTGATGCTGTAGGTCTCCAGGTGATGAAGACAGGGTGAGGTGATGAAGACAGGGTGAGGTGATGCTGTAGGTCTCCAGGTGATGAAGACAGGGTGAGGTGATGCTGTAGGTCTCCAGGTGATGAAGAAAGGGTGAGGTGAGGATGTAGGTCTCCAGGTGATGAAGACAGGGTGAGGTGATGCTGTAGGTCTCCAGGTGATGAAGTCAGGGTGAGGTGATGCTGTAGCTCTCCAGGTGATGAAGACAGGGTGAGGTGATGATGTAGGTCTCCAGGTGAAGAAGACAGGGTGAGGTGATGCTGTAGGTCTCCAGGTGATGAAGACAGGGTGAGGTGATGCTGTAGGTCTCCAGGTGATGAAGACAGGGTGAGGTGATGAAGACAGGGTGAGGTGATGCTGTAGGTCTCCAGGTGATGAAGACAGGGTGAGGTGATGCTGTAGGTCTCCAGGTGATGAAGACAGGGTTCGGTGATGAAGACAGGGTGAGGTGATGCTGTAGGTCTCCAGGTGATGAAGACAGGGTGAGGTGATGCTGTAGGTCTCCAGGTGATGAAGAGAGGGTGAGGTGATGAAGACAGGGTGAGGTGATGCTGTAGGTCTCCAGGTGATGAAGACAGGGTGAGGTGATGCTGTGGGTCTCCAGGTGATGAAGAGAGGGTGAGGTGATGAAGACAGCGTGAGGTGATGCTGTAGGTCTCCAGGTGATGAAGACAGGGTGAGGTGATGCTGTAGGTCTCCAGGTGATGAAGACAGGGTGAGGTGATGCTGTAGGTCTCCAGGTGATGAAGACAGGGTGAGGTGATGAAGACAGGGTGAGGTGATGCTGTAGGTCTCCAGGTGATGAAGACAGGGTGAGGTGATGCTGTAGGTCTCCAGGTGATGAAGAAAGGGTGAGGTGAGGATGTAGGTCTCCAGGTGATGAAGACAGGGTGAGGTGATGCTGTAGGTCTCCAGGTGATGAAGACAGGGTGAGGTGATGCTGTAGCTCTCCAGGTGATGAAGACAGGGTGAGGTGATGATGTAGGTCTCCAGGTGAAGAAGACAGGGTGAGGTGATGCTGTAGGTCTCCAGGTGATGAAGACAGGGTGAGGTGATGCTGTAGGTCTCCAGGTGATGAAGACAGGGTGAGGTGATGAAGACAGGGTGAGGTGATGCTGTAGGTCTCCAGGTGATGAAGACAGGGTGAGGTGATGCTGTAGGTCTCCAGGTGATGAAGACAGGGTGAGGTGATGAAGACAGGGTGAGGTGATGCTGTAGGTCTCCAGGTGATGAAGACAGGGTGAGGTGATGCTGTAGGTCTCCAGGTGATGAAGACAGGGTGAGGTGATGCTGTAGGTCTCCAGGTGATGAAGACAGGGTGAGGTGATGCTGTTGGTCTCCAGGTGATGAAGACAGGGTGAGGTGATGCTGTAGGTCTCCAGGTGATGAAGACAGGGTGAGGTGATGATGTAGGTCTCCAGGTGATGAAGACAGGGTGAGGTGATGCTGTAGGTCTCCAGGTGATGAAGACAGGGTGAGGTGATGCTGTAGGTCTCCAGGTGATGAAGACAGGGTGAGGTGATGAAGACAGGGTGAGGTGATGCTGTAGGTCTCCAGGTGATGAAGACAGGGTGAGGTGATGCTGTAGGTCTCCAGGTGATGAAGACAGGGTGAGGTGATGAAGACAGGGTGAGGTGATGCTGTAGGTCTCCAGGTGATGAAGACAGGGTGAGGTGATGCTGTAGGTCTCCAGGTGATGAAGACAGGGTGAGGTGATGAAGACAGGGTGAGGTGATGCTGTAGGTCTCCAGGTGAGGAAGACAGGGTGAGGTGATGCTGTAGGTCTCCAGGTGATGAAGACAGGGTGAGGTGATGCTGTAGGTCTCCAGGTGATGAAGACAGGGTGAGGTGATGCTGTAGGTCTCCAGGTTATGAAGACAGGGTGAGGTGATGCTGTAGGTCTCCAGGTGATGAAGACAGGGTGAGGTGATGAAGACAGGGTGAGGTGATGCTGTAGGTCTCCAGGTGATGAAGACAGGGTGAGGTGATGCTGTAGGTCTCCAGGTGATGAAGACAGGGTGAGGTGATGAAGACAGGGTGAGGTGATGCTGTAGGTCTCCAGGTGATGAAGACAGGGTGAGGTGATGCTGTAGGTCTCCAGGTGATGAAGACAGGGTGAGGTGATGCTGTAGGTCTCCAGGTGATGAAGACAGGGTGAGGTGATGATGTAGGTCTCCAGGTGATGAAGACAGGGTGAGGTGATGATGTAGGTCTCCAGGTGATGAAGACAGGGTGAGGTGATGCTGTAGGTCTCCAGGTGATGAAGACAGGGTGAGGTGATGCTGTAGGTCTCCAGGTGATGAAGACAGGGTGAGGTGATGAAGACAGGGAGAGGTGATGCTGTAGGTCTCCAGGTGATGAAGACAGGGTGAGGTGATGAAGACAGGGTGAGGTGATGCTGTAGGTCTCCAGGTGATGAAGACAGGGTGAGGTGATGCTGTAGGTCTCCAGGTGATGAAGAAAGGGTGAGGTGAGGATGTAGGTCTCCAGGTGATGAAGACAGGGTGAGGTGATGCTGTAAGTCTCCAGGTGATGAAGACAGGGTGAGGTGATGCTGTAGCTCTCCAGGTGATGAAGACAGGGTGAGGTGATGATGTAGGTCTCCAGGTGAAGAAGACAGGGTGAGGTGATGCTGTAGGTCTCCAGGTGATGAAGACAGGGTGAGGTGATTCTGTAGGTCTCCAGGTGATGAAGACAGGGTTCAGTGATGAAGACAGGGTGAGGTGATGCTGTAGGTCTCCAGGTGATGAAGACAGGGTGAGGTGATGCTGTAGGTCTCCAGGTGATGAAGAGAGGGTGAGGTGATGAAGACAGGGTGAGGTGATGCTGTAGGTCTCCAGGTGATGAAGACAGGGTGAGGTGATGCTGTAGGTCTCCAGGTGATGAAGACAGGGTGAGGTGATGCTGTAGGTCTCCAGGTGATGAAGACATGGTGAGGTGATGCTGTAGGTCTCCAGGTGATGAAGACAGGGTGAGGTAATGAAGACAGGGTGAGGTGATGCTGTAGGTCTCCAGGTGATGAAGACAGGGTGAGGTGATGCTGTAGGTCTCCAGGTGATGAAGACAGGGTGAGGTGAGGATGTAGGTCTCCAGGTGATGAAGACAGGGTGAGGTGATGCTGTAGGTCTCCAGGTGATGAAGAAAGGGTGAGGTGATGCTGTAGCTCTCCAGGTGATGAAGACAGGGTGAGGTGATGATGTAGGTCTCCAGGTGAAGAAGACAGGGTGAGGTGATGCTGTAGGTCTCCAGGTGATGAAGACAGGGTGAGGTGATGCTGTAGGTCTCCAGGTGATGAAGACAGGGTGAGGTGATGCTGTAGGTCTCCAGGTGATGAAGACAGGGTGAGGTGATGCTGTAGGTCTCCAGGTGATGAAGACAGGGTGAGGTGATGCTGTAGGTCTCCAGGTGATGAAGACAGGGTGAGGTGATGATGTAGGTCTCCAGGTGATGAAGACAGGGTGAGGTGATGCTGTAGGTCTCCAGGTGATGAAGACAGGGTGAGGTGATGCTGTAGGTCTCCAGGTGATGAAGACAGGGTGAGGTGATGCTGTAGGTCTCCAGGTGATGAAGACAGGGTGAGGTGATGCTGTAGGTCTCCAGGTGATGAAGACAGGGTGAGGTGATGCTGTAGGTCTCCAGGTGATGAAGACAGGCTGAGGTGATGCTGTAGGTCTCCAGGTGATGAAGACAGGGTGAGGTGATGCTGTAGGTCTCCAGGTGATGAAGACAGGGTGAGGTGATGCTGTAGGTCTCCAGGTGATGAAGACAGGCTGAGGTGATGCTGTAGGTCTCCAGGTGATGAAGACAGGGTGAGGTGATGCTGTAGGTCTCCAAGTGATGAAGACAGGGTGAGGTGATGCTGTAGGTCTCCAGGTGATGAAGACAGGGTGAGGTGATGCTGTAGGTCTCCAGGTGATGAAGACAGGGTGAGGTGATGCTGTAGGTCTCCAGGTGATGAAGACAGGGTGAGGTGATGAAGACAGGGTGAGGTGATGCTGTAGGTCTCCAGGTGATGAAGACAGGGTGAGGTGATGCTGTAGGTCTCCAGGTGATGAAGACAGGGTGAGGTGATGAAGACAGGGTGAGGTGATGCTGTAGGTCTCCAGGTGATGAAGACAGGGTGAGGTGATGCTGTAGGTCTCCAGGTGATGAAGACAGGGTGCGGTGATGCTGTAGGTCTCCAGGTGATGAAGACAGGGTGAGGTGATGCTGTTGGTCTCCAGGTGATGAAGACAGGGTGAGGTGATGCTGTAGGTCTCCAGGTGATGAAGACAGGGTGAGGTGATGATGTAGGTCTCCAGGTGATGAAGACAGGGTGAGGTGATGCTGTAGGTCTCCAGGTGATGAAGACAGGGTGAGGTGATGCTGTAGGTCTCCAGGTGATGAAGACAGGGTGAGGTGATGAAGACAGGGTGAGGTGATGCTGTAGGTCTCCAGGTGATGAAGACAGGGTGAGGTGATGCTGTAGGTCTCCAGGTGATGAAGACAGGGTGAGGTGATGAAGACAGGGTGAGGTGATGCTGTAGGTCTCCAGGTGATGAAGACAGGGTGAGGTGATGCTGTAGGTCTCCAGGTGATGAAGACAGGGTGAGGTGATGAAGACAGGGTGAGGTGATGCTGTAGGTCTCCAGGTGATGAAGACAGGGTGAGGTGATGCTGTAGGTCTCCAGGTGATGAAGACAGGGTGAGGTGATGCTGTAGGTCTCCAGGTGATGAAGACAGGGTGAGGTGATGCTGTAGGTCTCCAGGTTATGAAGACAGGGTGAGGTGATGCTGTAGGTCTCCAGGTGATGAAGACAGGGTGAGGTGATGAAGACAGGGTGAGGTGATGCTGTAGGTCTCCAGGTGATGAAGACAGGGTGAGGTGATGCTGTAGGTCTCCAGGTGATGAAGACAGGGTGAGGTGATGAAGACAGGGTGAGGTGATGCTGTAGGTCTCCAGGTGATGAAGACAGGGTGAGGTGATGCTGTAGGTCTCCAGGTGATGAAGACAGGGTGAGGTGATGCTGTAGGTCTCCAGGTGATGAAGACAGGGTGAGGTGATGATGTAGGTCTCCAGGTGATGAAGACAGGGTGAGGTGATGATGTAGGTCTCCAGGTGATGAAGACAGGGTGAGGTGATGCTGTAGGTCTCCAGGTGATGAAGACAGGGTGAGGTGATGCTGTAGGTCTCCAGGTGATGAAGACAGGGTGAGGTGATGAAGACAGGGAGAGGTGATGCTGTAGGTCTCCAGGTGATGAAGACAGGGTGAGGTGATGAAGACAGGGTGAGGTGATGCTGTAGGTCTCCAGGTGATGAAGACAGGGTGAGGTGATGCTGTAGGTCTCCAGGTGATGAAGAAAGGGTGAGGTGAGGATTTAGGTCTCCAGGTGATGAAGACAGGGTGAGGTGATGCTGTAGGTCTCCAGGTGATGAAGACAGGGTGAGGTGATGCTGTAGCTCTCCAGGTGATGAAGACAGGGTGAGGTGATGATGTAGGTCTCCAGGTGAAGAAGACAGGGTGAGGTGATGCTGTAGGTCTCCAGGTGATGAAGACAGGGTGAGGTGATTCTGTAGGTCTCCAGGTGATGAAGACAGGGTTCGGTGATGAAGACAGGGTGAGGTGATGCTGTAGGTCTCCAGGTGATGAAGACAGGGTGAGGTGATGCTGTAGGTCTCCAGGTGATGAAGAGAGGGTGAGGTGATGAAGACAGGGTGAGGTGATGCTGTAGGTCTCCAGGTGATGAAGACAGGGTGAGGTGATGCTGTAGGTCTCCAGGTGATGAAGACAGGGTGAGGTGATGCTGTAGGTCTCCAGGTGATGAAGACAGGGTGAGGTGATGCTGTAGGTCTCCAGGTGATGAAGACAGGGTGAGGTGATGAAGACAGGGTGAGGTGATGCTGTAGGTCTCCAGGTGATGAAGACAGGGTGAGGTGATGCTGTAGGTCTCCAGGTGATGAAGACAGGGTGAGGTGAGGATGTAGGTCTCCAGGTGATGAAGACAGGGTGAGGTGATGCTGTAGGTCTCCAGGTGATGAAGACAGGGTGAGGTGATGCTGTAGCTCTCCAGGTGATGAAGACAGGGTGAGGTGATGATGTAGGTCTCCAGGTGAAGAAGACAGGGTGAGGTGATGCTGTAGGTCTCCAGGTGATGAAGACAGGGTGAGGTGATGCTGTAGGTCTCCAGGTGATGAAGACAGGGTGAGGTGATGCTGTAGGTCTCCAGGTGATGAAGACAGGGTGAGGTGATGAAGACAGGGTGAGGTGATGCTGTAGGTCTCCAGGTGATGAAGACAGGGTGAGGTGATGAAGACAGGGTGAGGTGATGCTGTAGGTCTCCAGGTGATGAAGACAGGGTGAGGTGATGCTGTAGGTCTCCAGGTGATGAAGACAGGGTGAGGTGATGCTGTAGGTCTCCAGGTGATGAAGACAGGGTGAGGTGATGATGTAGGTCTCCAGGTGATGAAGACAGGGTGAGGTGATGCTGTAGGTCTCCAGGTGATGAAGACAGGGTGAGGTGATGCTGTAGGTCTCCAGGTGATGAAGACAGGGTGAGGTGATGCTGTAGGTCTCCAGGTGATGAAGACAGGGTGAGGTGATGCTGTAGGTCTCCAGGTGATGAAGACAGGGTGAGGTGATGCTGTAGGTCTCCAGGTGATGAAGACAGGCTGAGGTGATGCTGTAGGTCTCCAGGTGATGAAGACAGGGTGAGGTGATGCTGTAGGTCTCCAGGTGATGAAGACAGGGTGAGGTGATGCTGTAGGTCTCCAGGTGATGAAGACAGGCTGAGGTGATGCTGTAGGTCTCCAGGTGATGAAGACAGGGTGAGGTGATGCTGTAGGTCTCCAAGTGATGAAGACAGGGTGAGGTGATGCTGTAGGTCTCCAGGTGATGAAGACAGGGTGAGGTGATGAAGACAGGGTGAGGTGATGCTGTAGGTCTCCAGATGATGAAGACAGGGTGAGGTGATGCTGTAGGTCTCCAGGTGATGAAGACAGGGTGAGATGATGCTGTAGGTCTCCAGGTGATGAAGACAGGGTGAGGTGATGATGTAGGTCTCCAGGTGATGAAGACAGGGTGAGGTGATGCTGTAGGTCTCCAGGTGATGAAGACAGGGTGAGGTGATGATGTAGGTCTCCAGGTGATGAAGACAGGGTGAGGTGATGCTGTAGGTCTCCAGGTGATGAAGACAGGGTGAGGTGATGCTGTAGGTCTCCAGGTGATGAAGACAGGGTGAGGTGATGCTGTAGGTCTCCAGGTGATGAAGACAGGGTGAGGTGATGCTGTAGGTCTCCAGGTGATGAAGACAGGCTGAGGTGATGCTGTAGGTCTCCAGGTGATGAAGACAGGCTGAGGTGATGCTGTAGGTCTCCAGGTGATGAAGACAGGGTGAGGTGATGCTGTAGGTCTCCAGGTGATGAAGACAGGCTGAGGTGATGCTGTAGGTCTCCAGGTGATGAAGACAGGGTGAGGTGATGCTGTAGGTCTCCAGGTGATGAAGACAGGGTGAGGTGATGCTGTAGGTCTCCAGGTGATGAAGACATGGTGAGGTGATGAAGACAGGGTGAGGTGATGCTGTAGGTCTCCAGATGATGAAGACAGGGTGAGGTGATGCTGTAGGTCTCCAGGTGATGAAGACAGGGTGAGGTGATGCTGTAGGTCTCCAGGTGATGAAGACAGGGTGAGGTGATGATGTAGGTCTCCAGGTGATGAAGACAGGGTGAGGTGATGCTGTAGGTCTCCAGGTGATGAAGACAGGGTGAGGTGATGATGTAGGTCTCCAGGTGATGAAGACAGGGTGAGGTGATGCTGTAGGTCTCCAGGTGATGAAGACAGGGTGAGGTGATGCTGTAGGTCTCCAGGTGATGAAGACAGGGTAAGGTGATGATGTAGGTCTCCAGGTGATGCTGTAGGTCTCCAGGTGATGAAGACAGGGTGAGGTGATGATGTAGGTCTCCAGGTGATGAAGACAGGGTGAGGTGATGCTGTAGGTCTCCAGGTGATGAAGACAGGGTGAGGTGATGCTGTAGGTCTCCAGGTGATGAAGACAGGGTGAGGTGATGATGTAGGTCTCCAGGTGATGAAGACAGGGTGAGGTGATGATGTAGGTCTCCAGGTGATGAAGACAGGGTGAGGTGATGATGTAGGTCTCCAGGTGATGAAGACAGGGTGAGGTGATGATGTAGGTCTCCAGGTGATGAAGACAGGGTGAGGTGATGATGTAGGTCTCCAGGTGATGAAGACAGGGTGAGGTGATGCTGTAGGTCTCCAGGTGATGAAGACAGGGTGAGGTGATGATGTAGGTCTCCAGGTGATGAAGACAGGGTGAGGTGATGATGTAGGTCTCCAGGTGATGAAGACAGGGTGAGGTGATGCTGTAGGTATCCAGGTGATGAAGACAGGGTGAGGTGATGATGTAGGTCTCCAGGTGATGAAGACAGGGTGAGGTGATGCTGTAGGTCTCCAGGTGATGAAGACAGGGTGAGGTGATGCTGTAGGTCTCCAGGTGATGAAGACAGGGTGAGGTGATGCTGTAGGTCTCCAGGTGATGAAGACAGGGTGAGGTGATGCTGTAGGTCTCCAGGTGATGAAGACAGGCTGAGGTGATGAAGACAGGGTGAGGTGATGCTGTAGGTCTCCAGGTGATGAAGACAGGGTGAGGTGATGCTGTAGGTCTCCAGGTGATGAAGACAGGGTGAGGTGATGCTGTAGGTCTCCAGGTGATGAAGACAGATAGGCAGCTGATGAGACCCCCCCCCCCCCCCCCCCCATGATAGCAATTACACATAAATGAAATCAGACATATTACTTGTAAACTTATAAATATACTATAAATATATCACTCAAATATTAACAACTTTTCCCGTAGTTTTGACCTACAACACAAAACTATACAATATTTTGTCCACAGTAAACATTAATGAATTAATCACTCCATTCAAATGACCTGACACAGTCACATTTATTTATTTATTTAGTTCTACATTTATTTATTGATTTATTTATTCATTTTACATCTGTATTTCTAAATTTCTACATTTTTTATGTCTTTTTCCATATGTTAATGTGGTGGGCGGTAATAAGTCTTAAGTCTTAAGATAATAATTAGTCTTAAGGTCGGTGTAAAGTAAGTATAAATAAATAAATGTGTGTTCTGAGTTTGACATACCACAGAAAGGTGTGTTGTTGCCAAATGTGAATGATTAAAAAATCGCCAAATATGTGAAATTAGGCTTCAAAGTTGTGTAAAAATCAGCCTCTGTGGGCATGCCTGCTGAGTTCGGTGAAACACGCCCCCTACCAAATGTCACCTGTCAATCAAAGTCATCAGCTATACTATTGCTGAGAGCTTTCGGCCGCTAGCGCGGCCGAGCTACCAGCCATTCTGTTAGCTCGGTTAACTGGCAAAGCAGACAGGAAGAGACAGATTCTGCCCAGCAACAGGTTGCCAAGGTCAGCTAAGGCCCTGCGGTTGCTACGGCGATTTCAGGATCTGCCTTGAAAAAAGTATCAAAATTCTGAGGAATTTGGCTTCTGACAAGGTCCCGAACAATTGTAAACTGTGAGAAAACCGTAACTCCTGTCCAAAAACTGAAAACACCGTGAGAGACACAGAAGCCGGCAGATTCTGACAGTGTTATTTTATTCAGATATTCCATAAAATGAGCGAGTAAGCTCAGTGTGAACACAGAGTGAGATTCTTTTGAAAAAAGAAGACGATTATATTAGGTTTAATGGGCAGCGAGACAGGTATTGCCGCCGGTCTCGGCCCCCCCGTTTGAATTTTGTGCAGACCCTGCCTGTCAACTTCACATTTTATGAATCCGACCAGCTATGTCTACATTTTGAGCAAAAATTATTTGTCTCCTTTTTACGGTTTGGCCGTGAGCTCGAGTTAAAAATAAAAATTAAGGTTATTTTTTACTGCTTCTCACACTCTAGCTAACTGCCGCTTCCACTCTAACTTTGAAGAAAAAGCGATTTCCACTCCTCGTTTGACTGCTCATAGTTTGAAAAGTTTACATGTTATGTAACAACTGTTGGTATTTTTCCAGAGGACAAGTTTTCCTCCGTTTTAAAGTTTTAATGACGTTTCTACGTGCATGTATGAGCGAGCTATGTGACTCTGAAAAAAGGTGAAAAAAGGTGAAATTTTTGGGGGTTTTCAAAAAATTCCCATTCATTTTCAATGGAGAAATCTCCCGGTTTTTTGGGAATAACTTTGGGAAACTTTGGAATTTCAACACCAAAAGTCATAGCACCCATCCCCCGATCGAGCCGCACGTTTTGATGTATATATTGTCGGGGTTTTCACAAAGCTGCGGGAGGAGTTACGCGCCGAAAAACGGCGGAAGAAGATGTTAGAAGAATAATAATATTACGTATGGAGAAGATTAATAGTTGCCTCGGAGCTTGAACCCCGTGGCACTAATAATCATTTAGTCTTATTAAATTAATATACATATATAGATAAGATAGATAGATAGATAGATAGATAGATAGATAGATAGATAGATAGATAGATAGATACACATTTCTGTTTGTGTGTGTTTGTGTGTGTGTTAATGGTCTGGCCAGGTGCCATTCAAAGTAAAAATTTGAGAATTGATAATCATTTAGTCTTATCAAAATTAAGATAAATACATAGATAGATAGATAGATAGATAGATAGATAGATAGATAGATAGATAGATAGATAGATAGATAGACAGATAGATAGTTTGATAGACACATTTTTGACTGTGTCTGTGTGTGTGAAGGTCTGCCAGGTGCCTTTCAAAGTAAAGATTTGAGAATTAATAATCATTTAGTCTTTAGTAGAGTTAAAAATAAAAATTAAGGTTATTTTTTACTGCTTCTCACACTCTAGCTAACTGCCGCTTCCACTCTAACTTTGAAGAAAAAGCGATTTCCACTCCTCGTTTGACTGCTCATAGTTTGAAAAGTTTACATGTTATGTAACAACTGTTGGTATTTTTCCAGAGAGGACAAGTTTTCCTCCGTTTTAAAGTTTTAATGACGTTTCTACGTGCATGTATGAGCGAGCTATGTGACTCTGAAAAAAGGTGAAAAAAGGTGAAATTTTTGGGGGTTTTCAAAAAATTCCCATTCATTTTCAATGGAGAAATCTCCCGGTTTTTTGGGAATAACTTTGGGAAACTTTGGAATTTCAACACCAAAAGTCATAGCACCCATCCCCCGATCGAGCCGCACGTTTTGATGTATATATTGTCGGGGTTTTCTCAAAGCTGCGGGAGGAGTTACGCGCCGAAAAACGGCGGAAGAAGATGTTAGAAGAATAATAATATTACGTATGGAGAAGATTAATAGTTGCCTCGGAGCTTGAACCCCGTGGCACTAATAATCATTTAGTCTTATTAAATTAATATACATATATAGATAAGATAGATAGATAGATAGATAGATAGATAGATAGATAGATAGATAGATAGATAGATAGACAGATAGATACATAGATAGATAGATAGATAGATAGATAGATAGATAGATAGATAGGTAGATAGATAGATAGATAGATAGATAGATAGATAGATAAATAGATAGACAGATAGATAGATAGATAGATAGATAGATAGATAGATAGATAGATAGATAGATAGATACACATTTCTGTTTGTGTGTGTTTGTGTGTGTGTTAATGGTCTGGCCAGGTGCCATTCAAAGTAAAAATTTGAGAATTGATAATCATTTAGTCTTATCAAAATTAAGATAAATACATAGATAGATCAATTAGATAGATAATCATTTAGTCTAATGAAATAAATATAGATATGTAGATGAGATACATGAGATACATGAGCTAGATGAGATAGATAGATAGATAGATAGATAGATAGATAGATAGATAGATAAGTGGGCGTTGGTACAGCCTGGAGAGTCAAAAGGTGGTGGGGTGCATTCCCTGTACACCGAATGGAAAACCTGGCTGCACATGTTACATCCGTACGCTCCCCCACCTTATGCTGTGACAGTGCTGCAGACAGGTGGTTTCCTTTATGGGTCGTGTTATCTCAGGGAAAGGTACAGGGGTGGTTTCCTTAAAATGCAGTCAGTTTTGTTGGTTGTTCTGCAAACAGATACCCAGTTGCCTGTTTTAGCTACCTGATAAGTGCTTGCTGTATTATTAAATTGCACTTGCCAAATTAACCAGGACTGAAATCTTAAGTATTACAACATAACATGAAAGTTTGTCTGTACTCTAAATCTCAGTTTCGGATTTGCAGATACAGCAACTTGATTGGCTGAGCTCGACATGATCACGGACAGCAGATAGATATTGGTCAAAAGTCTGAGGAATTGGGTCAGAGAAGACGTACACGATGAAGGTGCAAGGATGACACGATAATTCGTGAAGCGTTCCTCATTTTCTGACTTTTTTCTCACTTATTTACAAAAACTTATGAGGTTACAAATTACAAACTGGGGAAACAGTGAAGCTCAGTGGCGGGTAGCGTTGCTTTACAGAGCATATGGAGTGTCTCACTTAACACAAGCAAATATCTTTAATAAACTAATAAAAACAGCAACAAAAACTACAATAATACTTCCTAAAAACATGTTTCCTGTCTTTATTGTTTCTGTGGCCCCTCCCTGAGCTACTACCTTACCGTGGTGGAGGGGTTTGCGTGTCCCAATGACCCCAGGAGCTCAGTTGTCGGGGGCTTTATGCCCCTGGTAGGGTGTCCCATGGCAAACAGGTCCGGGGGGAGGGGCCAGACAAAAGGTAGCTCAGAAAACCCCAATGATGACTAACATAATTGGTTTTTTTCGTGTTCCTTGCCCGGACGCGGGTCACCGGGGCCCCCCCCCGGAGCCAGGCCTGGGGGTGGGGCTTGGAGGCGAGCGCCTGGTGGCCGGGCCTTCGCCTATGGGGCCCGGCCGGGCACAGCCCGAATAAGGGACGTGGGACGCCGCTCCCACAGACACACCACCAGTGAGAGGGGCCAAAGGGGTCGGGTGCAGTGTGAGCTGGGCGGCAGCTGAAGGCGGGGACCTTGGCGGTCCGATCCTCGGCTGCAGAAGCTAGCTCTAGGGACGTGGAACGTCACCTCTCTGGTGGGGAAGGAGCCTGAGCTGGTGCGTGAGGTTGAGAAGTTCCGGCTAGATATAGTTGGCCTCACCTCGACGCACAGCAAGGGCTCTGGAACCAGTCTCCTCGAGAGGGGTTGGACTCTCGTCCACTCTGGAGTTGCCACTGGTGAGAGGCGCCGGGCAGGGGTGGCAATACTTATTGCCCCCTGGCTTGGTGCATGTATGTTGGAGTTTACCCCGGTAGACGAGAGGGTAGGGGGGACGGATCCTGACTGTTGTTTGTGCCTATGGTCCAAACAGCAGCTCAGAGTATCCAGCCTTTTTGGACTCCTTGGAGGGGGTGCTGGAAAACACTCCCCCTGGGGATTCTCTCGTTCTGCTGGGGGACTTCAACGCCCATGTTGGTAGCGACAGTGAGACCTGGAAGGGTGTGATTGGGAGGAACGGCCCCCCCGATCTGAACCCAAGCGGTGTTCTGTTATTGGACTTCTGTGCTCATCACAGATTGTCCATAACGAACACCATGTTCAAGCATAAGGGTGTCCATATGTGCACTTGGCACCAGGACACCCAAGGCCGCAGTTCGATGATTGACTTTGTAGTCGTGTCGTCGGACTTGCGGCCGCATGTCTTGGACACTCGGGTGAAGAGAGGGGCGGAGCTGTCAACTGATGACCACCTGGTGGTGAGTTGGCTCCGATGGTGGTGTAGGATGCCGGTCAGACCTGGCAGGCCCAAACGCATTGTGAGGGTCTGCTGGGAACGTCTGGCAGAGTCTCCTGTCAGAGAGAGCTTCAACTCCCACCTCCGGGAGAGCTTCGACCACGTACCGGGGGAGGCCTGGGACATCGAGTGCCTCCATTGTTAAGGCGGCTGACCGGAGCTGTGGTCGCAAGGTGGTCGGTGCCTGACGGGGTGGCGATGCCGTCAAGCTGAAGAAGGAGTCCTATAGGGCCTTTTTGGCCTGTAGGACTCCGGAGGCAGCAGACAGGTACCGGCAGACCAAGCGGAGCGCAGCTAGGGCGGTCGCTGAGGCAAAAACCCGGACATGGGAGGAGTTCGGTGAGGCCATGGAAAAAGACTTCCGGACGGCTTCGAAGAGATTCTGGACCACCATCCGGCGTCTCAGGAGGGGAAAGCAGTGCGCCGTAAACACTGTGTACGGTGGGGACGGTGCGCTGCTGACCTCGACTCGGTACGTTGTGGATCGGTGGAAGGAATACTTCGAAGACCTCCTCAACCCCACCGACACGCCTTCCGGTAAGGAAGCAGGGGGACTCGGGTGTGGGCTCTCCTATCTCTGGGGTGGAGGTCGCCGAGGTGGTGAAAAAGCTCCTCGGTGGGAGGGCCCCGGGAGTGGATGAGATCCGCCCCGAGTTCCTCAAGGCCCTGGATGTTGTGGGGCTGTCATGGTTGACACGACTCTGCAGCATCGCGTGGACATCAGGGGCAGTGCCTCTGGATTGGCAGACTGGGGTGGTGGTCCCTCTTTTTAAGAAGGGAGACTGGAGGGTGTGTTCCAATTACAGGGGAATCACATTCCTTAGCATCCCTGGTAAGGTCTATTCGGGGGTGCTGGAGAGGAGGGTCCGTCGGATAGTCGAACCTCGGATTCAGGAGGAGCAGTGTGGTTTTCGTCCAGGCCGTGGAACAGTGGACCAGCTCTATACCCTCTGCAGGATCCTTGAGGGTGCATGGGAGTTTGCCCAACCAGTCCACATGTGTTTTGTGGACTTGGAGAAGGCATTCGACCGTGTCCCTCGGGGAATCTTGTGGGGGGTTCGCCAGGAATACGGGGTATTGGACCCCCTGATAAGGGCTGTCCGTTCCCTGTATGACCGGTGTCAGAGCTTGGTCCGCATTGCCGGCAATAAGTCAGACTTGTTTCCAGTGAGGGTTGGACCCCGCCAGGGCTGGCCTTTGTCACCGATCCTGTTCATAATTTTTATGGACAGGATTTCTAGGCGCAGCCAGGCTGTGGAGGGGGTCCGGTTTGGTGACCTCAGGATTGGGTCACTGCTTTTTGCAGATGATGTGGTCCTGTTGGCTTCATCAGACCGTGACCTCCAGCTCTCACTGGATCGGTTCGCAGCCGAGTGTGAAGCGGCCGGGATGAGAATCAGCACCTCCAAATCCGAGGCCATGGTCATCAACCGGAAAAGGGTGGAGTGCACTCTTCGGGTCGGGGATGAGAGTTCAAGTACCTCGGGGTCTTGTTGACGAGTGAGAGAAGGATGGAGCGGGAGATCGACAGGCGGATCGGTGCGGCGTCTGCAGTAATGCGGACTCTGCACAGATCCGTCGTGGTGAAGAGAGTCTCGATTTACCAGTCGATCTTCTTTCCTACCCTCACCTATGGTCATGAGCTTTGGGTAGTGACCGAAAGAACAAGATCGCGGGTACAAGCGGCCGAAATGAGCTTCCTCCGTAGGGTGGCTGAGCTCTCCCTTAGAGATAGGGTGAGAAGCTCAGTTATCCGGAGGGAGCTCGGAGTAGACCCACTGCTCCTCCGCGTCGAGAGGAGCCAGATGAGGTGGCTCGGGCATCTAATCAGGATGCCTCCCGGACGCCTCCTTGGTGAGGTGTTCAGGGCACGATCCACCGGTAGGAGACCCCGAGGAAGACCCAGGACACGCTGGAGAGACTATGTCTCTCGGCTGGCCTGCGAACGCCTCGGGATCCCCCGGGAAGAGCTGGACGAAGTGTCTGTATGTGTCAGTACCAGTACAGCAGCCAGTTGCCAGAGACATTTTAAGCATTACACAGTCACTTTTCAAATAAAAAATTTCACCTAAACTTACCATTTCCTCCACTGTGTATGTTCACTGTTGAGCAGTTCGTGTACAGAGCTGCTTTATTTCAACAGTCTCCACAGACTGTCAAATAAAAACTCAACAATACATCTTTTAATGCGTTACTCTACTTCTCACATGTTAAAAGACAGTCATTAAACTGAAATATACAATATTAATAACACAAATTAACAGCTCATCTTGCTGCGGACAGTTTAAAAGTTCATACACACATAAAAATCAGGAGTGAGCTGAAAACAGTGGAACTCAGAAGTATAGAAACAAGCTGCAGTTGCTCCAATCAGCCACTGAGTGTCACTGTCCGGCCACTCTGTTGGAGGCATTCAGGGACGCTGCTGAAGCGCCGGAGACCAGAGGTTCTTATTTCGTTTATTCATGTATTATTATATAAAGTAGAATATATAGACAAGGACAAATACCAAAATAGAAATAACAGTAAAATAACCAACAAAATAGGAATCATTCAATCATCAAATCAAAGCCAAAACACATTCAAATAAACAAGTCAAAAAGACACACTGTACCAAATCATTTAAAACAACCCTTGGATATTATTAAAAGTTTTGAAGTAAAACCAGATCCTTAAACTTTAGTGCTTTACTTTAGTGTCATAATTCTTATGGCTCCACTTTTTTTTTACAGGGTGAAGATGTTGGATCTGTGTTTGTTTTCTATGTGTTCCTCCACACTTCTACATAGTAGGTCACATATGGGACAATGAAGCAACAGTACTGTGGTGATGGTTGATTTGGAAGATCTTTGACTCAATTAATATGAAAAGATTATGAGAAATTAGAAATGAAAAGCATCCGTCTACTGAAACAGCACACACAGAACCCTTACATCTATCTATCTATTTATCTATCACCTCCATCATTTTAGAATCAATTAAAATCACAGAATTTTCTTTAAGCAATGCAAAATCACACGGAGCTCCATTACTAAAGTAAGAGCATGTCAACGATGTTCTCAGGTCAAAGGTCCTCTTTACTTTGAAAGGCACCTGGCAGACCTTCACACACACACACACACACACACACACACACAGACACACACAAACATAAATGTGTATCTATCTATCGATCTATCTATCTATCTATCTATCTATCTATCTATCTATCTATCTATCTATCTATCTATCTATATATATATATATATATATATCTATCTATCTATCTATCTATCTATCTATCCATATTAATTTCATTAGACTAAATGATTATTATTTCTTTAATATTTACTTTGAAAGCCACCTGGCAAACCTTCACACACACACAGATACACTCAAACAAAAATGTCTATCTATCTATCTATCTATCTATCTATCTATCTAT
>JAJDFG010000564.1:0-100000 GCA_021039105.1 Scomber colias
AAAGTTTGTATGTTGCCAGCAGACACTGTGGAGGCCACCATATCCCACAGGTCCTGGAGCTGTTTGATGGGGGGGTGGGGTGGGGTGGGGGTGGGGTGGGGTGGGGACCTTAATTGCCATGTGAACACCCTCAGCTTATGTAGACAGATTTATTTGTCATGCAATCATTATTGTATTAGTAGTAGTAGTAGTAGTATAGCAGCCAAGTTATGTCTGTTTTATCTCCGTTTCTATCTCCCTATTTGTGTAATCTTGTATCTTGTGATTGGAAACATATGAACACTAATGGGAGAAGTTGTGGATTATACAGGTGACATCTTAGATTAAGTTAAACTTGCACTAGAGGCAGGGCTGGGTATCGAAACATCTCCTGTCAAATGATACCTGCAATCAATCCTTTTTGCACCCAGAGCTAGAAAATACGACTATTTGACTTCTTACTGATTTTGAGCATTTTTTATCTTATAAATATTAATAATTTAAAGACTTTCAAAATGCATTTGTGTTACAAATATGATGATTTAGATGTGGAGGAGTGGTGGCAATGCTTCGACTCACATGATGGCTATCAAAACATTAGATAAGATATTCCTTTATTAGTCTCACAATGGAGACATTTTCATTATTAGAGCAGCTAGTGGACGAGCAGCAGTAAGAAAAAGAACAATAATAGTAGAAAAAATATATAATAAAATAATCCTGACATCATTTATAAGAGTAATATACCAGAATGAAGGACTCAATTGGTATCACTTTGGTACCCAAACCTAACTACATGATGTTTCAAGAGGATTCACATCACATTAAGGATTTTAGGAAGGCCTGAAGGATACCAGAGTCAGCCCTAACTACATAACTACAGGATGTTAAGGTCATCTCAGTCCAATCAAACAAACCAATCAATCAGTCTTCATCCAATAAATAACAGCCGATCACTGCCTAACGTGTCGTTCCAAGATGTTTAAAGAGGAGTCACTTCACATTAAGGATTTTAGGAACACCTGAATGACACCAGAATCAGGTTTTCCTCTCATGACTGAACAATTAGGCCTCATTCAGTAAACATACATAATACAATAAATACGCCTTGGGAAAAAAAAAAGAGGAAGATAAAGCTCATAATTTGGTGTTAGGAGTCATCACTTGGCATGTTTACGCCTGTAGATACAGGGAGGCGACAGTGCAGCGGTCCGTTGCCAGGAGAGAAGGTTGAAATGCTGATACAGGATGCCACCTTCACTTTCTCACAGACCCGTGGGTGTGAGAGCGATGCTGAGTGTTCTGTACAAATCAGACGTCTGCCGCACACTGTCAGGCCACATAGGTGGCATGGGTGATGAATACCGCTCCCCTCCATTGCCTGAGCATTATCATAAATAAAATAGAGCACAAACACCAGCCTTTGCGCACTAATGGAATTTGTCAACATGAAAGAAGTGTTATTGAGCTCCACCGCTCCCTCTCTTCTCTTTGCTGATGCCTTGCCAAATACTTATCCCCTCTCTGGTGAGCATTTAGCGTTAACTCGCGGCAGCTCCTGGGAATCGCACGGGCGTAATGAAATTACCTCGGCACAAACAAATAGGGTCAAACTCTCAAGGAGACGAGCATTAGGGCCGCATTTTGCTAATTACGTGGTGCGTTCTCGCCGCCGCCGCCACCACCACCGCTGCTACCGTCTCACTGAAAACTGCACTACTGGATAGCTGGGATCTGCAGGACGCCACCATGTCCAATCTGGAGTAAACACGGCACCAGGAGAAGAGAGTCGAGGAAATTAAACTAAGCAAAATGGGATTACAGTAAACAACACCTAATATTTTGTCGATTTGCGCTTGATAATTAAGCAAATTTCACGCCGATTCGCCAAAGGAGACATGAGACATCAGCGAGATAAACACGAACCCCCGGACGACGTCTGAGCCCGCTTGGCTTTTTCCAATCGGACAAGAAAGTCAACGCTTCTTTTTCTACCTGTGTTAGTGAAGAGAAAACACGTGCACGAACATGAGTCGATACCCCCCACCCCTCTCCTCTATAAGCAACAGCAGCAGCGCTCCCCTTGATCATAATGGCATTTTTTTTTTTTCCCACCATAACAATGCTATCAGATCTGTTTTCTGCAATTCGTCTCACCTGTGTTATCGCTGCCAGCAGAGCAAGAGATGCCATTACCTACATGACCGTGACAGAGCGTTTTGTAATTATTGAGCATGCCTCTGTGGTAATTACTTCAGTTTACTGAATTATGAAAGCTTGGAAAAGGAGGGGAGAGAAGAGCCACGGCCCTGAGCTTGAAACAGAAATATTCTTCCGGAGGCTGAAGAGCTGAGAGACTTTCCTTGGCAGCGGTATTATCACATACACTCATCTGCCAGAGACTGTTGACAGAAAATATGCCCTATCAGCAGAAATAACCACTCTTTTTTTCCGTCTACCCCCTTCATACACCCCTCCTTTCGTCGCCACCGTTGTGCCCTGACAGTCTGACGAAAGACAAAGCTTCCCACGGAGGGATATCAATAAATCAGACAAACTGACGGGGGGTGGTGAAGAAGGGTGGGGGGGGGCAGAGACCACCTATTTCGCTTCCTCGAGAAGCCGTCGTCGCGGGCGCCGTCGCATGTATTTGTTGTTCTGTCTTTCGGCTTTTGTTGGCCACCTACTCCGGTGACGGTGACAACAAGTACCCAGCTGGTAATCTCACTCTCCTCCCCGCGCCTGAAATGAGCAAATCAAGGCTGGATTACGCCTGCTAACATGCTCATAAATTTGGGGATTTATTCAGGAGGTAAATTGGGATTGAAGGAGGAAGCGGTGTCGCCTGGTAATCCTCCTGCATAGAAGCGGCCTGTAAGCTTGCTGTTGTCTGTCTCTCTCTGTCTCTGTCTCTATATGTGTATGTGTGTATGTGCGTATGTGTGTATGTGTGTGTGTGTGTGTGTGGTAAACATCCAAATGATTGTGGAGGTGCACAATTCAGGAACTAAAAGGAAAAGAGAAAACAAGGAGAGATCATTTGTTTTCTGCTGTTTTTTGACTTACAAATGAAGGTTGTCTTCATTTTTTCATTTTTTTTTTTTTTTGGCCCGCCAACACAGAGGTCAAAGGTCATGAGGGTTTTGGAGCTGGTGCAGGATGAGAACAAGGACACCTCAGCGGGAGATGGAGGGAATCGCATCTCGCCATCCCTCCTTGTCTTATCTCCTCTTGAGCCCTCGCTCATAGATGGAGTTCATCATCCAGATTGCGGGTTATCCTCGTGGCCCTCAGCCCCTCGCCGGTGCTCCAGCCCTGCAGGATCAGAGCGGGTGAGCACTGCTTCCTGTTAGACACATCCCAAGGATTCAAATTGGCAACCGTCCAACCAACGAACTGGGCAGCTTGTCTGGCCTCCAGCCCACTGCCTGCTCGCCTGCTCGCCGCTGCTAACAGGTATCGACAGAGCTGATGGGGCAAATCATCATCTGAGAGAGTTTTTGTGTTGTGAGCGTTGCCTGTTTTGCTCTCCCAGGGCACTCTGAAAATTCCCGATCAGGCGGCCTCCGATCCAGAGACTCTCTACTACCTGAAGGGATTTCCAAATGTCTCGCAGAAGACAAAATAACCTCCACCTAACAAAATAAAAAACCCCCCTCCTGACTCTCTCCCCCTCCAACAACAACAACAGAGCGAAGAAAGGAACATGGACTAACTGGCAGTGAAGGCAATTTGTCGCTGGAGCTCGCTCCCCCTTCTCTCTCCTGCACCATCCAGATTTCCCATAAGGAATGTGCTTTGGTGTAATTCATCACCGGGCCCATACGGCAAACCGCTCGTTCTGGCGGTGAAATATGAGTCAGTGCGGGGAGGCATTTTCACACGGTAGCTGTACTGAATGGGGTATTATTTTGGCAAGCTCCCACAAGATCCTCCAACACCTTTTTTCTGCTGTTGCAACACACTGTTTATCAAATGTCTCTAGACACGGGAGGCGCACAATAAATATCAACCGCCGAATTACAAGCTTTGATTTCCGGCATATTACAGTGTCCCATAAAAGAGGTGCTGGGGAGAAAACACAGCACTCCATCATGTTATAATAACATGCCTGTTTATGAAGATGGAGAGTGACAAGAGCATACCTGCCTGCGAGCGTGAAGCTGAATGATAGTATTCATGCTCCGGGAAGGGACACGAGTTTGTGCGGCATGAACGTCACTCTGCTAATTAGCTGCCATATGTGGGGGGGAAAACTGCAGTTCGATTTAAAACGTCCAGTCTTAACAAAAAGTGTACTTACTCTTCAGGCGTTTAGCAGACACGGCACGCAGGAGTAAAATACGCTCCTATCCCTACATTTTAAGCTTGTAATATACTCATAAATTTAAGGTCAGAGGTCATAGTACACCATAACTATATACGATCAACATCCCCAGCCATCTCTTGAGTGATTGTGTATGATTGAGAAGTACTGAGAGAAAGTAATGAGTAGAAAGGAGTACAATAACCTTCTTATTTAATAAGCAGTAACTTATGACATTTTAATTTAGATACATAGCAGTTTTACTACTGTCATTTGCAGATTAGATCGGCTCACTGGCTTTTTTTATTTTATTTTCCTGCTGCAAAAAAAGAGTGGATGCATTTCTGGTTTGTTAAAGGGGCATTCTGCTGTCTTATACTCATATGTGTGTCCAGTATGGCTATTAGATTTTGGTTATTTTACTCTTGGCCATCTATAATGTAAAGATGAGGCAAACAAAGACTGACATAGACCTACAGCATGGAGTATTATCCTCTTCCTCAGCTTTCCAAAACCCTTCAATCAAGCAGAAATCATGTCAAAATCTTATAGAAAGGACTTATAGATCTTATAGAAAGAACACATAAAGAATAGTCCAAGGAAAATCCTTGTAGCTGTTGTAGTGACCCACTTCCAGGGGAACATCCTGGGTTCAACATGGAGCATTATCCTCCTCTTCAGCTTTCCAAAATCCTTCGATCGAGCAGAAATCACATCAAAATCTTACAGAAATGACTTCTATATCTTATAGGAAGAACATGTAAAAAGTAGTCAGAGGAAAATCCCTGTTGATGTTGTAGTGAACAGTGTGTTTAGTGTGTTTAAGTTGAAGAAGCACTATTATATATACCTGATGGGATGATCTGTATATGCAAGTTTACAAGAAAAGGATGAAAAATGGAAGCATACCATGTCAATTATATAGTCTGCCTCTAATACAAATCAAATATTCACTGAGAAAAATGGTCAATATAAAGAAGAAAGTGACCCCTGAAGATGTACTTGATGAAAAATACTACATTATTGTTTAGTTTTGCATCATAAAACACAGTAATCATAAAAAATGAAACCATGTACTGTAGGTCACTTTCATTGTACAGTAGCGTCTGCTTTGTAAGAGCAGGTGTCCACTTCCCCCGGTCTACTTCCTCACATGGTATTAGAGAGCGAAACACCTTCCCCTCCGTCTGAGAGGGCTTCACGGAGTCAGCAGCCTCTCCTCCGCTGAGCCATTTTTCTCTTAACACGGCGAAGTTTAAGGGGGCGGGCGGGCGGGGTGAACGAGGGGGCCATTTAATGCACAGTAAACAACTAAAGCACTTCAAGCCTTTAAATCCCGACAGGAGGAGAGAGAGGGAGGGAAAGTCGGATAGAGAGAGATGTGATGAGGGAGGCGGGTGCTGAGGGAGGTAGGGGGGGGGGTGCGGCGGCGGCGGCGGCGGAGCCAAGGGAGAGTCTCTTTCCCAGTGGGAGATGACAAATGCCATATGTCCTGAGCACAGCGCTTGTGTTAATCCTTGGCGGGTCCCGGCAGGCCCACATCCGACTCTGCGACCTCTGCAACACCCCCACACACACTCAACCCCCCCCCCCCCCCCCCCCTCCAACCAACCACTCCCTCTGCTTCCACAGGGAGAGTGGATCAGTCAAAGAGGAGCTTGGGCCTTCGGATAGAAGATCAAAATGCTCTTTCCTGTAGAATAAAGTGAGAAGAGCATCCTGTCGTCAATAACTGAGACGTTATTCTGGTGGTGCTTAAAAGACAATAAGAGATCAAAGCTACATTTTTAGACATGTGCACCATCCAATATTTGAAGGTAGTGACCTCAACATCCTCCAAAATGATCCAGAAGGCACGTAAAGTTGTTTGAGGTTGAGTTATGATAAGACAACTAGAGCTATGTGGAGAAGGTTGGAGAACAATCGTGTAAAATAAGAAACAGTTGATCCAAACAGCGGTCGGACCAAAGATCCACCTCAAACCTCTAAATAGAAGGGTTGGTGGCTTTATAACAATATCACACTACTTCTGCTTTTACTTCTGAGAGAGGACAGACACTGAATAACCTCAAGAAGTAAAAAAAAAAAAAAGAAGTAAATCCAGGTTGTTTTAAGCATGTGAACAAACCATTGGTGCTATTTTTCAAGTGGAGACAGTCTAAACACCTTCAACCACCAAACCTTTTTATAGGAAGATACCAAATTCATGAAGTATATGCTTTACTGAAAACTGAAAAAGAGTTTCCTGTCCAGTCGGAAAGCAGTCTCCTAAATTGTACGTTTTGGAAAATGGATAGCATCATTGGGAAGTTAACACAATTCTTATTCAATGGGCTAAAACATTAAAAACCATCAGTATGGTCATTTAAGCATAAAACCCAAACTGTTCCAAAACAGAGATGAGTCCAGTTTGAGAAGTCCGGTTTGTGCCAATGTAAGATCTTTCTTTTCTTCTTCGTCGGTGCTCAGCTCAGTCATCACCTTACAGGATTTCTGGGAACTGATGTTCAAACAGTTGCTTCTGCTGGCCACCAACATCCACAATCACCTGCAGGGGCTTTGAACATTTGACTCTTATTTCATGCAACTTAAAAAACGAGCAGATCGCCCATTTAGAATAAACTTCAGTCCTCCGAGCTGGTTTGCGCCGAGCAGGATTGATGACTCCAATGTGTCTGCGTTTAGCCTGTTTTTTAAGACTTTGACTTGTTCCAGTCATTCATCTCTGCTCAAAGCCTAAACAAAACTCTGTGTTGGCCTTCGCTGAACCCTGAACAGCACCCAAACTGGAACCTGGAGGCCGTTCAGCTGTAATGATGTGGTTAAAGAATGAACTTTTCTCGCTCATGAGCTGAATCAGCTCCTTACCTCCGTGAACCCGCAGTCAGTAACTCTGTTTGCTGCTGTTGATGCTTCAGTCTGTGATCACAGTCAGACTGCGCTGTGGTTACACTTCCAGATAATCCCAATAAACCAACAGCAGAGTAAATCGTAATTAATAGCTCATGGAAATGTAAGATGGGCTTTTTTATTGTTATGATATGAAGCTTTTTTATTTATTTTTGCATGCAGGTGAGGCAACTAAAGGTTAAAAGGAGGTTAAAGGTTCATGCATTACCTACATATTTTACTATTCAATCATTTCACCTTCTTCTTTATGGACGGCGAGTGATATAAATGCAAAATGAGGTGAAAAATTGGTAATTAATCGCCGTGGGTCACACCGGCGAGGCATTACCCTGGCCCTGCCCAACCCCGTTTGTCTGGCTAATATTAAGGGGCTAATTTTCAAAATCTAGCGTGCAGTCAATTTCCCAGGATGCCTCGGGGGGTAAAAGGTAGGGGAATGACAGGAGGGGCTAATTTTAACCGCCTTATTTACCCCTATGCATCATCCGGCGGCGGCTCTCATCTGACACGAGTGACGGTGGGATTGAAATTAGACCGACTGCGGCTGGCGTTGAGAATTTATGACGCCGCCCTGGTATTTGTTTGTTCGGTGTGTGTGTGTGTGTGTGTGTGTGTGTGTGTGTGTAGTGAATACATCAGAGAAGAAGAGAGAAAGAGAGGAGGCGCAGCGAAAACCTGGGGAAATACATCTTTTTAATAACAGTCAGTGAGGTTAATGCAGCTTACCTTGGAGTGCCAACAGCAGCAAGAAGAGGAGGAGGGAGGGAGGGATGAGGTGAGGAAGAGGGGAGATGGAGAGGGGAGGTGGTGGTGGGGGGGGGGGGGGGGGTTATTTGACAGGGGTGGCGGGGAGGAGGAGGAGGAGGGGGGAGACAGACGGAGCACAGAGAGACGTTTAAAGCTGAGTTTACCTAAACAACAGTCAGGCGCTTGGTGTCTGATCGCTATTTGTTGTACAGGAGAGGAAAAGCAGTGAGGAGGGAGGGGAGAGGAGGAAGAGGAGGAGGAGGAGGAGAAGCGGAGGCAGAGGGGTGAGGAAAAGGAAAAAAAAAAAAAAAGAGAAAAATCAAACTCTTAATACTATTGTGTGCCTATAACCATCTGTCACAGCTAGCCTGGAGATGAGACTGAGATTAGGAGGAATAAACGTCGGGGCCGTAGAGCATCGGTAAAGCCTTCAGGGCAACAACAACAAAAAAACAAGAAAAAGAAGAAGGTGGAAGAGGAGGGGGGGGCGTAAAGAAGAGAAACGAGCGGAAAAATAAAACTCACGAGGGGACATTCTAATTCTGAGGCATTCATGGATTACAGATTGTAACCTGCGCTGACAACCGGAGGGGAGGGAGGAGGGGGGGGGAGGAGGGGAGGTGGGGGGTAAAAATGACGGGCAATATCACAGCGACTCTTGGAGGGGTCTCGATGATGATGTTGACGACGGCGGCGGCGGGCGGCGGCGGCAGCGGTGTGTTGATGATGATGATGATGATGATGATGATGGTGATGATGGCGATGATGATAGTAACGGTGATGATGGCGGTAATGACGGCACTCGCACGGTTTCATCTTTGGGTTACTTCAAACAGAAATGAAAAGGCAGTGGGAAAGGGAGGAAGGAAGGAAGGAAGAAGGGAGGGGAGGGGAAGAAGGGAGGAGGGAGTGCGGGGGTGAAAGGAAATAGTGTCTTCTTCTTACCCCCCCCCCCCCCTCCACCCCCCCCCTCCTCCTCCTCCTCTCCTTTCCCTCCTCTCTCCTTCCCTGAATGCCGAGGGCTTAAGGAAAGGCATTTGGTGGCTCCTGAGGCATCCGCGGATCTCCCCTCCTTAAATTTACCGTGAAGGTTCTTAGACTCCCTATTCAGGCAGGATATCCTCGTTTATTGCTTTTAGAAGACAAACCTCACAAAAGTACAGTGTCATTGCTTCTGGAGAGCAGAGCCCTGGAAGAATACTGTGCCGCAGAAAAAAAGGCCCTTTTCTTTTTTTTTTCTTTTTTTTTCCTCTTCCTTTTCCTCACATGAATTATTATTATGTACAATATGACACAGAAGACGCAGCAGAGGTGCTTAAAGATCTCTTAAGTTGCTTTACATTCAGAGACTTAAGGTGACACAAGAGCTAAATATAATGTTCTTGATAATTAAATTGCACCTTTAAAAAGCAGCTGGGGCTAAATATAAGATAAGCTTAAGATGTGTAGATTCCTTTTATTTAACCTGATGGTCAAGTTTTAGGTTAAATATCTTAATGCTGCTCAAGTTAGGCCCAAATATGTTGGTTTTAAAGTGTTGGTGAGGGTATACAAATCATCAAAATCCTCAATAAACACAATTAAATGCCCCTTGACGCCCCTTTTTCGGACATTGTAGTTGTTCAAGATGAGAAATCACACATTAGGACCCCATATCTTACTGACAGTTGACCTCTAATGCCAATTTTCCACCCTAATGCATTCAGATTAGGACTGAATGTGGGTTTCACTAATTAGTCAATTGAAAGAAAATTGATTAATTGATGTTAATTGTTTCATTTTTTAAAGCAGGAATGCAAAATGGTCTTTGGTTTCAGGTTCTCAAATGCAACTTTGCTGTTTTATATATATGATATGTAAATATATATAAACACTAATAAAGGTTGTGAACTGTAAATGGAAGACATAAAATGATTTATCAGCTATTTTTTAGTCATTTTTTAAGACAAAATACCCAAATTATCTGGTCCCAGATTCTTAAATATGAATGTTTTCTGATATTTTGGGTTGCAAATTACTTGTTGAGACAGAAAAACCCTTTTTGAACGTCATCTTGGGCTTTAGAAACCCCATTTTCACCATTTTCGAGACCAAACAATTAATCAATGAATCAAGAAAATAATGTGGAAAATAATGGTCAGTTGCTGCTCTACATTACCCGCTTGTGCACTGTTCGTGTTGACTCCCACTGGACCATTAAAGCAGGGCTTTGTGACTGATGATGCAGCGGGTTTGCTCATTGCTGTATCTCAGCGTGGCGGTCAGCTGAATATGAATATTAGACATGACTCGGCTCATCTCCTTCTACCCTAAATTCTTGTGTTTTGTGGTCGTTTTCTCCAGTTGTTAGGGATTTCTATCTCTCAGAGGACGACTGACGCTTGTATTTTGAGACATTTCTGTCTCTAACCCCAGTGTGTCTGTCTGAAAGTGTGTGTGTGTGTGTGTGTGTATGTGTGTGTGTGTGTGTGTGTGTGTGTGTGTGTGTGTTCAGCTGCCCTTCCCACTGCCCTTGTCATACTGGTCCCAGTGCTGCAGGGCTCGTTGCTGGTTGGACAGCTCGGGTCAAGGTCTCCCCTCCCCTGCTCTGACCGACGGGCTGTCACGTCAACAACCCGACCGCTGGCCGAGTCCGCAGGCTCATCCTCATGCACACACACACACACACACACACACGCAAATGACAAGTCAACACACTTTTTACATACACAATCACTTGCACATACACGCACTGTCTCAAAAGCACACACAAATTAACTGATGCTACAGTATCCACCTAAACCCACACACACACACACACACACACATACACACACACACACACACGCACACACACACACACACACACACACGCACGCACACGCACACACACACTCTCTCATGGCCCCCACCCTCCTGTAGATTGACAGTGAGGTTTATTGCTACTAATACTCCCAGCTGTAAAGGCTGAGCAGCAGCATCTTAATGGGAAATGGACTCATTTCCTAACGCAATGAGTACAAGGGTGCGGTGCACGCCCATATTTGGTCAACGGGGGCAGATAATCTGGCTGTCCTCCTCCCTGCTGGTGCAAGACCACGATGTTCATCCACCAGTTGTTAAAAGTTTTTCCATTTTATCCTCTTAAATGGTTCGTCTGGTAGCCGCTTCGTCTTTGCTGCACAACACTGATGTAGTTTGTTTTTCTGGTTTATTGGAAATAAAATAATAGAAGACGAATGGGCGAGAAGAGAAGTCAGAGCGCCAGAGAAGCAGCATTAACAGAAAGTCCAAAGGAGAAGATGTGACAGTATCGCCCATATATTATATGACTGCTGGGAAAACTAGTGTGGAAATATTGTGTGATATATTACGTCTACCTGCCAGCTCTGCTTATGTGGTCATTCAAGTGAAGTGAAAAAGGACAAACAACAATAAGGGCTCAGCAACAAAGATGAAGAAGAAGCTGGTGGACATGCAACAATAAAAAACATGTATATACACTTACTTACATGTCGGAGATAAATATCACTTCCTGTGTCCACTATGTGGTGTTAGAAAACATGAACTAAACATACATAGTGTTGCTGCATATCAAATGTAGACTGCACATGTTTCACAATAAAGCATCATCAATGTTTTTAGGCTTTTCTGACCAAATTTGAGTCGGCAGTAATCGTTGAAATACACCGCCTGTACAGTAACTTCCTGTTGCCAGTAGGTGATGCTGTGACTATGACTCAGTATTTACATATATGTTTATGTTCAGGCTGGGACTCTTATCAAGTATGAGAAATTTGGGGTAGGTTGGATCTCTAGGAGGAGTTTATTAGGCCCTTATAAGGCCTGCAAATGGCAAAAAATGCACAAAAATTGCACTGTAAATTCAAAATAACTGACTTCCTGTTGGTGTTACAGTTTAACTCCAATAGACTTTTTTTTAAGTCTGGATGTCATACATGTGCCTGTCAAATTTGGTACTTGTAGGTGAAAGCTAAACTTAAAAAAAAAATGTAGGGGGCGCTATTTGAGGCATTTTCTCACGCCCAAATCCTTGAAATACACCGCCTGCAACTTCCTGTTGCCAGTAGGTGATGCTGTGACTATGACTCAGTATTGACACATGTTTACTGGGACTCTTATCAAGTATGAGAAATTTGGGTTAGATTGGATAATGCACATTTAGATTACACGGACCAAATCTGAAGTCACTCTGGTTAAATCTCTAGGAGGAGTTTATTAAAAGTATGAGGCCTGCAAATGGCAAAAACTGCACAAAAATTGCACTGTAAATTCAAAATAACTGACTTCCTGTTGGGAATAGGGTTTAACTCCAATAGACTTTTTTTAAGGTCTGGACGTCATACATGTGCCTGTCAAATTTGGTACTTGTAGGTGAAAGCTAAAAAAAATGTAGGGGGCCATTTTCTCACATCCAAACCCTTATAACATCTAAAAATTCACCACTTTTGATGCATGTGCAATGTTTCGGGAGTTTCCGAGCACCTTTATCCACTTACAAAATGGGATTAATTTGGACAAAGAATAACAATAATTCCTTGTAGCTTTCCCAATTCCTAAAAAAGAGAATACCCATGTGCCAAAAAATGTATTTCAACACCTTTACTGATGAAATGTTGCCTAAATACTCAAATAATCCTCATTATACAGTGTTTTTTTAAGGTTGTAACCTTTCTAATATCCAGTCAAGTAATCTTAATATTTTCAATTTCTCAATATTATTCCTTTTAATTAAGAGTAGCTGTCACTTTAAAAAAAAAAAAATCCTCTTAGAATAAAACTTAAAAGAGTCAAAAATGCGGCTGTGCAGGAACGGCTGCATCGGCATGGCGGCTGCTGCTGCTGCTGCTGCTGACATGTTTCTGCATCTTGAACGAGTCTCGTGCTATTTTGGACTTTTTCTTCATTAAAGCCATTAGTGTTTCATGAGGCTCTGCAGCGTCCTTGTGCTAATTAGGTGTCTATATTTCTATATCTCGTTATTGGATTTATTTTATATTGTGCTTAATAGTAAATAGTGTTTGAATTTTAAAACACACCTCTTGGGTGCAACATAAAGGGGAATTTTTAATCACATTTTCTGTAAATGAAAGGAACCGGTCTGCTTTTTTTTTTTTTTTTTCTAAATTTTTCCGAATGTGTCCTAATGAGTTTGCAGGTTTCTTAAGCAGATACGCACTCTGATTATATTTTTATATATTTTTATTTCTCTGCAAACACCGCGCTCCACTCTGGTAGCAGTAGAAAATGAGGGATGAGGGGTGAAAAGAGGGAGGGGTGAGGAGGGGCAAGGTAGGTGATCATCATCATCATCATCACCATCATCACCACCATCATCACAAGGGGTAAAAAGAGGGATGTTAGTGGGAGGAAGAGGAGGAGAGAGAGAGAGAGAGAGGGGGAGAGAGAGAGAGGTAGGGGGGTAACATAGTTGATGATGGTGGCCGCCAGTTACCTCGGCAACCTTTTTTTTTTTTTTTTGAAATTTTTGTATTTATTTTTTCATTATTTATTCCTGGGGCCCCGGTGATGAGGCGTGCTAATGTAGCGCGCCGCCTCTACCTGCTGCGTTTCAGCCTGGCTTGACAATTAAGACCTGGGCGACTGTAGCCAGGGGTTAATACCGCTCATTAAAAGAACTAGGTCATTAGCGAAGAATCAAGGCTCTTAAGGCGGCAGGGGATGAGGGGTGGGGGGGGGTGGGGGTTGATGGAGAGGAGCAGGAGAAGGAGGAAGAGGAGGAGGAGGAGGAGGAAGGGGAGGGGGGTGGCGGTGGCAGCGGCATAGTAAACTCTGCATCTCGGTGAACACGCGGCCCCTTACATTAATTAACCTCCCTTTTTCCTTGTTGGGGAGGTGTGTGTGTGTGTGTGTGTGTATGGGAAGAGGAGGAGGCGAGGAGGAGGAGGAGGAGGAGGGGGGGGGGGGTTAGTGTTTCAGGGAAAAAAAAAAAATCCTCTGTTATCATATATGCACATGGCTGTACACCAATTAATTGCAGGGAGGGGAAAAGAAAGAAAAAAAGAAAAAGAAAGCTAGTTTACAGTCCTCCCTGTGGTCGCCCTGTGTTCCTGTGTGAGCCCAAGTTATATTATTTCAGAAAGATGAAGGGTGGGATCTGCAAGAGGTGGTGGTGGTGGTGGGGGGGGGGGGGGTGTTGTTGGGGAGGTGTCTAATGTCTGTATGATGAGTAAAAAGGGTATTAAAATTAAGGAGGGAATCATAGCAGAAATCAGCCTTTGCTTTACCACAGGGGAAAGGAGCAAATAAAAGCCACGGAAATGAAAATAAATAAGCTTTGCTAATACCTCACCTTAAGGAGCCGGAGCTGTACCCAGCTGAACCGCGGCTGTTTGCCAGTAATTTGTTTGCGGACTTTGTTATTAAGCTGTTACACGTGCTGTTTGACCTTCAGTGAAAAAACACAGAGAGAGAGAGAGAGAGAGAGAGAGAGAGAGAGAGCTGGTGTGTGTTTTGTTTCATTTTATTATTTTCCTCCTCAAAGAAATATTCTCCGTGATAAAAACAGTGAAAGTGACTCCTGTTTAAATCAAGTGACCCCCGACCAAGAAGGAGGTGGCGTTTTTTTTTTTTTTTTTTCTGGGTCCCCTCAATGGAGAGAAATGAAGACAGCGGTGGCAGTAAATTCACATGTGTGGATCTGTGGATAACGGCTATGATGGTTCTACTTATAATTTGGGCTCTTCTCCCAGTCTGGACCAGTTGGTATTGATTGGCTGTGAGAGATAATATTACACACTTTGTGGTATTTAAGGTTTTTTGTTTGTCGTTTGATCGAGTCAGACCAAGTTAATCAGTTACGGGTGGTCTCGGGTTTTTTTTTTTTTTTTTTTTTTTTTTTTAGACGCTCACGATGAATTTGGTCATTGTTGGATTTACCAGACTGCTTTGAAAAGCCTTGAGGAGACACGATATTTAAAAAAAAAAAAAAAAAAAAATGTCCTCGTCCTTGGGTTACATTTCTAACAGCGTGTTTGTCTTTAAAAATGAACAAAGAAGACGAGTTAAATCCATCAAAATACATATTTACATCATCATTATTAGTCCAATTTTACATATTACAACCAGGAAGTGAGAGTGATAGTAGTGTGTGATCCTCCAAAATCATGATTTCCACGACTGGGATCATAAAAGCAGATGACATGGGTGACACTACCGATAAAATAAAAAGCACATATCTGTAATAAATGATCAGGAAACAGCTCATGCATGCATCTGAGAGAGAGAGAGAGAGCTGAAACATAACTTGCATCTACTGTATGTGACCCGACCCGACCTGTGAAACCAAATTTGATCCCCAAATATCTAAAAAAAACCTGAGGCTGTATTCTTGTTTATATCATCAATTACCGAGTGTTGGCTCCTCCATGTAATGAAACACACGAGCCTCCAGCTAGAGGCTTTACGCAGCAAAGTGGCCCGAACACGACACAAAGACCAATATTTTGTGATCCGTAAGGGTTTTTGGAGTTGCATTATCAGTTTCACTCACCTCAAGCTTTTTATTCTGCAGAGTCTTTTCTTTCTTTTCTTTTCCACACAAAGAAAATATCTGCATAAATAATCAAGACTAATTGTTTATTAATGGATGTTAATGTCTATGCTGTACAGTCAAGCGCTCTCAAATGATATGGATCATGAACCTTTCTAACAGTCGTCTTCTACCTGTCCATTATACAAACCTTAGAGGCTTTATATATGAAGTACATATGTGCTTCTATATTAGGGTTATAGATTTAAAACAAATGAGTGTTTAATGGTGGGAATCAGTCAATGTGTTGGGTGTCAGCTCTTTTTATAGGCTTCAGTTTCCAAGGCTTCACCTTCTTTTATGTTGGTTTCAATAGAAAGATAGTTTTATATTGATATCACATGATTTGTAAAGACACACCTGCTGATAATGAGTCTGTAATCTCACTGTTAGGGGTGAAAAATGTCATATTTTATCTAGATTTTGGATTAAAAATGACAAGAGACGCTCCATGTTTTCATTTCATCATGAAGGTGTTGGGATTTTTTTTTATCTCTTTGAAGCTTCATTTTGTAAGAGAGCAGGTGTCGTCTACCTGTCCATTATACAAACCTTAGAGGCTTTACATATACAGTACATATGTGCTTCTATATTAGGGTTATAGATTTAAAACAAATGAGTGTTTAATGGTGGAAATCAGTCAATGTGTTGGGTGTCAGCTCTTTTTATAGGCTTCAGTTTCCACTTGTAACACTCAACTTCACCTTCTTTTATGTAGGTTTTAATAGAAGAAGAGTTTTATATTGATATTACATGATTTGTAAAGACACACCTGCTGATAATGAGTCTGTAATCTCACTGTTAGGGGTGAAAAATGTCATATTTTATCTAGATTTTGGATAAAAAAGACAAGAGACGCTCCGTGTTTTCCTTTCAGATTGTTTTATCTCTTTGAAGCTTCATTTTGTAAGAGAGCAGGTGTCGTCTACCTGTCCATTATACAAACCTTAGAGGCTTTACATATACAGTACATATGTGCTTCTATATTAGGGTTATAGATTTAAAACAAATGAGTGTTTAATGGTGGAAATCAGTCAATGTGTTGGGTGTCAGCTCTTTTTATAGGCTTCAGTTTCCACTTGTAACCCTCAACTTCACCTTCTTTTATGTAGGTTTCAATAGATCACATGATTTGTAAAGACATACCTGCTGATAATGAGTCTGTAATCTCACTGTTAGGGGTGAAAAATGTCATATTTTATCTAGATTTTGGATAAAAAAAGACAAGAGACGCTCCGTGTTTTCCTTTCATCATGAAGGTGTTGGGATTGTTTAATCTCTTTGAAGCTTCATTTTTGTAAGAGAGCAGGTGTCATGATCCTTCAAAAAAAAAAGATGGATGTCTCAATTTGGAGTGAAACGCTAATATCAAACAGCTTTGATAGGTAACTCTTCTTTCATTTCCTACAATAAAGTCTTAACAGTGTGAAAAAAGGAAAATTCAAGGGGGGGTAAATTAGCCTTAATATCAGGCCTGTGTGACAGTGTTTTTATCCGTTAATTTCTCAAGCGTCATAATGAGGCCGTACCGAGCGATGGAGCGATTTGAATTTAAATGATATAATACTTGAGATAGCCCTAATTCACCCATACATATTTAATCTGACATATTATCTCGCTCCTGCGACGCCTTGATATGATATGACAGCTCGGGCCGCCGCGCCAGCAGGAAAGGAGGGGAGGAGGCGAGGGCGCTACAGTTTGGAGAGCGCGTTTTGTTAAAAAGAAAGGTGGTGGAGAATTTGCTCTCTGCAATCAGAGCCACTTTAGACGCAGAGTGGGTTCATCGTCGTCTTGGTTGGGTACTATAAAGCAGAGATGGAAATATAGTTTGATGAAGAATAGACGAAGGTAGAAAGGCTCTCATTGGCTTTTCATTACCACCTGTATTATACACATTCATTAGCGTAACTTAAAATCATTCTCGGGTCTTGATTTGTGTCTAAAACAAAATAACTAGTGTGTAAATTTGACACATTTTACACAATATGATCTCATAAAGTGGTATAATTGACTTCTTCATGTCTCCATTTTCCGCGGTGACTGATTTCCTACGTTTCCCAGAATGCTTAAACTGCATCACATTTTTTTTTTTTGTGTGTGTGTATGTGTGTATGTGTGTGTGTGTGTGTGTGTGTGTGTGTGTGTGTATGTCTGCACTCTGTTTCTATTTCCTGCTCCAGTGGATGTAGTAATTGTTCTTTGTCTCTCTTTCGTAATGGATTTGAACATGTTGAAAAATGTCAGTTTATAAGAAGCGGCGAGAGACTGACACCAAACCCCCCCCCCCCCCCCCAAAAAACGTGACATTTACCATTTAAATGTTTGAACACTGTAGCTGCTGGATATCATACAGCGAGGTCGACTTGTCTTCTTCAAACAGCTACGGTGAATAATTCAAGTCAAATCAATACACAGCAGTAAAAGACCACATGTAGTCATACCTGAAGCTCACTTCATGGAGTAGATAACGCTGGAAGTTGACTTAAGTAGCACATTTCTAACATTTCTAACATTTACTCATCACTTAGAAGATGGTTTCTAATTGCTCAGTAGAAAAAGTCCCTTCACCCTCCTGTTGTCCTCGAGTCAAGGAAGGAAGGGAGAAAGGAGGAAGGAAAGGAGGGAGGAAGGAAAGGAGGAAGAAGGAAGGAAAGGAGGAAGGAAGGAGGGATGGAGAGAAAGGAGGGAGGATGGAAAGGAAAGTAAGGAAGGACGGAGGAAAGAAGGAAGGTAGGAAGGACGGAGGAAAGAAGGAAGGAGGGAGGGAGGGAGAAATAAAAAGAGGAAGGAAGGAAAGAAGAACAGAGGAAAGTAGGTAGGGGGATGAAAGAAGAGAGAAGGAAGGAGGGAGGAAAGACGGAAGGAAGGAAGGAGGGAGGGAGGAAGGAAGGAAGGACAGAAGGAAGGAAGAAATGGGGAGGGAGGAAGGAAAGAAGGAAGGGAGGAAAGAAAGGAAGGAAAGAAAGAGAGAAGGAGGGAGGGAGGAAGGACAGACGAAAGGAAGGAAGGGAGAAAGAAGGAAGGGAGGAAGAAGGAAGGAAAGGAGGAAGGAAGGAGGGATGGAGAGAAAGGAGGGATGGAGAGAAAGGAGGGAGGATGGAAAGGAAAGTAAGGAAGGACGGAGGAAAGAAGGAAGGTAGGAGGGAGGGGGGAAAGAAGGAAGGAAGGGAGGAAGACGGAGGAAGGAAGAACAGAAGGAAGGAAGAAAAGGGGATGAGGAAGGAAGGAAGGAAGGAAGGAAGGAAGGAAGGATCAGTCAAAACAGACGGGGTCAATTTGACCCGGGAGGACGACAGGAAGTTGAATTGTGAAGGTTTTATGAATGTATTTAACCACAATATGTGCAGCCTTTGCCCTAATATCACACCTAAGGGGGTCAAACCTATGTTCCCCCAGTTCTAAGAATTCCTCCCATCAAAATTAGACCTTATGTTTCCTCCACCTATATTCCCACAGCACAGATATGGCCATTCCTTAATCCACATAACATGCTTGAAAGACAGGTGGAATTCTTTAATTTATGATTAAACTGTGGGAAGAAAGACACACTCGCATCTCAGCATCACCTGTAAGCACAAGTAGCTCTGTAGAGTCTTTGCACATACTTCTCCTTTCACCTCCAAGAGTTAAATCAGTTAAAAACAGGTCATTTGTTGTCTTGCCTTGTCTTTCATAGGCTGCTGCTGTTCACACACACACACACACACACACAAAAAGTCTCTTAACCTGCGCTGCACTCAACTCGGATGTCATATCTCCCGCGTAGGCCATATAAGCAGCCGACTGTGTTCTTTTACCCGGGAATAATTGCAGCTATAGGAGGGTAAGAAATAAAAGATTTGCTCAATTAACCAATATAGCACAGCTGAGGACAGCACCTGTGCACATTGGAGTCCCTGCGTTTTCCCGTGCAGATAACATGGCCGATTACCCTCCGGAGTGTGCAGCCACCGAGCTCTATCTGTTTCATCCGCCTACCTGGTGCAAGGCAGGGAATAGCGCACGCAACCATATTGTGTTTAATTGCTCTCCGGGCGTTAATATGCACTCGTGTTTGGAGTGTTTAATTTTCGCCTGCCTGGTGCAGCGATAAGCAGATCGCCGGCTGCCAGATTTTAAACAGTTGGATAAGATCGGAGTCGACTCGATCGTGCAAGGAGATGTCATGCTGTTTTCCTATAAGAGACACAAATGGAATTACCTGTTTATGTAAAGCGCCGTGTTTAACCAGCAGGCTGGTACTATAAATTACACAAGCTGTGGAGAGCTGGTGGGAGAATCCCTTGTGTGTTCTTTTAAAAACATGGAGGGGTTTTCTCCAATTAAACTTCATTACAGGAGTCTAAAAATACACCTGTCATCTTTTTTCTACTAGTAAAAAGTTATATTGTATTCTCTTGTCTTTTGCTCTACTTTAAATAAATTAAACTAAAGTGGCTGTTTTAACTGTTTAAAGTCTGCGTAAAGTAAGAATAAATATGTGTTCTGAGTTTGACATACCACAGAAAAGTGTGCTGTTAACCACCCTGCCAAATTTGAATGATTAAAAAAAATCGCCAAATATATGAAATTATGCTTCAAAGTTGTGTAAAACTCAGCCTCTTTCTCTGCTCCCAAATGCTGTGGGAGTGCCCGCCGAGTTCACTGAAACCCCGCCCCCTACCAAGTGTCACCTGTCAATCAAAGTCACCACCTCTACCAGAAACATGGACGCTACGTCTGAGAGCTTTCTGCTGCTAACTCAGCTGCCAGCTCGGTGGCTAACTCAGCTTACTGGCTAACTGTAGACTGCAGTAGTAGTAGTGTGTGCTGAATGTATTTATACCTCCTACAGGAAGTAACCTTTTAAAACATATTTTGTACTACATTACAAGTCACTTGATTTTTAATATCTTGCCCCCATTATTTGCCCAAATTAGAATAGGGAAAAGCCAACTAGTCTGACTCAAATGTATCCTGTCTGGTGTCAAAGGTCAGAGCCACCACACTGACTATACCCAACAAAAGTAAAGAATATCAATGCTATATGTGACAGAAACTGAGCTCAAAGGTCCATTCACTAGCTTCCAGTGCTTTCAACCGAAACCTAAAGCTAGATCTTTTGACTCTTGTACTGTTTTCAGACGCCAATAACTGCCTTCCATGCTTAAACGTCCATGTTTTTTCCATTTTATTTGACATTAGCAACCTCACCAAGATTTGTCTTGTAGTAAAAGCTCATCTATGAACTTTTTAAATGTCACTTTTCATAGGTAAAAGGTTACAGTTAGCAAATAAACTGGGATAAAGTAAAAGAAGAATATCACTGAGCTGAGTATCAATGTTTTCTACCAAGTAGTCGTCCTCTCTCGTGGCTTTTTACACATGTATTGCTAGATTACACTTCACTACTTCCATCTGTTAAATAGCATCAAATCACAGACAGCCATATATAACCATGTGACCTGCATGCTTGTGGATGTGGATACAAGTGACCAATATGAACACAACAGGTATCCAGGTCTAACAGCATTGCTCTATAACGCTTCTATGGTCCATTTTTGCCATTTTCTTATAGAATTAGTAAAGACTGTCATTTAATATGTCTTATATTTTAAAAAATGCTGTTTTTATCTCCATTAAAACTCTATTGATGACACATCAGTACAAATATACATATAAAATATCATCATTACAAGCTTGAAAGTCCACTTTCTTCTGCTGCGACTGCCAGATGAAGCTCAACTCTGAAGCCAAATATGAGCGTTCCCTCCGTTCCACACCCCTCCCCCCCCTATAGATATACTCTTGATTACATGAGATCTGATCAAATGGTAAAAAACACACTTATCTAAAAAATGAAGCAGTACCCCCCTTCGTTGGTACCGGTGCTCCTGTTTCCCCCAACACAAACAAAACAGACAGTTTCAGCTGGCAACATTGCCTCAAATTGGAGAAAAAAGTTGGTTAGCAGATGTCAGTTGTTGTGTTTATCTCGGCGGTTTTCTTTCGCTCATGCATGGATCTTCTATCAAAGAGGGCTTATCCGAATAAAGTGCTTAAAAGCTTTTCAGACGCCTGGTGATCTGAACAATTTTTGGCTTGATCTGCAGACTAAACAAACCATAATGATGCAAGCTTGTGTAAAGATGTACACAGCAGTCAAACAACAAATGCCTGCGCTTGATGTTTTTATTAATGTTTTCTCTTCCTTCTTTTCATCAGATTTTTTTTTTTTTTTTTTTTTTTTTTTTTTTCATATCTTCACTGTTTTGAATCTAAACACAGGGGTAACTTTTTTTTTTTTTTAAATGGAAAGAAACATATCATCCGCTGTTTCTGTCTTGGCCGTGCAAAACTCAAATTTCCCTCGGGATGCTAGAGGAGGATTGCGGTATGTTCTATGCAAGATGTAATCAAAAATATTCAAATAATCCTGCTGTGAGTCTGAGTCGGTGAATGACAACAATCCTGAGGAAAAGGTGTATTTTTGTAGAAGCGTATAATAAGCCGGCTGCCACTCCTGTCGCTGCAAAGTAAAAGCCGCAACAGCATTAAGATTTTAACACACTCTGTATTTTGTAACAAGGTTGGATGTGGGAAGAAAGTTAGCAGACATCCTCTCAAGACCTGCCGGTCTCATTTCAATGCAGAGATAGGACCGTCGGGGCTCTCCTCTGAAGTCACAACTTCTGGCTCACATGACGGGAGGGAGACGTGGCGAGAACCGCTCGCTAAAGCCAATCAAAAGACCTGAATTCTATTTGTTTTGTTTCAAGGGAAGACGACAAAGGGGGCCTCAAGGTCTTCTTCAAGATGGCTCTGAAGCCTGAGAGGAGAGAGAGAGAGAGAGAGAGAGAGAGGGGGGAAAAAAAGAAGACGGCGGAGAGGAGAAGGAGAAAGAGAAAGAGAAAGAAGGAGGGCCGAGGCTTTCAAGTGCCCGTCCTTGGTGGGACCTTTGCCGCGGTGCCAGGTACACAGCTTTTAGGAGAGGAGGGGTGAAGAAGAAGAAGAGGAGGAGAGGATGGAAACGGGGGGCTGTTTTTTTTCTTCATGTTGGTGCGTGGTTGGGAGTTATTAATATTCTCAAAGACAGAATTTTCTCCCCCGGATTGAAATAATGGATCATACTTAAAAGGGGAAGAACTCATTTCAGGTTTTAATACGGTAAGCCTGTTGGAACCAATTATTGGAGGTGCTTTGCCATTGTCATCTTGCATTTCTCCTTGAGGAGATTAACTGGCAACGCTGAAAAGGCCTCGCAGTATCCGGGATTTTGCTCATTCGGAGAATCTGCCTGAAATGGAATATTTTTCTTGATTTGTGTGTGTGTGTGTGTGTGTGTGCGCGTGAGTGTGTGTGTGTGTGTGTGTGTGTTCTGTACGTCTGTCAAGTTCCAACATGTTTCACGTATTTTGGCTTCATGTTCTACCTAATTATTGCAATTTGATCCTAAAGCAGGAGTGGCCTAATCCTCTGCTGTACTGCAGAAATCCTGTTTCAGAAACTTTGGTAATAAATTTGGCCTGTTTTAATAGAGACTGGGAAAGTAGCGCTGTGACGGCAGAAGGACGGCCTCCCTGGGAAGCTCCTCTGTCTCTTCATGTACGGATTCATGTGAGGAGACAGTGGAAGCAACTTGTACAAAGTTGGAAGAAGTTTGTGGAAGAAAGAAAGCAGAAATCCCTCGCTTTCATATGTTTCTCTCCTCCGTTTCCTGACTGTTCCCTGAATGCTAGAGGCTCTGCGTATGAGTGTGTGTGTGTGTGTGTGTGTGTGTGTGTGTGTGTGTGTGTGTGTGTGTGTGTGTGTGTGTGTGTGTGCATGAGAGTGTGCGTGTGTGTGTAGAGTTTGCCTGCTTGCGAAAAAGCAGCATTACTTTCTATTTGTTCTGCAAGCTGTAAGTCACCTTTAAACACTGGTCTGCAAACACTTCATGCACAATCAGGTTTATAGCTTAATTCAGGGATGTATAATGTGACTTTTTATATAATAAGAGTTCATTTACAGACATTATTAGTCTCTATTGGTCTGTTTTCTGAGCTTATTGCTTAGAAAATGAGCATATTTGAAGTGATTTAGTCTTACAGTCTGAATAAACAAGCCAGTTCTTAAAAAAATATTCAACTAAATTAATAACAAAACAAATTAATGTATTATAAGCACATAAAATCTAACACACATGCAGGCCAAAAATGTGTCCTAGCTTTGCTCTTCACATGAAAATCATTAAAAACACTGATAAATTAGAATCTACATGAATTCAGAAGAACTAGAGAGAGATTGTCTTTTTTTATTCTATGCATTCTTTCATCTTTTCTTGCTAAAACCTGGCGCCTTCATCACCCACGATGCAACGTGACAGCTCAGTCAGAGCTCTCCTTGTGTGTTACGCTGTTGGTGGCTAATGTAGCCTGGAGATGCTAGCCTCCAGCAGAGATGAAGAGCGTGCTGGAGACGTCCGGTAAACGTCACCTCTCTCAGATGTTTCATCATTCTTCCAACTTCCAAACTTTTCAAACCCCCCCCGAGCCGACGCTGAGTCATGTGACATCACTGGAGGCAGTTCATAGATGTCACAACACGGATCTTTGACATGTGTAGTAGAAACCTGAATAGAGTGAGACCTTCACTTTGACAATACATCTATGTAGTTTAAGTCTATTGAGCAGTTTAATAAGAAAATGCTGCACTTTTGTTGAAATTTGACATTATCATAGCAGTTTCGTTGAACATTGTGAAGCTGGGAAAAACAATTAGAGAGACAAAACTCTTCACAGTGTGTTTCAGGACCTCATGAGATCCTCTCAAGGCCTCCTAGGGGGCCGCATACCCCATGTTGAGAACATGAGGCACAGCTGATCTGATAGGATGTGTCTCCCATCTTTATCCTCAGGTTTATTATCTCTCTCCTTTTGTTGATCGCTGATATTTCTGCTCTGCAGGTAAGCTGACAGCTCTCAGCTGATTTGACATCTTTTTTTCTATCAGACTGAATCAGAGAAAAATCGACGTGGAGTCTTTTCTTTTTCTTTTTTTTTTCTTTTTATCACAATATGATATTACACATGCTACCTAAACCTCACTGCAGGACATGTTCCTTTGTTATTTTCAGATTCCTCCCCTCCCTCCCTCCCCTCCCTTCCTCCCCCATCCTCCCCACGAGTGTTAGGAGTGAGCATCGTTCTCGGATCATTACTCCTCAAAGAAATTTAAGCACGGGATGCCATTTAATTTTTTTTTCCTCCCCAAATGCAGTCCGTCATTAGAAATCCTTGCTGTCACGGCGATGCCATTTTTGGTGCGGAGTGTTTGTTGCCTCATTTCTTTTAATTTTATCTCCATTAGCTTAATTCTTTTTTAATATTTCCATCTAACGAACTTTACAGTCCATTTTGTCTCAGTGTCTTGCTAAGCGAGTTTTATGAAGCAGGCAGTTGGCTTTTCCATTTGAGAGCCGGGTGAGGAGGGAGGGGCGAGGAGGAGGGGGGGGGGGGGGGGGTGTAATCGAGGAGGGGCCCCGGTGCTTTTGTCAGCTTATTTTTGGCACCTTAGCTAGCAGTTCTGCTTCTTCGCCTTGATTATACAAGCAAACAACTGCATGAAGTTCATTAACAATAAAGCACAGGCTAATTAAGCCGAACCCCTTAGACAAACCAGCGCTGTCATCCTGGCATGTGTTCGGAGCTGATTGAGCTGTTAAAGATTTACCTTCACTTGTCTTTTACCTCCTTCGCTCCCTCACAAGGGCCCTCGCTGATTTGTCTCCGAGGGCGTTTAACCTTACGGAGACTACAGCTGCCGCCATTTGGGCTGTAAACACTTTTAACTTCAAGGTAGAGTAGCCTCACAAGGCCAAAGCCATGTTTACTTCCTGCCTTCGTTATGTCGCCTTCGTTTTAATATGCCAGAGGCGCCGTCGCCGTCGCACAGCAAATCCCCCCCCTTTTCGTCTGTCAGTCTATCTATCATCTATCCATCTATCTGTTTATCTATCTATCTCCTAATAACGTTGTAAAACAAAACGCTGATCCTGTTACACTACAGGCTGCGACACGGCGCCATAAATTACATGTGAATCAGTCCCGGCGTCTGCCCAGAGGTTGTGAGATACACCATTAGCAAAATGGCCCTCCAGCCCTTTGTTAATGTAATTTGCTTAATTGCTCCGTATCAGTATACAGATGAGACGTGTTCGCTTCGCCGAGGTGTCCTGGACATATTTGTTTTAATACTTGTATCCTCTTGTGGTTGATGGCGTTGATCCCTTTTTATTGTTTGACGTCCGCCCCGGTTTACACTCTATTATAGTTGAAGAGGCCGAACAGGAGGGGCACAGATTGCAAACTACAGACTAAATGCAAGGTTTAGGTGTCTATAACTTTGATTTAAGACAATATATCCCAAAAAAAATATGGCTCTGTTAAACCCAAAACCCAAATAAAATGATTCTGATTTATATTATCTCCACAAATGAACCAATATGGTGTTGTAGGAATGTTTTTATCTGACACAGCTAGCAGTCGTGTTGTGTTGTGACAACAATAAGACCCCCACTGTTTATAGGAAGTGACACACTAATTAATTATTCATGGGATGTGTGCAAATGTGAGCTTAGGACCTCAGAGGAATTCATGTGGACAATATTTTAGCTGTAGATGTTTGGTTGAGAAAAAAAAAAAAACATGCTCCTTGGTGGACATCCAAGATAAATGAAGCCATAAACTCATCGTTTCCAATCTTATTGTTGCCCTTAGCAACAAATATTGGATGGTAGAAGATAATGGAGAAGTCAGGATGTTCCCAAAGTATTTAAATTGTGTGCCTATGTTATATTAAGTAGAGATTGTATCTATTAGACCTGCAATAATTAGTCAATTGATTAGTTGACCAACAAGCAAATGTATCATATAACAGTTTTCTCTTTTTTCTAGCATTTTATGGTCTTAACTATTTAAATAGCTGCAACCTGTATCAATTTGTGGATCCAAGACCTAAATAAACACATCTCTTTATATTCTTGTACCATGATTTGACCCAGAAAGCACCTCCAAAGTGAAGTTCCAGGTGTTCTCGGACAGGTGGAAGACCTAAACTCGTGACCTCGGCCCTGCCACTCTTCTTGTATTTCCTCTTGTAACCTTCAGGCTACCTTCAGCCTCAGCTTCCTCCTTCATCTCTTCATCCTCGTCCTACAGTGGTGGCTGCGCATCACCCCCGGGGGAGCGACAAGCCGCCGCCGCCGCTCCCCCGCTGTGACGGCTCCTCTTTGGTGTTTAATTACAGGGGAGGCTGAGAAGTCTGCCTCTCCTCTGATGAGTCGACGGATGAGAGGCAGAGAGGGGCTGAGCGGTGGAGGTGGAGGCTTAGAGAAAAGTGACCTTAACCTCGGCGATGTGCGAGTGCGAGGCGTCTGATTGGGTGCAGCCGGAGAAGGAAATGGGTGAAAAGCTATTTTTAATTGTTTTTATCCTAAGGTTTGCCACTAGCTCCATTTTTGTACTTGAAGTATGTTTTTCTTGTGGTCCGTGGCTTTAAGTTTTGACTAAAAGGAAGCATCTCTCCAAACATTGGTGAAGTCGTCTTTACGGTTGTTGTTGCTTCTCATTGTTCTCCGTGTTGACCTTGGATTCAGTTGTTTTTGTGGCTCTGTGAGAAAGCAGGTGAAAAACACGAGACTCTTGAATAAGTCTGCTTAAAACTGCATTGATTAGAATACCAATGCCTGCACAGACTTACACAGATTTACTTTAAACAGACAAAGATCAGTATTTACTTTATTAATGCAGAAAAGTCTATTTTATTCTATGTTATCTGATCACTTGGACTCTTTCAAACCTTATTTTCTGCTATTTACAGGAGATTAAATCTGCCAGAGCAGTAATAATAATAATAATGTTTCAATGAAAATCGGGTGTAGAAATTAAATTAGGGTCTTTATATTGAAGCTATAAAAGAATATAGCCAGAAATGTACTTCCTGCAGGATTTGTAAAACATCTGTCCATGTTTGTGAGGGTTCACATGCCCAAAATTAGTGACCCTGCAAACCTGCTACTGTCTATATCCAACTATACCCTTAAAAAAACCTAAGCCCCCCCCCCCCCCCCGTCTTAAATCTGAACACACACACATAGTTTAAGATTCTCCATGAAGATTTCAATAACTCTGCAGAAGTCTGAAAAACATCAGTGGTTAACTTTCCATGCAATTAACTGATTGACTCCATGGCAACATTATACTTCCTGCTTTCATCCCTCAAGGCCTTATGGGAAATGTAGTCAAATCAATTAAATATTAGCTTTTTTGTTTGGTTTGGTTTTCTTTACATCACTAAAGCCAACAAAGCCCCACCTACATGATTCCTATATCACAGAAGCACATTTCTAGGTAGTTTATAGGAGGAAAAAAAGGCTGATAAGGAGATTTATGCAGTGATTTTTGGCGTCTTTATGTCTTCTCTTGTTCTCACTGCAGATAAAACTGAGACGTGAGACACACGTTAGGGCAGAAAATCCAAATTAGGATGTTTCAACTGTTGCCACAGAGCAGGCAGAGGTTCTGTGCTTTGCCTGAAGGCCTCAAGGCAGCAATAATAGTTGAAGGAGGAGGAGAGTATTACTCACGCTGGTTCTGAGCTGAGATGGTTTCATGACTCCCGCGGGTGCTATAAATTGTACCGATCCAAAGTTACAGTATCTTCTATGTGTGTAATCCAAACCCAATGTATCAAAATAACTCCAAAGTTTTTAAGCGTCGCTCTCACTCCATGCAGACTAACAAGGAAGCTCTATCAATGTGTACATTTACTGCAAAAAAAAAAAAAAAAAAACAGAAATCAGAAATCCTGATCAAAAGCTGACGGTCTGTGTGTGTGTAAGTTAAAAAAAAAAGCCTCACAACTTTTTTTCAAAGCGTCTCCAGAAAAGGAGAAGTCGTCTGTGATCAAAAAGCCGTGAAAGGAACCTGAACAGAGACACAGTGTGCCAGTTTTGAGGACGGGCGCGACATACGAGCCGTCAAAACGGCGATATGAATCTGCGCTGTAATTCAGAGAAAAAGAGATTAGAAGAAGATAATGGTCTCATATCTCAAAAGTTAACAGTGAGGCCCGCGTGAACTGTGAATAATCTTATAATTACTGATCTAATGCCATTAGGCCTGACAGAAATAGAGAAAGCAACGCTTGGATGGGGCGCAGTTAATCAACTGTGCGCTCCTCGTTGGATCATCAGTACCCCCGCGCACGCTAAGGCCACGACTGATGATAGGTATAAGTTTAAATGACAGCTTAAAGGAACATTACACCGCACTCATATTTGGTTAACTTCCCCTACCAAATGGTTCAAAAACGTGACGTTTTATTAATGTGCTTCGCAGGCTTTTATCACCCCCTCGATTTGCAAGGGTTTTTCTTTTTTTCTTTTTTTTTTTTTCATGCTGCAGGCTATTCAGGGGAAATCCAAAAAAAAAAGAAAAAGAGACTGGAGTTCCCTCACCTTGTGCGCCCCGTTTGATACCCGACACAGCGGCAGGTTCGCTGATCCGTCCTCTTCTGTTCCAGGTTGTACTTGCAGTGTGAGAGAATAATAACAACAGCAACACACACACACAAAAAAAAAAAAGAAAGAAAAAGAAAACTGCAGCGCTTGAGGCTCCCCCGTCTGTCTGTGATTCTTCTTTTTATTCCTCTTCATGTGGGAAGAGAACGCCGTGACAAAGTGAACACCCAGAGTTTGACAGTTTAAAGAAAAGATCCACCCTCAGATTGTCATCCGCTGTTTGATCTCATCAGTCTGTGGTGTTCAGTTTTGATGGCCAAAGTATTTTAGTCGAGCCTAATGAATAAATAGAGGCAGAAAATGTGGGAAAAAAGAAAATAGTGCGTCTAATGCCACCACCAGGAGATGCTTGTAAGACACGACTTTACTCAAAGCATGATCGAGCCCACGTTGAAGCCAGTTAACCCTTTATTGGGCAAATAATTATATTTGGTAACTTCTGTAAATATCCCAAAATATCCTTCCTTCCTTCCTTCCTTCCTTCCTTCCTTCCTTCCTTCTTTCCTTCCTTTCCTTCCTTTCCTTCCTCCCTGCCTTCTTTCTTCCCTTCCTCTTTTCCTTTCTCCCTCCCTCATTCCTTATTTCCTCCGTCCTTCCTTCCTTTCCTTCTTTCCATCTGTCCTTCCTCCCTCCCTCCTTCTCTCCTCCCTTCCTTCTTTCCGTCCTCCGTCCTTCCTTCCTTCCTTCTTTTCCTTCCTACCATCTGTCCTTCTTCCCTCCTTCCTTCTCTCCTCCCTTCCTTCTTTCCTTCCTCCATCCCCCTTTCTTCTTCCTTCCTTCCTTCTTTCTTCCCTTCCTCCCTCCCTCCTTCATTCCTTTCCTTCCTCCCCCTACCTTCCTTCCTTCCTTCCTTCTTTCCTCCGTCCTTCCTTCCTTCCCTTCCTTCCTTCCTTCCTTCCTTTCATCCTTCCTTCCTTCGTTCCTCCCTTCCTTTCAATGAGTGTCATATTAAATAATCACCACATTCACTTCTCTACCTCTGTCCACATGATGTTTAAATGTTGGTATCATTCAATCAGTCCAGGGCAGTGTCTGATCTGCATCATGGAGAGTTTTAGGTTCCTCCTTTGCTGACTTATAAGTGTGCAAAATCAACTTTTTCCTAAATGTTGCCACTCAAATATATAAAGTTCTGACTTCTAAGCAAATATCAAGCAAGTTAAACTACTTCCTGTCTTTTTTTTAAACCAGAAAAGACCAACAGATGCACATTTATTGACCTGATTTTAGCAAATTTCAAGATGAGGAACAGTTATTATACACTACTCTCCTTCTAATGCGACTAAAACATGAAACTAAATGAGCTGGTGTTAAATATAGTAGCCTTTAAAGTGAATTTAAATCAACTTTTCCCAAATGTTGCCCCTCAAATATATAAAGTTCTGAATTCTGAGCAAATATCAAGCAAGTTAAACTACTTCCTGTCTTTTTTTAAACCTGAAAAGACCAACAGATGCACATTTATCCATCTGATTTTAGCAAATTTGAAGATGAGGAACAGTTCTCCTTCGCTGATGTCAAATATAGTAGCCTTTTAAAGTAAGTCAGATGAATTTAAATCAACTTTTCCCTAAATTTTGCCCCTCAAATATATAAAGTTCTAAATTCAGAGCAAATATCAAGCAAGTTAAACTACTTCCTGTCTTTTTTTTTAAGCCTGAAAAAAACCTACAGATCACCCAATATTAGCAAAATTCAAGATGAGGAACAGTTCTTTAACACTACTCTCCTTCTAATGCGACTAAAACATGAAACTAAATGAGCTGATATCAAATATAGTAGCTTTTTAAAGTAAGTCAGATGAAGTTTAAATCCATTAAATACAAAAAAAGAACAAGAAAAGTGCCATTTTTCCAGTTTCCAACACAACATTACAACAAATGACGGCCTTTTGGAAGAAGTAGTAAAGCATCCAGCAGTCACTCATCATGTATATAAATGAGTATAATCAATATAAATGTGGACAGATTGAATATACAGCATATTTTGGATGTTTGCTAATGCAACTAAAACATGAAACTAAATGAGCTGATGTTAAATATAGTAGCCTTTAAAGTGAATTTAAATCAACTTTTCCCAAATGTTGCCTCTCAAATATATAAAGTTCTAAATTCAGAGCAAATATCAAGCAAGTTAAACTACTTCCTGTCTTTTTTTAAGCCTGAAAAGACCAACAGATGCACATTTATTCACCTGATTTTAGCAAATTTGAAGATGAGGAACAGTTCTCCTTCGCTGATGTCAAATATAGTAGCCTTTTAAAGTAAGTCAGATGAATTTAAATCAACTTTTCCCAAATGTTGCCCCTCAAATATATAAAGTTCTGACTTCTGAGCAAATATCAAGCAAGTTAAACTACTTCCTGTCTTTTTTTTAAGCCTGAAAAAAACCTACAGATCACCCGATATTAGCAAAATTCAAGATGAGGAACAGTTCTTTAACACTACTCTCCTTCTAATGCGACTAAAACATGAAACTAAATGAGCTGATATCAAATATAGTAGCCTTTAAAGTAATAAAGATGAAGTTTAAATCCATTAAATACAAAAAAAGAACAAGAAAAGTGCCATTTTTCCAGTTTCCAATCCTATTTTACAACAAATGACGGCCTTTTGGAAGAAGTACTAAAGCATCCAGCAGTCGCTCATCATGTATATAAATGAATATAATCAATATAAATGTGGACAGATTGAATATACAGCATATTTTGGATGTTTGCTAATTTATTTGGAACCATTACATCAATTCAGTTTCAGACAGTTTAAGGTTCCTCCTTTTGCTGACTCACAATTTTCCCATTTTTTCACCCTCAAATATGAGAATTCAACATTTACACTTGAGTTAGGATCATTATGGGCTTTTTTCCCAATACTTCCTTTACAGTACAGTGCATTAGCATTTAAAGCCCCATATGCATGTGTAGTATCCTCCGAGGCTGTTGAGATGACTTCCTTCATCTGAGAGGAGGAAACAAAGATCCTGAGAAGTGAATAATGATAATAATAATAATTCCTTTTGTGAAAGACGACACCAGATTGAAAGTTTTGACGTTTAAAAACAAGCTAACAGTCGATATTGTGGGATGATTTTTATTGTCTGTGTTGGAAATGGACAAATATTTGCTTTCTCTGGCTCTCGATGATGATGTGTTAACTGGTTTATATCAGCAAGTCCGTCCTAAGCTTGCATGTGCTCGACAGAAATTGCACATTTATGATAATTTAATAGTAAAAGTTGTATTTGATGAGATATTATAGGAGAAGTCCCGTTAAGGCAACATGAGGTTTCAGCTTCTCTCTCTCACCTTTGAAGCAGAGATGATCATTTGTCTAACAACTGCAACACACACACACACACATGAATGACATAAAGAGTATATATATATTATTTTTTTTTAAGGATCATACCTTTTTTGCAGATCTCCGCTGTTTCCATCTGATGGCAACGGCTCGCTCAGAAGCTCCAGGAATAAACAAATGTGTCGACGCTAATGGTTTTCTCCCCAGATGAAGTTCCAAAATATTCAATTTTCATTTACAGGCGGTTACATTTTGGGAGCCCCGAGAGTAAGACTTTTGATTACACAACCTGCCATCTCTGTTGGAAGTTGGTCTTCCAGGGAATAAACATGGACCATAATTAGAGAAACATGCAGATAGAGTAGATGAGAAGTAGACGGTGGTGGGCTGACTGGACTGGTCTCTGGGCGGGGAACGGCGATAATGAAGGCGGTTTTGATTTTTTTTGGACTAAAAGTGGACTGATGGACCCCCGGCTCTCACAGGCCTTTGGGAGGTTTCAGACTTTTACTTTTAGCCTGTTAGCTTTGTTCTCCATCACTTTAGATATAGAGACTGTGTGTGTGCCTGTGTGTGTGCCTGTGTGTGTGTGTGTGTGTGTGTGTGTGTGTGTGTGGGTTATATGATTGGGATTGAACATCATGTGGGGAAGTCCATCATTTGCCAAAACATAACACCTGCTTTTAATGAAATATGATCACTGATCTGCAGCCAGAATCCTTCACATACAGTTTATTTTTGTCTTTTATTTATCTGAGAGTTGCTTCACATTGAAAAGCATCTACAGACATGAGGTGGACAAAATAGCTTGAACACCCCTTTTCATTCCTTCTTCCTCCCTTCCTTCCCTTCTCCCTACCTTCCTTCCGTCTTTCCTTTCTCCCTACCTTCCTTCCGTCTTTCCTTTCTCCCTACCTTCCTGCCTTCCTTCTTTCTTCTGTCTTTCCTCCCTTCCTTCCTCCATCCCACTTTCTTCCTTCCTCCCTTCCTTTTTCCTTTCCTTTCCTCCCTTCCTTCTCCTTTCCTTCTGTCTTCCTCTCTTCTTCCCTTTCTCCCTACCTTCCTTCCTTCTTTCTTTCCTCTGTCTTTCCTTCCTTCCTCCTTCCTTTCCTTCCTTCTTCCTCCTGTCCTTCCCTTCTCCCTACCTTCCTTCCTTCTTCCTCCTTTCTCCCTACCTTCCTTCCTTCTTTCTTTCCTCTGTCTTTCCTTCCTTCCTCCCTCCTTTCCTTCCTTTTTCCTCCCTTCCTTCCCTTCTCCATACCTTCCTTCCGTCTTTCCTTTCTCCCTACCTTCCTTCCTTCCTTCTTTCCTCTCTTTCCTTCCTTCCTTCTTTCCTTCCTTCATCTGTTCCATCCATCCTTCCTCCCTCCTTTCCTTCCTTCTTCCTCCCTTCCTTCCGTCTTTCCTTTCTCCCTACCTTCCTTCCTTCCTTCTTTCTTCTGTCTTTCCTTCCTTCCTTCTTTCTCCTTTCCTTCCCTTCTCCCTACCTTCATTCCTTCTTTCCTCTGTCCGTCCTTCTTTCCTTCTTCCTTCCATCGTCCCTTCCATCCTTCCATCCTTCCATCGTTCCTTCCTTCCTTCCTTCCTTCCTTCCTCCTTTCCTTCCCTTCTCCCTACCTTCCTTCCTTCTTTCCTCTGTCCGTCCTTCTTTCTTTCTTCCTTCCATCGTCCCTTCCTTCCTTCCTTCCTTCATCTGTTCATTCCATCCTTCCTCCCTCCCTTCTTTCCTTCTTCCTCCCTTTTTCCCTTTCTCCCTACCTTCCTTCCTTCTTTCTTTCCTCTGTCTTTCCTTCCTTCCTCCTTCCTTTCCTTCCTTCTTCCTCCTTTCCTTCCCTTCTCCCTACCTTCCTTCTGTCTTTCCTTTCTCCCTACCTTCCTTCCTTCCTTCTTTCCTCTGTCTTTCTTTCCTTCCTTCTTCCTCCTTTCCTTCCCTTCTCCCTACCTTCCTTCCTTCCTTCCCTTGTTCCTTCCTTCTTTCCTTCCTCCCTTCCTTCCTTCCTTCCTTCCTTCTTTCCTTCCTTCATCTGTTTCATCCATCCTTCCTCCCTCCCTTCTTTCCTTCTTCCTCCCTTCCTTCCTTGACTCGAGGACAACAGGAGGGTTAAAAAAATCATATATGATATATCCCAAAACCTGAACTGATGATGACAGACTCTCACAGCTGCACAGATGTGTTGTTAAATATAATCTGCACTTTAGAGAGAAGCTACTACTTCAAAATTACCAAATTACAACTAAGTGAAACAAGTCACTATCATTCTCCTGTTTTCTCCTGTTTCTTATTTTGCATATCTAACTTCTAACAGAGCTCAACATGTTACACAACTCTCCTCCTCCTCAGTCATATTTGGCAGGAAGGAGAATCCTAAGATCTGGTATTGTTGGGTGGGGGGGGGGGGTAGTCTGCTTTGACTGTTCCTTCTGTCCTCCCTCCATCCCCCTTAACTTCCTTCCTTCACTCCTTTCCTTCCTTCTTCCTTCCTTCTTCCTTCCTTCCTTCCTTCACTCCTTTCCTTTCTTCCTTTGTTTCTTCCCTCCTTCCTTCCTTCCTCACCTTCCTTCCTTCCTTCTTCCTTCCTCCTTTCCTTCCTCCTTCCTTCCTCCCTACCTTCCTCCTTTCCTTCCTTCTTCCTTCCTTCCTTCCTCCCTCCCTTCCCCCCATTCCTTCCTTCCTCACCTCCTTTCTTCCTTCTTCTTCTTTCCTTCCTTCCTTCACTCCTTTCCTTTCTTCCTTTGTTTCTTCCCTCCTTCCTTCCTTCCTCCCTTCCTTCCTTCCTTCTTCTTCCCTTCCTTCCTCCCTCCTTTCCTTCCTTCTTCCTTCCTTCCTCCCTCCTTTCCTTCCTTCTTCCTTCCTTCCTCCCTCCCTTCCCCCCATTCCTTCCTTCCTCACCTCCTTTCTTCCCTCCTTCCTTCCTCCCTACCTTCCTCCTTTCCTTCCTTCTTCTTCCCTTCCTTCCTCCCTCCTTTCCTTCCTTCCTCCCTCCTTTCCTTCCTTTCTCCCTCCTTTCCTTCCTTCTTCCTTCCTTCCTCTCTCCTTTCCTTCCTTCTTCTTCCCTTCCTTCCTCCCTCCTTTCCTTCTTTCTTCCTTCCTTCCTCCCTCCCTTCCCCCCATTCCTTCCTTCCTCCCTCCCTTCCCCCCATTCCTTCCTTCCTCACCTCCTTTCTTCCCTCCTTCCTTCCTCCCTCCTTTCCTTCCTCCTTCCTTCCTCCCTCCTTTCCTTCCTTCTTCTTCCCTTCCTTCCTCCCTCCTTTCCTTCCTTCTTCCTCCCTTCCTTCCTTGACTTGAGGACAACAGGAGGGTTAACCGCTCATATAAACAGTATAACAGAGAGTCTGGAGTTGATGATGATGAAGAAGAAGAAGAAGAAGAGTCGTACAGTACAAGTGTGATTTAATCCCACCTACTGAGATTTTTCAGTCACAGCCAATCAGATTACGTCATGTCTCTGGTGTTGTTGGGTGGGGGGGGGGGTAGGGATAGGGTGGGGGGGTGGGGGGGTGGGGGGGGGGGTGACTCACCTCGAAATAACTCCCAAATTGATTTGAACTGTGGACAAACTGTGAACATCAGTGACGACGAAGACCTCTTGTAATTTGTTAGCTGTGTGACCCGCAGTGGCGTCATGATATAGTTCATTTCAGAGAATCCTTCAAGATGAAACACAGACGAGTGTAAAATAAACATTACCTAATTTAAAAAGCACTTAAACTAAATAACGTTGCGCTAGGAAAATAAACACTAATGCATATTTACTTGAGAGAGAGAGCATGGAGCGTCAGATCCATCGATCCAGAACTCCTGCTGGCTCTCATCACTGCAAATCATCTGAGAGGAAAACATGATGCTGGACTCAAACTATGTTACTCACTCACCCAGGTGTGTTATTATTATTATCCTTCCTTCCTTCCTTCCTTCCTTCACTCCTTTCCTTCTTTTCTTTCTTTCTTTCTTCCTTCCTTCCTTCCTTCCTTCCTTCCTTCCTTTCCTTTCTTCCTTTCTTCCTCCCTTCCTTCCTTCTGTCTGTCCTTCCTCCCTCCTTCTCTCTGTTTCCTATCTCTCTCTTTCCTCCCTTCCTTCTTCCTTCCTCTCTTCCTTCTCCTTTCCTTCCTTCTTCCTCCCTTCTTTCCTTTCTTCCTTCCTTCCTTCTTTCCTTCCTTCCTCCCTTCCTTCTTTTCTTCCTTCCTCCCTTCCTTCCTTCTGTCTGTCCTTCCTTCCTCCTTCTCTCTTTCTTTCCTTCCTCTCTCTTTCCTCCCTTCCTTCCGCCATCCCACTTTCTTCCTTCCTCCCTTCCTTTTTTCCTTCCCTTTCCTTTCCTTTCCTCCCTTCCTTCTCCTTTCCTTCCTTCTTCCTCCCTTCTTTCCTTTCTTCCTCCCTCCTTGCCTTCCTTCTTCCTCCTTTCCTTCCGTCCTCCCTCCTTTCCTTCCTTCTTCATCCCTTCCTTCCTTTCTCCCTACCTGCCTTCCTCCCTCCCTCCTTTCCTTCCTTCTTCCTTCCTTCCTCCCTCCTTTCCTTCCTTCTTCTTCCCTTCTTTCCTCCCTCCTTTCCTTCCTTCCTCCCTCCTTTCCTTCTTCCCTCCTTCCTTCCTCCCTCCTTTCCTTCCTTCCCTCCTTCCTTCCTCACCTCTTTCCGTCCTTCTTCCTCCCTTCCTTCCTTGACTTGAGGACAACAGGAGGGTTAACCGCTCATATAAACAGTATAACAGAGAGTCTGGAGTTGATGATGAAGAAGAAGAAGAAGAAGAAGAGTCGTACAGTACAAGTGTGATTAAATCCCACCTACTGAGATTTTTCAGTCACAGCCAATCAGATTACGTCGTGTCTCTGCAAGCCGCTCTGGTTTTAGAGAAATGTTTGTACAACTAAAACTCCAATCTGTCACGAAATATGCCAGAAAAACCACAAAGGGATAAAAAAAAAAGTCAGTTTTTATTATTTTTATTTTTACACCACAACTCTTTTTTTTTTCCTTTTGAGTTTTAAATTTTTTTTTTTTTTGGTGTGTGTGTGTGTGTGTGTGTGTGTGTGTGTTTGTCGGTTTGCATCGTACTCCACTTCATCTAAAAATGTAAATCTGTCACATCCTCTCACCAGAAAACCTGACAGCCGTCTGAAATGACACATTTGATCCAAATCTGTACAATGTGGTGTAAAAGTGTGTGTGTGTGTTACTCTATATGCATACAGGCGGCGGCGGCGGTGGCAGCTCCACTCACACAACTCACACAACTCACACACTCGCAACTTTTTTACACGCTGCGAAAGTGTGTGTGTGTGTGTGTGTTGTGAAACATGTGACAGTGACGGCAATGGCGGCGATGGCGGAGAGCGAGCGATCCCACGAGGGGCCTCCCATGTCATGTCGAAAAAATACCATAACATGTGCATTACACTTAAGTGATTCTTCTTCCATCTGCTAAGTATGACAGCATTAGCATACCCATTTAATTAGCGTCGCGCTTAAAGCATTCCCCTCCTTTTAATCACCTCATTGTATTTACTCAGCCACTGGTATAGCAGAAGGGCTCTCATTAAAAAAAAAAAAAACAGTGTAACCGCTTTGTAAAAACAGCCATGATAGTTATTTCTCAATATTGATAGATTACTACTACCCCCCCCTTTACCCTCACCACCCCCTCACCACCACCACCTCTCTATAAAAATGAAAAGTTGATTCAATTTTCAGAGACAATCATCTCTAATCTAGCTTTTTGAGATTTTTATTCAGTGTTTTTTCTCACTTCCTGCATCTATAATAAGTGTCATCATCCTCCTTTTCATCTTCATCAGAACAAAAAAAAAAAAAAAAAAGAAGCAAACACATCTGATCTCCTCTGTTGTTGTGCCTCCTTTTCAAAAAGTGTGTGTGTGTGTGTGTGTGTGATTGAAAAATTGGGAGAGCCTCTTTGAATGGCTCGCATTTACATTAATGAACTTGATTTGAATGGAGGTTCATATCAAGCCTCATAGATTCTGCGCTGTGATTTTATTAATTGCAACAGAGGCGTCATTGTTTGTCGTTTTGACGCCAATTCAATTAAAATCCCATTTGGAGGGTAATAGATTAGGCAGTGTAAAACTTCATGTGGAAAAAAAAAAAAAAAAAAAAAAAAAAAAGACGCCTTGTGACTAATATGTGACGCTATGAAACGTCTCCAACCCCCCCAAAAAACTAGCTTCTGCACGTGCATTAACTTACAACACATGTATGTAATCATTCCACTCTGCAGGTGTGTGTATTTGTGTGTATTTCCTTTATGTGTGTGTGTGTGTGTGTGTGTGTGTGTGTGTGTGTGTGTGTGTGTGTGTTATCACCTCCTCTTTTGTTCAGAGTGAGTGAATTCAACCGCCAGCATCTGTGCTCCTCGGCTCACTTTGATTTGGTAATTGGTCGTCTATTTGAAGGAATTAGCAGCTTGTAATTCTATACTTTTTTAATTTGACTATTCACTGTAAAGATATGTAAGAGGCTCGTACTCCTGCTGTTACGGAATAATTAGATTTTATTTAGTAAGTTTTAATATGATGTAATGTACTAACTCAGTGGATTGGGTGTCTGGAAGTTGAGCGAAATGTGACTTTAATGTAGTTTTTGCAGGTTTTCTCATCATCAGACTCCATAATTGTTTAATTTAAGGTGGATTTTCATGTGTAGTTGGATTATTGTTACTGTAACCTGGTATGAACCCTTCAGAGCCACGACAGAAACCACTTATTTCTGTTCTTGGACGCCCATTTCTACCAAAAAAAGAAAAAAAACATACATTTATTTAGTTATATATTATCTCTAACTCCCTTTGTGGGTCTCATTGTTGTGCATTTTTCAAAATTTGTATTATTTTCTGCAGGATAAATTAGTTAATATTAAAAGTTTTGAGATACTGAAGCAGAATTTTGACATATTATGAAATACTTTTCTTACTTACTTACTTTTTATGAGACTTAATCACACAAAAGGTAAAAAAATAGACGAATTATATCACTTTAATGGAGTTTATGCAGGTTTTCTTGTCATCAGACTTAGTTATTGTTTGATTTAAGGTGGATTTTCATGTGTAGTTGGATTATTGTGACTGTGCATGATGTTTTAACCTCGTATGAACCCTTCAGAGTCATCTTGGATGCCCATTTCTACCAAAAAAAGAAAAAAACATACATTTATTTCATTATATATTACTTCTATCTCTCTTTGTGTGTCTCACTGTTGTGTATTTTTCAGATTTTTTATTATTTTCTATGTTTTTTAGGGTATGCAGGATAAATAAGTTACTCATTAAATATTAAATGATTATTGAATTAGTTAAAGAATGGAAATAGAAAACAGAAAATAGAAGTTTTAAGGCAAAGTTTTGGGATGCTAAAGCAGAATTTTGACATATTATGAAATACTTATATATAATATTTCACTTTTTTATGAGACTTTAGCTCACAAAAGGTAAAAAATTAGACAAATTATATCATATTTTGTTAAAATCTCCACTTAGGAAGTCAAAAGCAGACTTAGTTTCACACTTTTTAGGGAGGTGAATTAACCCTTTAACTCTTTATTGGGCAAATAATTATATTTGGTCACTCCTGTAAATATCCCAAAATATCCTTCCTTCCTTCTTTCCTTCCTTCCCTCCTTTCCTTCCTCCCTGCCTTCTTTCTTCCCTTCCTCTTTTTTTTCCTTTCTCCCTCCCTCGTTCCTTATTTCCTCCGTCCTTCCTTCCTTTCCTTCCTTCCATCTGTTCTTCCTCCCTCCCTCCTTCTCTCCTCCCTTACTTCTTTCCTTCCTCCATCCTTCCTTCCTTCCTTTCCTTACTTCCATCTGTTCTTCCTCCCTCCCTCCTTCTCTCCTCCCTTACTTCTTTCCTCCTCCACCCCCCTTTTTTCTTCCTTCCTTCCTTCTTTCTTCCCTTCCTCCCTCCCTCCTTCTCTCTTTCTTTCCTCCCCCTTCCTTCCTTCCTTCCTTCTTTCCTCCGTCCTTCCTTCCTTCCTTCCTTCCTTCCTTCCTTCCTTCTTTCCTTCCATCCTTCCTCCCTTCTTCCCTTCCTTCCTTCCTTCCTTCCTTCCTTCCATCCTTCCTTTCAATGAGTGTCCTATAAAGGGTTAAACACATCCAAACAGTATTGCTGAAAGAAAAGAGATATAATAACATTAAGGTTTATTTATGATGTCATTTGTGTGACTAAAAGATAATTTCTAGCCACATAAAGACGACCAACTTCATCCTATCTATTAATATTATGAAGTCTGTCCTTATCTCTATGTCCTTTTAATAAAAAGACAAAACCTGTTGTCAAAATCACAGCACAAATATTTACTTCAGCTCAGTTTATTGACCATAATCCCTTTTTTCTAGTTGATGATAAAGATGTAATGACACTATTTGTCTTCACTGTTTCTGCACAGACGCGTCGTTCCCTCTCTCTCTCCCTCTCTCGTGTTTCACTACCTGCAGCTTCTCTCCTCCAACAAATGGGATTTAGTGTAATTACAACACACCCAGTTGGAGGACACCTGCGAAGGAACTCCTGCCAATACAAATTCACCGTGTTTTTTTTTTTTTTCCCCTCATCTGCTACAAGTCTGCTAATTCACCCGGAGGAGCCGAGCGAAGTGCACGCAGCCACTCTCAGGGAGTGTTTTGCATTAAAAATCCTTTTGAGCCGATGTAAGTTTGAGAAGAGGAGAGAGAGAGGAGGAGAGAGAGAGAGAGAGAGAGAGAAAAAAAAGGAAAAAATGCAGCTTTAATAATGCACAATGTGAGACGGCACAGAGCAATATACATTTTTAATTACTAAAGTGACTAATATCTAGGTTTGGCTTTGAGGTTTTTGTTCCATAAAATATGCATTTGTATTTTGTTCCCTGCAGCTGAGTTGGATACACACACCTGAGCGGAGCTGAGGGCTTTTAGCACAGAGGAGGAAGTTCAATAACATGATATGTTCGGGTACTACATGCAAATAGGTGAATGTGAATTTTATGAAGGGGAAAAGGAAGCCATGCATAGCTAATAACTGTCAGGTTGTTGGAACTTGTCCTAATAACAGCTTTGACTGAGAACGAACTCCACATTTCATGACATGTAGGTCTGTTTCTGCGTCAGATTAATATAATCTGACTTCTTAAAGGAGCAAATTGTGGCTTTTTTTTGTCATTTTGATGCCTCAGAATAACATTTTAAATGCAAAACATATGCTTGCACACACAAAAAGGCAGTAAAGACAGTAAATAAATGTTATAATACCATGAAAACAAGACAAACGGAGCCAAAAAACTGCTGCTTTTTTTATGTCTTTAACCAAATTGTCTCTCTTGACATTCCCAAAATCTAATTTTAAGCCAGCTCAGAGTGCTGAGTGTATTATGAATGCGGAAAAAAAAGTTGGAGGAAAACATATGGGAGTGTGCAAAATCTGACTGTGCTTCTTTAAAATCTGATATTTCTTCTCGGTAGTCTGGCATGAATAGGGAATGATGCCAAGCGTGCATAAAACTGTGCAAAACTGGATTTAAAACAAATAAAAGAGGAGAATTTAGCTCACTGCTGTTTGAAAAGCTCCAAACTTAACAGATTTTTGCTTCTTTCTTGGACTTTCTTGAGGTGATGCAGAGTACTTTTGCACAACGGGGGGTGATAAGGGACAAAAAAGAGAATTTTGCTGTGTGCAAAGTTGTGTTTTTTCCCTCTTTCTTTCTTTCTCTTTCTTTTTCTTTCTTTCACAGTTTCCCCCATTTGTCTGTGCATTAATTGGAGAGCCTTCCCTTTTTAGATGGGGTGCATTATTTATGACGCCGCCTCCTCAAACGCGTGCAGTCTGAAGGCTCCCACTCACACACACACACACACACACACACACACACACACACACGCTATATATTTTCCCCCTACCAAGACAACCAAGGCTCTCCTGACACCAACCTTGTCTCCTGAGTGAGCTGACGAGCGCCGATCCAGCCTTACCTTAGCGTTCCCTCATAAATTAAATTTAAATGAACGCTGCGACTTGAAGACGAGTGTATAAAAAAAAAAAGAAGTAGCTGTGGCCTTTAAGTGAAGAAGTAAGTCATTAATCAATCATGTGTCTCATCACTCCGCCCACACCCCCCCCCCCCCCTGTTTTAAAAAACCAATGTCCAAGGGAGAGCCGGCTGCTAACCAGAGTTTTTACCCTACATCTTTTTTTTTTTTTCTGTTTCCTAGCGCCTAGATCTTTGCGTCTTGCCCAGAAGGGAGAGCCAACCTACCTAATTTCAGTGATTTTTGATAACTTATTCCATTTCACACAGCACACACAAGTCCTAATTTTGATGTCGTATTCCGTTTCAGTGCACTTAGCTTCTCCTTTCTTGCTCGTAAAAGCTCGGCATTACTGCAAGCTACTTTTCTTCACAAGGAAAAAAAAAAAAAAAGAGAGAAAGAGAGAGAGAAAAGAAGAAAAAAAAAACCTTTCCTGGCTCCAAAAAAGTGTCGTATACCCTGAATAATCCCACACACACACCCACACACACACACACACACATGCATATACGGGTCGATCCATACCGGTGGGGGGAAATAAAAAAAAAAAAGTGTTTACCACGACTTTTTCAAAGTTCAATCGGCACAATATGATGTCAATTAAAGGTGACAAAAAGTTTAACACTTCCATATGCAGCGGCGGTGCTTCAAAACCACAGAATCTGACTTTGGGAGTGGAACTATTAAGCGGGTGCCAAAAAATGTGCCAAGTGTCCATATGTTTCATAAGGTGTGCTTTTTCTTTTTCTTTTTTTTTTTTTTATTACTAGTATTATTATTACATGTCCTTAAGCAAACCCCAGACTTTCTTTCTTCAGTAGTCATTTTAGTTAGTTTGTTAGAAAACAGACAAAAAAAAAAAAAAAAAAAAAAGCTTTCTCGACTCATTTCTTTTTTAATTGTTTGATTTTTTTATTTGAAAGAGGCCCCATGTTTTCTTCTTTTACTTCTTCTTTTTCTTCTTCTTCTGGCCTCTGCTGCTGTTAGTTTTCTCTGCTTGGCTCCCGTTTGCAGATTTTTGGTCGCGTGTAAAACCTCCCGTCTGTTTCGTTATCTTCTCATCCACATCTACTTCCAAGGAACGTTTGCAGAGTTTTCTTCCAAACAACCCAAAAGATCCACCGTTGTTGGTTTCTTTTCTTTTTTTTCCCCCACCCATCCTGTAAAAGAAACCTCATAACTCCCCAACAATGGTGATTTTTTTTTTTTTTTCTTCATGTAGTAGCTTGAGCATTAAGACAACATGCTGCTCTGCCGGGATGAGGAAAAGTCCACAACTGTCTGGCACGTGAAAACCTTTCAAAACTAGTTACAGAAAACAGGGATTTTACTGCTGTGGAGCTAAAATAAGGCTGTTTCTCTTAGTTCCTGAAGACATACAGGAGGTTTTTATGCTTTATACTCTTATACTAGCACAACACTAATCCAGCAAACATTAAGATGTGGGAGCAGAAGGTGACTGGCAGTTGAAACTTCACCTCAAATCTGCACCTACAACATGCATATAACAGCAAATTGAAACAGCGTCTGATTAAAATGTTACTGTGCAGGGCCGGCCCAATAATATTTGGGGCCCTGAGCAAACCAAATGTTCTTTGTTTGCATATGTTTGACATGTAATTGCTATCAAAACTCAGATTAATATAACATAAAAGTGTAAAAACAGGAGTAAAGACATGCAGCAGAGAGACAAAAAGCATCACTCACACACATTAATGAGCAGAAAACAGGGATTTTACTGCTGTGGAGCTAAAATAAGGCTGTTTCTCTTAGTTCCTGAAGACATACAGCTTTATACTCTTATACTAGCATAACACAAATCCAGCAAACATTAAGATGTGTGAGCAGAAGGTGACTGGCAGCTGAAACTTCACCTCAAATCTGCACCTACAGCATGCATATAACAGCAAATTAAAACAGCGTCTGATTAAAATGTTACTGTGCAGGGCCGGCCCAATACTATTTGGGGCCCTGAGCAAACCAAATGTTCTTTGTTTGCATATGTTTGACATGTAATTGCTATCAAAACTCAGATAAAAGTGCAAAAACATGAGTAAAGACATGCAGCAGTGAGACAAAAAACATCACTCACACACATTAATGAGCAGAAAACAGGGATTTTACTGCTGTGGAGCTAAAATAAGGCTGTTTCTCTTAGTTCCTGAAGACATACAGGAGGTTTTTATGCTTTATACTCTTATACTAGCACAACACTAATCCAGCAAACATTAAGATGTGGGAGCAGAAGGTGATGTGACTGGCAGCTTGCACCAAATGTTAGATAAAGGTTAAAGAAAGCTGCATGAAACTTCACCTCAAATCTGCATATAACAGCAAATTGAAACAGTGTCTGATTAAAATGTTACTGTGCAGGGCCGGCCCAATACTATTTGGGGCCCTGAGCAAACCAAATGTTCTTTGCTTGCATATGTTTGACATGTAATTGCAAAACCAAGAGTAAAGACACATATAGTAGATTACCTGACATGCAGCAAAGAGACAAAAACCATCACTCACACACATTAATGAGCCAAAAAATGTGTAAAACTACACAACAAAGATTCATTTGGAGCCAAATCAACACTTAAAATATCTTCCTAACATTTAAAATATACATATTTTTGAGGGTCTATCTGTCACTTTTTAATCTGATCTTATTAAAAGATGCAAAAATATAAACTTAAATCAGATTATGAGCTAATTTAACTATCATAAAGATGAGATAATGACACATTTACAAGCTGGATTTTCTGTTTTTCTACACTTTTAAAGGTACATTTCACCTTTTTTTTGCACTCACAACTGCAACATGCTACGCTATTCAAGCACGATATCAGAGCAGAAACCTTATCGAGCCTGTCGTCTTTCCTTCTTCCTTTCCTGTATCCACCATTTATCCATCTCACTTCACTCCATCATTTAAGACGCTCTCACCTTTGACCTCCTTCACCACCGGCTCCCCTGTCCTCGTTGCTATTTTAGCTCCTTCCTCCACTGCCGCCGCCGCTTCACATTTGATCTTTTATTTCTGGATAAAAAAAAAAAAAAAAAAAGCATCAGCAAAAGTGTAACTGTAAAAGAAGAAGAAGAAGAAGAGGAGGAATGAAAAAAAAAGCAGTCTATATTGAGATGATTCATGCTCGTTGATCTGGCAGAGCTTTGTACGGCTCGTCCAACAGGAAATAGCTCAGAGAGGAACCAAAACCAAAGAGGATGAATTAGGCATTTCCTCTGGGCCGCTGTTAACCCTCGCTGTGCTGCTGCAGGGCTTTATCATAATACAAATGTATATATCAGTCAGTACTGAGGCTTAAGCTAGGATGCACCACCTTGCAGCTGATAGCATGCTTTCATGTAGAACTGATGCAGATTTATAGATTTAATTGTCATTTTTAGTCATTTTGGGGTCATATGAAGCATTTTTTTCATTAAACAACGCCCATAATTATAGTTGATATAAGACATGCATCCACTCTGGATCACTTAAATTCAGTTAATTATCAGTATCATCCAGCAGTGACTCATTTTAACAAAGAAAATGAGCATTTGCTGTTCATTTCTGGACAATTTCAGACAAAAACATATGCAATTTTTATACTATTATGAGTTTTAATTAACCTCATTATGCACATATGCCTCATTATGTTAGGTGAAACTGCATTTTTAGGTTTCTTTTTGGTTATATTAATGCAAAATCTGTGATAAATAATTGAGCTTCAGTATAGGATTATAAGGTGAGACATTATAAGTATCTGAATCTGCATCAAAGAAGTATTTTCTAAGTGAAATTGTGACAGTTTGATCTTGTTTTATGCTGAAGAAGTGAACTTTTCATACTTGTAATAACTAAATAATCATGTTAACTGCAGTTTCTTTCATGCAGGAATCACTTTAAATCATTTTTAGGGGCGAAAATAGTTAAAATAAAGTTTTTGAAACCTTGTTAGCTTCTTATGTTGACATATCAAAACTAGTAAAACTACATTTCTGCTCATGCAAACAGAAATAATGACACTGATCTCAGCAGAATGAGCTTATTATGTGGAGATCATAAAACTAAATTGATCTCTTGCTCGTATCTTCAACATTTCTTCTTCTTAAAAAAAAAAAGGCTGTTTTATCAGAACAGGAGGCATCAGCTAGCTTCAAACGACTTATTGTTTCTTTCTTTTTCTATTGAGACGTTTTTATTGACGCTCCAGATCATTTCACTAATACAATCAGATATGACTTCTCAACTTCAAAAAGCTCATGAAAGAAGAAAAAATGAGATATTGCAGTTTTGGATTGATTCTTGTTGCTGGTATTGTTTATTATTAGCACCTTGCAGAACCAACATCGGTAAAAAAAAAACCCCCCAGATCTGCTCCTTCGCCCTCCACTCTGTTTTTCCTTATCTCTCTTTCTAAGAGAAGGAAGAGGAGGAGGAGGAGGAGGAGGAGGAGGAGAGGAGGTGCGGTCCCTCCTGGCAGCTGAGGCCGGTGAAGATCTGTGACAGATGGGGCCGAGTCACAAAAACTCACAGCCTCGGGTGATATTCATCCCCCAGAACTTTCCACAGGGTGCCCAGATTTACCTGATCAGAGGGATGTGGAGGGGAGGAGTGTGTGTGTGTGTGTGTTTATGTGCGAGTGTGTGTATGTGTGTGTATGTGTGTGTGTGTGTGTGTGTGTTGAGCTCCAAAAATGTGCAGAGGAAGCCGAGGAAGCCTGGCCGCCTGTCATGGCTGACACAGAGCCCATCTGCCTCAAACCTGTGGCGCCCTCACACACCCCCGCCCCCCCCACCACCCCCTCCATACATACACACACACACACACACACACACACATGCACACACTCCACCATTCTTCTTGGCACCCCCCACCCTCCTGAAAATGAAACACAGATAGACACACAGACCTTATGATGGCTACACATGTCGCCAGCTTTGCATACCTTCACAATGCAGCAAGACTCGAAATACACACACACACACACACACACACACACACACACACACACACATATACACAAACAGAACTATAAAGAGCAGATCTTATGTGTCCCATATGTGATGCCACATTGAATTTCCGGTCGATATTGTCTGTTTTTTTCTCTTCTTCTTCTTCTTCTTCTTCTTCCCCCTCATTCCTCCTCAAATTTTGACTGGATCACGTCGAGCTGCTCCCTCTCAACGACGACGACGACGATGATGATGATGATGATGATGATGATGATGATGATCGTGTCTTTTCTCCTCTGCAGAGGCCTCCACAGTCTGTGCAGCAGTGACCACCAACGACTTTCTTTTTTTGGGTACCAGCAATATTTTAGGGTGTTTTTATTAGAAAATGAAAAGCCCAGACTTTTTTTTTTCTGACTTGAAGACCACCCACATATCCGAGGGGTCTCCTACTCCACTTCAAAGAACTGCCTGGAGCTCCTCTGCGGGTTTCATTATATCAAACCGCAATTTTGATATCGTCTATAGCCAGCTTTTTTTTTTGTATTTTCCTCAATAGCTATTTCTTTTTTTCCGATTTGCATCCTGTAATTGTCGAGTTGATTTTTATTTACACAGCGTCGTATCACTACAGAAGTTTATCTCAGGGCATTTTTCACACACACACAGAGAGAGAGAGCAGGTCTAGACTGAACTCTGTAATTTACTGAGACCCAACAATCCCACATGAGCTGCACTTGATGACAGCGGTGAGGAAAAACTCCCCTTTAAAACAGGAAGAAAACCTCCAGGATTGCGTGTCAGTCATCTATAAATCCTTATTGGAAAAAAACTGCAATATACTCTACTATAATATCCCAAAATATCCTTGTTTCCTCTGTCCTTCCTTCCTTTCCTTCCTCCCTGCCTTCTTTCTTCCCTTCCTCTTTTCCTTTCTCCCTCCCTCGTTCCTTGTTTCCTCTGTCCTTCCTTCCTTCCTTTCCTTCCTTCCATCTGTCCTTCCTCCCTCTCTCCTTCTCTCCTCCCTTCCTTCTTTCCTTCCTTCCTTCCTTCCTTCCTTCCTTCCTTCCTTCCTTTCCTTCCTTCCATCTGTTCTTCCTCCCTCCCTCCTTCTCTCCTCCCTTCCTTCTTTCCTTCCTCCATCCCCCTTTCTTCTTCCTTCCTTCCTTCTTTCTTGCCTTCCTCCCTCCCTCCTTCTCTCTTTCTTTCCTCCCCCCTACCTTCCTACCTTCCTTCCTTCCTTCTTTCCTCCGTCCTTCCTTCCTTCCCTTCCTTCCATCCTTCCCTCCTTCCTTCCTTCTTTCCTACCTTCCTTTCAATGAGTGTCCTATAAAGGGTTAAAATACAGTCATATCTACATGAGACTACCTGTTTAACCCTTTCATGCATGGAGATCACTACAGTGGAAAGCTACTCAAAAGCAGTTTATTATATGGATTGATTTTGATGGATTTTGATGGATAGTTGCACTTCAGCCATCACAGTAGACACTAATACATCATCTGCAGTAACTTTGCTGGTTATTATTTCATGTAATTTGATGAAAAAAGGTTAATTAAACAAATTAGGAAACAAGTCCGGACTGAGGTTATCATAATTCATGCATGAAAGGGTTAAATAAAGGGGAAAAAGGTGCTTTAGGGTTTTAGGTGAGCGTCAATTTGGCTTGGTTGGGTTCAGAGAGACAGAGGAAGGGAAAGAGAGAGAGAGAGCGAGAGAGAAAAAAACACAGAAACATCAATTATAACAGTAATAATGATAGAAATATGACTACTACTAATAATAAAAATAGTGGCGTCAAGCAGGACCAACGGGCCAGCAGGATGTCTGCATCTGAAGGTCACCTGCAAGACAAAAAAAAAAAAAAAAGCACAAAACTCTGAGGAAGATGCCAAGTTAGTAACATACAGTATTAATGGGGCTTTAATAGGGAATAAATGAAATGTCTCTCTATAAAGATTTCCTGCCAGGAAACATGAAACATGCTCACTCTCTGTTGCTCAATAGGAAACATTTGATTGTCAGTTTTAGCCATTGGTTTGCTTGGTTCCACTGTAATAACACACACACAGGAAGGACAGATGGAAGGAAGGAAGGAAGGAAGGAAGGAAGGAAGGAAGGAAGGAAGGAAGGAAGGATAACCCCATGTTTGTGCTTAGTCCTGGGTTTTTGGGCTGTAAGACATTTGCATTAGATCAGAGGTGTCAAACTCATTTTCAAGGGCCGCAAACAGCCCAATTTGATCTAATATGGGCCGGACCATTAAAAGGAAGGAAGGAAGGAAGGAAGGAAGGAAGGAAGGAAGGGAGGAAAAGAAGGAAGGCAGAAAGGGAGGAAGGGCAAATGGAAGGAAGGTGGGAAGGAAAGAGAAGGAGAAGGAAGCAAAGAATAAAAGTGAGGAGGGAAGAAAGAAAAGAAAGGAAAAGTTGGAAAAGAAGACAGGAAGGAAAGATGAAAGGGAGAAAGGAATGAAGGAAGGACAGATGGAAGGAAGGACAGATGGAAGGAAGGAAAGAAGGAAAAGAAGGAAGGCAGAAAGGGAGAAAGGGCAAATGGAAAGAAGGTGGGAAGGAAAGAGAAGGAGAAGGAAGCAAAGAATAAAAGTGAGGAGGGAAGAAAGAAAAGAAAGGAAAAGTTGGAAAAGAAGACAGGAAGGAAAGATGAAAGGGAGAAAGGAATGAAGGAAGGACAGATGGAAGGAAGGAAAGAAGGAAAAGAAGGAAGGCAGAAAGGGAGAAAGGGCAAATGGAAGGAAGGTGGGAAGGAAAGAGAAGGAGAAGGAAGCAAAGAATAAAAGTGAGGAGGGAAGAAAGAAAAGAAAGGAAAAGTTGGAAAAGAAGACAGGAAGGAAAGATGAAAGGGAGAAAGGATTGAAGGAAGGACAGATGGAAGGAAGGAAAGAAGGAAAAGAAGGAAGGCAGAAAGGGAGAAAGGGCGAAGGAAAGAGAAGGAGAAGGAAGCAAAGAATAAAAGTGAGGAGGGAAGAAAGAAAAGAAAGGAAAAGTTGGAAAAGAAGACAGGGAGGAAAGATGAAAGGCAGAAAGGAATGAAGGAAGGAAGATGGAAGGGTGGGAGGAAGGACAGATGGAAGGAAGGAAGGAAGGAAGGAAGGAAGGAAGGAAGGAAGGATAACCCCATGTTTGTGCTTAGACTTGGGTTTTTGGGCTGTAAGACGTTTGCATTAGATTAAGGGTGTCAAACATGCGGCCCGCGGGCCAGATAAGGGCCGCCGAGGGGTGCGATCCGGCCCACTTACCATCCAGTGCTCTTTTCCTTCCTTCCATCTGTCCTTCCTACCTTCCTTTTTTCCTTCCATCTGTCCTTCCTTCTGTCCTACCTTCGTTCATTCGTTCCTTCTTTCCTTCTGTCCTTCCTTCCATTGTTCCTTCTGTCCTTCCTTCCATTGTTCCTTCTGTCCTTCCTTCCATCTGTCCTTCCTTTCTTTCTTCCTTCTGTCCTTCCTTCCTTTCTTCCTTCTGTCCTTCCTTCCATTCTTCCTTCTGTCCTTCCTTCCTTCCTTCCTTCCATCTGTCCTTCCTTCCATTCTTCCTTCTGTCCTTCCTTCCATTCTTCCTTCTGTCCTTCCTTCCATCTGTCCTTCTTTCCTTCTGTCCTTCCTTCCTTTTTTCCTGTCTCCCTTCCATCCTTGTCTATCCGTCCTTCACTATCTCTCTTTCCCACCTTTCTTCCCTCCTTCCTCTTGGCCTGCCTTTCCTTCCTTCCCATCTTATTTCCTTCCTTCCTTCCTTCCTTCTTTCCCTTCCATCTTTTTAATAATCCGGCCCACATGAAATCAAATTGGTCTGTATGTGGCCCTTGAATGAAAATGAGTTTGACACCTCTGCATTAGATGAATGGAGGCTGCAGGATGAAGAGTGGCGATGATGATGATGATGATGGAGGAAGAGGAGGAGGAGGCTGGTGATTTATGTGGTGTTTTAAATGAGAGGTTGTTGTCAAGACTCACTCGGAGGTCGCAGATGTTTGAGTAGAGTTGTCTTATATTGAGGCAGATGTTTTGTGTGAGCGATTTGGGACCAGTGATGATTATTGCTGATGCACCACAGTTAAACCAGTTGTTAGGTCGTTGGTGTTTTGTTGCAGTCAGCTGTTCAGAGTGTGTTTGCTGAAACCAGGCGGGGAGTTCCTGTCCTCTGAAAAGAAGCCCATGCGGAAGTAACTTAGAGCTGCATTCTATCAAAAGGCCACCAGGGGGCGACCGTCTCTATACAAGTCAATGGAGAATTCACCAACTTCTCACTTTGATTTCTAACCTCAGTAAACGTTTTCAAAATGTGTTTATGGTCTCAATCGCTAGTTTAAAGCCTTCTTCAATGCAGTATGATGTTCATTTGGGACATTTTGGCCTCCCTGATTTTATATGTGACGATAAAGCAGGGTATGCATTAGGGCGTGGCTACGTCCTGATTGACAGGTTGATTGACCAATGTCCTCGAGATCCAGCCCTCGCAACCATAGCAACCTCCCCGCTCCGCCCATAGCCCCACCTCATGCCCATATAAGTAGAATCCGTGTTTTTTTATTTTTCCCAGCATGCACCTGAAATTTTCAAGATGGCGCTGCCTAGATTCGAAACTATTGGCTTCCGAGCAGCAGTCCACAAACCAATGGGTGATGTCACATTCTAGAATGTAGAATTATTAACATTCTAGAATATTATTTAATAACATTCTAGAATATTATTTAATAACATTCTAGAATGTTAATAATTCTACATTCTAGAATGTCACAAGAACACAACTGCATTTCTTATATACAGTCTATGGCTGAAACCTGACAACGAAACTCTGAGTTGTACAATTTAAAGGTGTAGTGTGTAGGATTTAGTGGCCTCTAATGGTGAAATTGCAGACTCACAAATAAGGCAGAAGGCCGTCTTTAGAGCCTTTAAATTTGTCCATCCTGGGCTACTGTAGAAACATGGTGGACTCTGTGGAAAAGGACCCAGATTCAACCCATCTACTATAAATATTTAAAATGTTTTATTCTCCTTTATGTGTTTTCATTTTTGCCTTTGTCTCTAATTGTTCTTTTTACATTTGTTCTGTCTTATTATGAGCTTATCAGTCATCTTTAAAGCAGTTTGAATTGCGCTAACCTATACAACAGGTGCTATAGAAATGAACTTTGATTGGTTGCTATTGACAACAAAATGCATAATTAGCCAATTTACCTATACTAATACTGCAGATTAAGGCAAAAGAAAGTCAGGAGTAAAGCAAAATTGAAGCAGAAAAGGTAAATTAAATAATCTGATGGAATAAGACTTGTTAAATAAATGATATCAAATCAAAGTATTGTAGCTGCTAACCTCTGAGCACCTAAAATCAGCTTTGTAAACTTGTATCACATGATTCAGCATAAATGAAGCTCTGTAGCTGAAATGCCTTGCTTGAGAGCACTTCAACCAAAAGTTGAATCTTTAATAAGGGGGTAAAACAATGTGGTCTGAGTTCAGTTCCTGCTGCAGTGTGAACAAGAGTCGATGAAGGTTTCTTTTCTCCTTTTGTGTAATTTTTTGAGGCTCCCGTGTTGTTAAGACACCGTCACCGCGGCGACAGATGAGGAGTCGCGAGCTGTGGGGCCTCTAATTGGGGAACAAAGGTGTGTTGTTGTGGCTGCTGCGCCTGTGTGAGGTGGCGAACGTGTGTGTGTGTGTGTGTGTGTGTGTGTGTGTGTGTGTGTGTGTGTGTGTGTGTGTGTGTGTGTGTGTGTGTGTGTGTGTGTGGAGGAGGGTGTTGTCCAATTTCTTCTTCTCTTCCACGGCGTCCACCTTTTTAGCTCCCGCTTCACTCGGTAATTAACACCTGCCTCCTCAGTATGGCAGAGTGACGGTGCTGCGCCAAAAAGCCTCGAGCGAGCGAGCGTGTGTGTGTGTGTGTGTGTGTGTGTGTGTGTGTGACAGAGTGGAAAAGAGCTAGAGAGAGAGAAAGAGATAAAATTGACAGTCGTATCATTAGTTGTTCTGATTGCCAACGTGTGTGTGTGAGATATGAGTAAAGAGACAGAGAGTCAGCAGTATTATTAGTGGCGTTGCTTCAACACACACACACACACACACACACACACATACACACACACACACACACACACACACACACACACTCACACACACACTCCCATTTCAAAATCGTGTCTTATTTCCTGTCTTTAGCTTGCGGCTGTGTTTTCTGGTGGCTCACCCTCAGTAAAGTTGACTTTCTTTTACTTAAAGCTGAGACAGGAAATTTAAACTATATATATTTTATACATTTGAGTTTTAATGCAATAACTATCACTTTAATCATCAATGCTAACCCCTAAATAGTGATTTTGTGAATGCATATTGTCATATTGCTTTGATTTTATTTACCATGAATGCAGAAATGTTTTATTTTGAAAGGACACTAGATGCATGTAACAAGTGGAAATTGACAGGAAGTCACATGATGGTTTTCCTTCGGTGGGTAATTGGTACTTAGATTCAGCAGCCAATGGTGTAACTTCATCACTCAGTCACTCAGTCACATGTGTAGTACTGGCTTTGAATTGAATATGAGGAGTCGACATGTTTCAGTTTCCTCTTTTCTTACCTTTTATTTTTACTAATTTTTGCCTCTGTGGCCTTTTTCACCCTGAGTCGAGCCTCCCAGGTCCAGACTCACATTAACCTTAACCGCTAAGATCAGCCTCTCTTCAGACTAATCTCTAATTTTTGAACTGCAAACATGTAATTTGTTTGTGAGTTTACATCCGTGTGTGTGTGTGTGGCACATATGACGAATGCAATGCTAAAAACTGATACCCGGTTCTGCATGTGTTGGTGCGTAGCAGCATCTGTTTTTTTGGATCCGAGTCTGTGTGTACAGTTTGCCTTTTTTTTTTTTTTTTATAAAAGCGGTGGGGAGTGTGTGTACAGTATGTGTGTGTGTGTGTGGGCGGCGATGGGAGGGGTTTAGCCTGTATGGGTGTGTATCGTAATGTGTGTGTGTGTTTACAGGCAGATACCACACATACTGTACCATCTCTTTTTGAAGAGTAAGAGTCCCACATTCATCCTACAGTAGTTCATCCCATTTTTAATGCTTTGGCTCATATATTCATGTATTTGTTGAACAATGTGAGCAACATATGACATTTGAATCCCCCCAAAATTATACATTTTACTTTACATTTTCATAAACTATAGGTGTGAGTGCATGCAGATGTATAAGTAGACTTTCAATTTAGGCCTTAATACGTATTTGGTGTGTGAAAAACAGTCAAATACTGAAAGTTGGCATCATATATCTTCTTTTTTTAAACCTGTCGATGTTGAGGACTTTGGCTTCATAGTAAAAATGGGTTTTTAACAAGTTCACATACAGTATCTCTCCTTCAAGTACTGCAAAAGTAGTGTTTGTATTGTACAGTTTGAGTGACATTAACAGCTTTATATAACTGTGTGGAAAGGTTACCTGACTAAAAACTGATAATTTAGAGGGCTTACAAGGTTCATAGATGATTATTTTACACACATTTATACAAAAAAGGCACTTATCCATCATCCAAGTGAGTGGATTAAATGAGGGGAAAGATTGTATAAGTAAACTATAAAAAACCCAACAAGTAATACATTGATTGATGCCGACTGACTACACCTGTCGCCAGGACTTGAAAAGCCTTCAAACACATCTTGAGTTGTGCTTTGTTGTTTGCACCCACCCACTCGACACACATTCAATTTCCTCATTCTTCTCCGAGACAGCAGATTGTCACTCTGTTACCTGCTCGTCCTTTTTTTAAAAAGCCCAATAATTTATTGTAATTTTATGCTGTTAATCACTTCGTTGAGAGTTGCTGTCACTCATTTTGAAAATCTCTCTCTCTCTTTTTTTTTTTTAAGGAGCAAAACTCTGATAATTCTTAGAAAAGTCAAATAGCGGGGCAGCTGAACTTTCTTTCTTTTGTGCAGATTTTTTTTATAATCGTCATTTAAATGTTGGCCTGCTTTAAAGTTTGTCTGTTCAAGTCTTTCACTCTTAATGATCCGCCTTCCACAAACTCGCCGGGGTGAAGAAGTCACGCCTTAGGTCTGCATCAGCTCCTAATCATCCCAGAGTTACAGCCGCTTTTTGGGGGAGGAGGAGGAGAGAGAGGGCAGGGGAGGGGGGGTTGAGTGCGTGTTTTTGGCCAGGAGCCGTTAAAAAGGCTCATAAGCAAAATGAGGAGAAAAAAAAACCTTGCAAATCTGACTTTCAGGAGTTTGGACACCAGCCAAATTCATCAGAAATGAACACAAAAAAAATGATAGTTTCATATGGAAAAACAGACACATTCTGGTGAACTGCACACTTACATAAAAGGCCTGTGCAAATATTGAAAATATCCCTGAGCCAAATATCCCTCGCAGACACATTTATATATATTTATATCTTTGCCATTCCCCTGTGACTTATCAAGATCTCAGTGGTTAACAGGAGAAGGAAGGGGGGGGGGGGGGTTGGCAGTGGATTCAGTCTCTATTACTCCCCCCAAATAAAAAAAAACTCCCTCCCATCACACATGAACGAGTGTAAAGGCTCCGAACACCCGGATGTCGGCGATTTGATGGCCGCAACCGCCGTCCATGAACCACCAGGAAGAGAAAAATGAGAAACAATAGAAAGATGTACTAGGAAAGAGAGAAAGGCTGCAATGAGGAGGGATGAGGGAGCGAGGAGGACACAGAGAGAGAGAGAGAGAGAGAGTATGTGGCGGACATGTTGGCGGTCACGCTCTGCTGTCACCTTCTTTTTGACCGGAATTCATCCTCCCCTGGCGAGTTTCTCCCATCTGTTCCTGCACCGAGCAAACTCTGCAGCTCCCACTGCTGCACGCCGCCCCTCCGCCTCCCTCACACTACCAACAATACCTACAGAAACAGACAACTCGTTCATTTTGCACACATAAAAATGTCAATAATCTATGAATTGCACGATGAAGATAATGAATAAAATGATTGTTCGTGCACTTACAGTCATAAAAGCTAATTCACACACATTATTACATGGCATTCTGGTTCACTATACATATAGCTTAATAATAATTTTACATATAGACCAGGCGGGGAGTTCCGGTCCTCTGAAATGAGGCCAACCAGGAAGTAACTTAGAGCTGCATTCTATCAAAAGGCCACCAGGGGGCGATCGTCTCTATACAAGTCAATGGAGAATTCACCAACTTCTCACTTGATTTCTAACCTCAGTAAACGTTTTCAAAATGTGTTTATGGTCTCAATCGCTAGTTTAAAGCCTTCTTCAATGCAGTATGATGTTCATTTGGGACATTTTGGCCTCCCTGATTTTATATGTGATGATAAAGCAGGGTATGCATTAGGGCGTGGCTACGTCCTGATTGACAGGTTGATTGACCAATGTCCTCGAGATCCAGCCCTCGCAACCATAGCAACCTCCCCGCTCCGCCCATGACTCCGCCTCATGCCCATATAAGTAGAATCCGTGTTTTTATTTTTCCCAGCATGCATCTGAAATTTTCAAGATGGCGCTGCCTAGATTCGAAACTATTGGCTTCCGAGCAGCAGTCCACAAACCAATGGGTGACGTCACGGATGTTACGTCCATTTATTTTATACAGTCTATGGTATGGACACATGTAGATCAAGAAAGTAAGCCCTTGCCAAAATGCATATGCATCATTTTGAGACATAGTATTCAGATCCCTAGAAACTTTAACGGTTTAAAAACATACTTCAAAAATCTGTTTGATACTTTATTATTTTATTGGCTTTCTCCCCCGACGCTCTCATTGACCCCAAACATGAGAACATTAATCTGTGAGTGACTTTACTGCAAACTAAACTAATATGTGTTATTTCAGGCACAGTCCATATAACATTTAAAAGCATGATATATGTCTATATTTAGTGTGATAACAATGCTTAATGGTGATTTATGTATTGTGTTAACCTCTTTAATACCTTTCCACATAATGGGTTTTAATAAGTTAAACAGGAAACAGGTGTATTTCTTTCCTGTTGGTATTGATTGAGCAGCCATTTAAGCAGTCCTTCATTCACTGTGACAACAAATTAGAGAATAATGAATCAGAGAGAGAGAGATCAAAACAACTATTAAACCTGTTAATAAGCTTGTATATCTTTGTCTCTCTACTGCGCAGACGCCGGCTTCAAATGACGTCACACAAACAAGATGGCAGCCGTCCTAGAAATGAGACATTTTGGCTTCACTTTTGCACAGCTGACAGTGGTGAGCATTCATATTCAAGATGTGTGACATAGTCTGTTATACAGTAATGTGTTGCCTTCCTAATGCTAAATATTTAACAATCAAATTAATGTTTAATTTAAGCTAAATGCTAAAGGAATAATGTTGTGTGTGTTTTACATTTAATATAAGCTACAGTATTGAGCTTAAAAGGGCTCAGATGGGCTATGAGTTGCTAATGCTAATGCTAATGCTAATGTCACCTGTTTATCTGATATTCTCCTTTTTAGCTTTGAGGAAGACTTCAGATGAAGATGGGACTGTTTGTGCTCTGCTGCTACACAACCTCCTGGACAACTTCAGGTATTTAATTTCCCCAATGAAAAACAATTAAATTACCACATTGGATTCCTACTAAAATACTTTTCCAACTTGAACCTGTAACTTCTAAGTCAGGGTTCAGTTTGATTTGCATCTATACCTATTCATATCATTAGGATGGAAGTGCATGTTTCCTTTCATCTGCATGCTTATAAGGTATGTAGGTAAAACAAGTGTGCTCCAATCCAGCCATTCATACAAATAACTGTTAGCATTATTGTTAGTTTTGACAGTTAAAAGGTCTCAGTAATTATGTTATAGTAAGCTGAAGCAGTGGTAGTCGTAGCAACTGTAGTAGTAGAAATGCATGGTATTCATTAACATTAAGCTTTACATGAATATAACACTGTCTGGCTCATGATGGACAGTTTTAAAGTTTCAAAATCAATGCAGCAGTCTTTTTTTTTTAATCCCATGAATTTCCTGTCATAAACCGAGGGGCCTACATTTCCCATAATGCAACTTGATTTGGTTCACTTGGCTTGCACTGGCCTTGTAACCTCATGTCTTTCTATCTGTCTTTCTTCCTTTTCTCTAGATTTTTTTCCTTCTTACTTTTCAACTTCCCGCCCCCGACCCTCGACACGCTGACTCAAGTGACATCATCGGTGACATCATCAGTGACATCACTTATGGTAATTCATCAGATTTCACAGAATAGAGGAAGAATACAGTTTGTTTTTTATCCTGATAAAGCAGATTTTCTCTTAAATTAAATGTCTAGTCTAGTAAATCTAGTCACTGGAAGTCAGTAAATGTATTTAATGACTTTCTACTATACTGCATTTATTCTATTTTATTATTCTTTATTGTAGTTTTTTTCTATTTACTTCGATTTGACTGAATCAGAGTGTCACGTCTCATCCAACATCAGCTTATTTTTTTTTTGTTTTCTTGAACAATCCTCACACCAAAAAAGAGAGAAAAGGAAAAAATCTGCTTTAATTTTCCTGTTTGAAGGGAAATGATTGCTTTAAACATCACTAGAGAGAGAGAGAGAGAGAGAGCAAAAGAGAGAGAGAGAGAAAAAAAGAGTCATCCTTGTGTTTTTTTTTTTTTCTTTCTTTCTATCTGCTAAAGACATCTTACTGAAGGAGCGTCTTTGTATTAACTTTTAAAATTCCAATTACAAAGGAGCTTTAAGATCTCTCAGTGGAGTTTGACTTAGAGTCTGTGTTTGATCTCCTCGTCCTCCGCTGGGACCTCCTCGTCTTCTTCTTCTCCTTCTTCTTCTCCCCTCCTGCCTCCTCTTTTCTCCCCTCTCTGTCTCTATCTTAGTCTTCCCCCCTTTCTCTCTTTCACCTTCCCCTGTCTCCTTCCTTCTTCTTTCCTTATTCTTTTGTCTTCATCTCTTTCTTCTTTCCCTCCCTTTAGCTCTTTTTTTCTCCCCTCTCTTTGTCCTCCTTTTTTTCCCTCTCCTCTTCATCTCTTCCTCTGTCTACCCTTTCTGTCCTTATTCTCCTCTCTTCTTTTTCTCCTTCCCCCCTTTTCCTCCCTCATTCTGCATCCACATCTCCTCCTTTTCTCCCTTTTGCTCTCTTCTCTTCTCCTCTTCCTTCCTTCTTCTCTTTTATCTTTTTGCCTTTCATCCTCCTCCTTTATCATTTTCTCCCCTCTTCCTCTTTCCTCCTGCTCTCTCCTTCTTTTCTTCCTTTTCTCTCCACTGTGATCCCTCTTCCATTTTCTTCCCCTCAAGCGATTCTTATATCTTCTTCTTCCTCCTTTTCCTCCTCCCCTTTCTTCCCCTTCGCTCCTCCACCTTCCTCATCCACCTCTTAGCCCTCCCCTTTGCATCTTCTTTTCCTTCTTTTCTCTTCTTCCTCCCACGTCTTCCTCCTTTCCCCCTCCTCTCCCTTTTCACTTCTTCTCCTTCCCTTTTATCGCTCTCCTCATCCACCTCTAAGCATGTCTTCCTTCTTTCCCTTTTCCTCCCACGTCCTCCTCCTCCTTTTCCTTCTTCCTCACTTCACTCTCTTTTTTTCCTTTCCCCCATGCACATCAACCCTCCTCTTCACCTTCGTCTCCTTCCATCTTCCCCCCCTCCTTTTTCATCCAAACCTCTAAACCTCCCTCCCCTTGTGTCTTTTCCTTCTTTTCCTTTTCCTCCTCCTTTCCTCATCCTTTTTCCTTCCTCCTCACCTCACTCTCCTCTCTCCTTCTTCCAACCCTCCTCTTCACCTTCGTCTCCTTCCATCTTCCCCCCTCCTTTTTCATCCAAACCTCTAAACCTCCCTCCTCTTGTGTCTTCTTTTCCTTTTCCTCCTCACTTCACTCTCCTCTCTCCTTCTTCCAACCCTCCTCTTCACCTTCTCTTCCCCCCTCCTTTTTCATCCAAACCTCTAAACCTCCCTCCTCTTGTGTCTTCTTTTCCTTCTTTCCCCTTTCCTCCTCCTTTCCTCCTCCTTTTTCCTTCCTCCTCACCTCACTCTCCTCCTCCTCTTCATCTTCCTCTCCTTCCATCTCCCCCCCAACCCCCCCTCCTTTTTCATCCAAACTCTTTCCTCTTTTTTTTCTCCTTCTGTGTCTATTTTCCTCCCTGGGGTTCTCTTTTTTTTTTTTCCTCTTTCTCATCCCTTTTTCAGTTTTTTTTCTTCTTCTTACTGCAGTCTGCCTCCAGTTTTAGCTTCACCTTGGATATAAAAGAGTAAGTGAGTGTGTGTGTGTGTGTGTGTGTGTGTGTGTGTGTGTGTGTGTGTGTGTGTGTGTGTTCAGCAGTCCTCCAGTGGCTGCTTAACGTTCCCTTTGTGGCTGGAATAACAGCAGACGGCAGCTTACACCTTTGCTGAATACCTCCACTAACAGTGTGTCAACAGCATAATGCCTGTGTGTTCAAGTTTGCGCGTGTGTGTGTGTGTGTGTGTGTGTGTGTGCGTGAGACAGAGTGAGAGAGTAAATCTGAAGCTACCTCGCTACCTATTCGACTTAATAAAGGAGTGTCTCGGTAACCATTACCCCCACAGCCATGCAGAACAAATTACATTTAATGGGGTTTCTTTGCCCCCACAGTCGTTTTCACCGTTCGCTTCAAAATTTCAATTTAGTGCTTAATGCTAAGGTTTCCTTCAATGTATTATAGAGCAATATTATACCAATTACGGCGTCTGCGAACATTAAATTAAATGCATTAGCACAATATTGGAGAGAAAGGCAGCCGTTCGAGACAAGTTCTGTTCCAAAGCGATGCAGGCAAATGATCCGGGATATGAGAGCCGGAGCAAAGAGGCTCGACATCCAAACGCAATTATGTTTTTTGTTGTCTTACAGTTTTTATCTGTGCTGAATCATTTACTTTTTTTTTTTTTTAATATTCCATATGGAGGCTGTGGAGCCGACACTGTCTTCATTTAACACGGTACAAATTACTAAATGAATGAACGAACGCGGGAGCCGAGGTGAACGTTTAAACCTCCGATACAACTTTTTAGTCCTGTTTCTCTGCTTCAGTGTTAGTGTTAGTGTACTTATATAGTTATTTTAGTTTTTCAAAATAAAAGCTTATAATTTCACTCATGAACTGTGTCTAGGGAGATGTTTGAAGACAATATATTTAGGATTTACTCCTCTCTCGTCTTTGTCAATGGGGACTTTAGATGGAGCTGATCAAACACCACCAAGAATGAGCATTGATTTTGGGATACTGCAGGTCATGTGACAGATGTTTCAGGCCCTAGATAGACTTTAAATGGGGGTATTCATCAGACATGACATGATGAGGAAATGTTAAAGTAAGTTTTGGAGCTTACTTGTACATGCTAGTACACTAAATATCTATCTTAGTTGCAGTTTTATTCTTTGAAGGGCTGATTGTTAAGGTTTTTTTTTTCAGATATAGTTGGGAATTGAATCTCTAACTTCAGACTTTCAGGGTCAGAATGTAAGTAAGTAAGTTTGGGAGCTGTCCTTTTATTACTTGTACATGGTAGTAAACTGAATATCTCTGGATTTTGGACTTTTGAGTGGACAAAACAGGACATTGACAACTTTAATAAGAAATAATAATCAGGTTTAATGTTATTTATTTGGTGTTATATACCCCATTTTTATCCTTTTGAGGGGCTAGTTGAGGCTTTTTTTGGACATGAGGCTGTCATTCAAACCTGCAGTAAGTTTTGGAGCTGTCCCTTTTTTATACTTGCGCATGATAGTGCTCTGGATCTCTGGATTTTGGACTTTTGAGTGGACAAAATGGGACATTGACAGCTTTAATAAGAAATTATAATCAGGTTTAATGTTATTTATTTGCTCTGTTTTTCCCACTTTTATCCTTTTGAGGGGCTAGTTGAGGCTCTCAGACTGTCATTCAAACCTTTAAGACAATCTAACCTGACATTTTATAGACAAAACCTTATGGAGAGATTAATCAATTCATTAACCCTTAAACAGACAACGTGCAGCAGGAGATACAGACTCTTTAACCTTCCTGTTGTCCTCCCGGGTCCTTCCTCTGTCCTTCCTTCCTTCCTTCCTTCCTTCCTTCCTTCCTTCCTTCCTTCCTTCCTTCCTTCCTTCCTTCCTTCCTCAGATCTAAGTTCAGCTGTTAGGGTAAATGTTCCCTCCTTCTGTCCTTTCTTCCTTCCTTCATCTGTCCTTCCTTTCTTTCTTCCTTCCTTCCTCCCTCCCTCCCTCCCTCCCTTCCTTCCTTCCTCCCTACTTTCCATCCTTCTTCCTCCCTCCTTCCTTTCCTTCCTTCTTCCTCCCTTCCTTCCCTTCCTCCCTCCTTTCCTTCCTTCTTCCCTCCTTTCCTTCCTACCTGCCTTCCTTCCTCCCTTCCTTCCCTTCCTCCCTCCTTTCCTTCCTTCTTCCCTCCTTTCCTTCCTACCTTCCTTCCTTCCTCCCTCCCTCCTTTCCTTCCTTCTTCCTCCCTTGCTTCCCTTCCTTCCTCCTTTCCATCCTTCTTTTTTCTCAGTAAATTGAGAATTGAACCTCTAACTCAGATAGAAAAGCATCATCCTCACAATCCTCCAGATATTCTGACCTGTTTGGCACTCAGCAAATCTACAGAGGAGAAAAAGAAAAGGAGAAAAAAAAACAACAACGACGACGATAACAAAAAAAAGCAGATGGCTGGAAGGAGCCCAAACGCGGACCGGTCACATGACGGGCGGCGTGCCATGGAACTTCCTGCTCGCTCTCCCTCTCTGTCGCAGCAGTTGGTGTCACTACTCGGCGCCGTCTGCGTGAATTCGAGGCCCCGGCTTGAACAGATTGGCCAGTCGGCGAGGATCATTCGCAGAAAACTCTCGCTAATCTCCCACCGGCTGCCTCGACCACACTCACATACACTGTCTCTCTTTCTTTTCTTTTCTTTTCTTTTCTTTTCTCTTGCTTTTCTGTCTTTCTTTCTCTTCCTGCTCGCAGACTTCTCTTCACAAACTGTGTCGAGGGAGGGCGGCGGATTTAGAAAACATGTCATTATGAGCTTTTGTTCCAAACCGTCATATCCATACACACCTACTCTTACCAAATAATACTATGGAATATCTGAGCATCCTATAAAAAGGAGCATTACACCCTAAAATTCACTCATTACATCTAGTGAGATAATGGAGAGATTTGGAGGTTTCTGCAAAATTCTGTGCATGTGTTTGTGTATTATCCAGCTAATAAAATGCATAAATAGCTTCTTTTTGACAGATAATGTAAAACGTTATAACATTTTGCTTTAAAAAGAACAGAAGTGATGGAAAAAAAAGGTGCAATAAGAGAAAAATAAGCACTAAAAACAGCAAAGAGACAAAAATAAATGAAATAAATTAAATAAAAATCACAATGCAGAGTGCTAAATATAATATGCTAATTAATATGCATGCATCAATTAAGCCAATTAAATTATATATGATAATATAACTTATCAAGAGGCCATTCTTTTAGTGAAACATGTTTTAAAAGCAGGACTTTTACTCTTTAATAAAGTATTATTATTCAATGATTTAACTACTTTTATACTTTTATTATGCAAACTTCCACCTTAGAGAGATACCAAGTAGGCCCATTCATGTTGGGGCCCTTCCTCTATAGTACATTCATGGTTTCATCCTAATTTTTTTTGCATATATCTGCTTATAATATATTTATTTGTCTTTACTTTATGAGTAAGTTAAGTAGTAAAATTCCAATATTGGTATAAAAAACTTCAATTCAGATTCTTCTTCTTCTTCTTCTTCTCTCCACTAAATGATATCTGTTTATCTCTCTCTCTTGGTTTTCCTACAGCATTCTTCCAGCGTCCAGTCTGGTGGTGTGTTTTCTCTCTTTTTTTTTCTTCTTCTTCTGAGAGCCGAGCGGAGCCGAGCATGAAAGTGACTTCCTCGATCATCTCTGCAGCCCGCGGCGTTTCCCCTTCAATCCCTCCATCGCAATGATGGACTCGGGCGTCACGACTCGCTTCCTCCTGGAAACTCGCCTTCTTCTCGCCAAGAGGAGGAGGAGGAGGAGAGAGAGGAGGCCTATGATGGTGAGAACACACACACACACACACTCACACACACACAGGCAGGCACACACACAAACACACACACACACAGGCAGGCAGGCACACACACACACACACACACATGCATCATATACATAGCCCATCAAACCAGACACAAGCTCTCACCTACAAATCACATCTACACTCATCAGCACAAATCACCTACTTTATAATAAATGAGTAACTTTTATAGTTTACTAAAGCGTGTCAAATTCAATCTTTAATATGAAATGGGGGGGCGGAGGGGGGGGCGGTGGCGGGGGGGGTGACATTTGCTTAGTTTTTAAGGCATTTGTGCTTTTAAACTATCCAGTATTGTCCTTAAGTATAAGAAAATTAGACGTCTGTATACTTTAAATGAGCATTTCAGCTTTATCGTCCTCCCGGGTCAAATTGACCCCGTCTGTTTTGACTGTTCCTTCTTTCCTCCATTCCTTCCTTCCATCTGTCCTTCCTTTCTTCCTTCCTTCCTTCCTTCCTTCCTTCCTTCCTTCCTTCCTCCTTCCTTCCATCCTTCCTTCCTCCCTCCTTCTCTTTCTTTCCTTCCTCCATCCCCCTTTCTTCCTTCCTTCTGTCCTCCCTCCCTCCTTATCTTTTTCTTTCCTCCCCCTTCCTTCCTTCCTTCCTTTCCTCCCTTCCTTCCTTCCTTCCTTCCTTCCTTCCTTCCTTCCTTCCTTCTCTCTTTCTTTCCTTCTATTACTATATATTAAAAAAACTAATGAAGTAAAATAAAACACAAAAGCATTTCTCATTTCTCACGGTGGAGGTTTTAGACTCGAGCGCTCCAGCTGTCTTGATGCAGACCAGTAACGTCTCAATAAAGTCAGACGCCACCGCCGCTGCCCGCCGCCGCCGCCACCACTCTCCTCCCTCTCCGTCTCAAACAGCATCGCTCGCTTATAAATTTAATAAGAATCACAGTAAAACGCAGTTATGCTGTGTGAGCGTTTGGACCGTTTACAAGAAGCATACTTGCCCACCCCCACCCCCCCCACCCCACCCCTTTTTTTTTTCTTAAGGGCCACTTTGTTAGATCTATTTAAAGGAATGATATTAACTCTCCTGTTGTGTTCGAGTCGAGGAAGAAGGAAGGAAAGGAGGGTGGGAGGGAGGGAGGGAGGGAAGGAAAGGAGGGAAGGAAAGGAGGGAAGGAGGAAGGAGGGAAGGAAAGCAGGAAGGAAGGGAGTAAAGGAAAGAAGTCAGGGAGGAAGGAAGGAAGGAGAGAGAGAGAGGAAGGAACGACAGAAGGAAGAAAGGGAGGAAGGTAGGACGGAGGAAAGAAGTAAGTAAGGAAGGAAGGTAGGAGGGAGGGAGGAAAGAAGGTAGGAGGAGGGAGGAAAGAAGGAAAGAAGGACAGGAAAGAAGGAAGGGAATAAGGAGAGGAAAGAAGGAATGAGGAATGAAAGGAAGATAGGAAGGAAAGAAGGAATGAGGAAGTGAGAAAAAATGAAATGAGGAAGGAAGGAAGTAACGAAGGAAGGAGGAAAAGAGGAAGGAAGAAAGGAGAGGAAAGAAGGAATGAGGAATGAAAGGAAGATAGGAAGGAAAGAAGGAATGAGGAAGGAAGGAAGGAAGGAAGGAAGGAGAGAAGGAAGGAAGGAACAGTCAAAAGAGACCCGGGAGCACAACAGGAGGGTTAAACGTGTAGGACAATTGGATCTCATACAATACAGCTTCAAAATAAAAGTATTACATAGCTTTATTATAATCCTCACCTTATTTTTTAGTTTAGTTTAGTTTTTCTGCTTTTTTCCACCTTAAATTCATCAAATCAGATCAGATATATTCTCTGTTGGATCCAAAGTCTTCATGGTAGCTATAAATCTGTCCGTCAACACTTCTGAAATTTCAAAGTAAAAGCGTTAAGAATTCTTCAAGTTCAAAGTTCAGTTTATTTGTGCTGGTTTTTTTTGGGGGGGGGTTAGGGTTTTATTTTCTGGCACAAGTTAGAAAATGATTCTCTTGCATTTCAGGCTTTTTTCGGCTTCTTGCTTCAAATCCAAAAAAAAAAAAAATCCTGCACAATTACAAGGAACAAGAGCAAAGGTCACAGAGTTTTTCTTTTTCCTAAATGCAGATCAGTTCATGTCAGCGACCTGTAAAGCAAATAAAAAAAAACAGCCAGCATGAAGAAAAATGAATCTACTCTACACTTAGTTTGATTTTTCTCTCAGTAAAAGACATTATTATAATATAAGGTGCATTGCACTGTATTATATTTCCTGTGTTAAAGCAAAAAAAGCTTTTATTTTGTAGTAATCAGTCTCACAGATGTACCTGAGGATGAGATACAGAGGAGGAGAAAAAGGCTAAATGAAACAGCGCCGACATATGTTCATCTAGTAGAGGCTCTTGACCGGTCAGACGTGTGTGTGTGTGTGTGTGTGTGTGTGTGTGTGTGTGTGTGTTCAGCATCTAATCACATTTTCAATTGCCTGAACAACTTCAGGGTTGATTATCTGCCTCTTGTGGAGGAGACGGGCAGCGCTGCCGATGCGGTCGGATGTGTTGATGGTGGAGGAGCAGATGATTAAAATGTGACCTCTCGTCTTAGGGAGGATGAAAACTGCCTCTCTGGGTTTGAAGGTGTGTGTGTGTGTGTGTGTGTGTGTGTGTGTGTGTGTGTGTGTGTGTGTGTGCGCCACCTGTCACTACCATTCATCTGAATCTAAGCTTAGACATGATGAGGTTCAACGAACTCAACAAATCTCAGCTCTTCAAGTTCATATTCAGATCATATTTTTTTAGCTCTGTTGTAGCTTGTGTGACTAAAAATTCAATATCTGATCATTATCCATTAATTAAGTTATTAATTAAGGTATGACTATCAATCCAACTCTAAATAATGCATGCAATATTTCACTACATTTTCCACTACAGAACAGCCCACAATGAAGAAATGCACCTTATACATGCAATTTACCAAAATAGGACCATTCAGTATTGTACTTTAGGATGCTTTGTGTAGTTTTAGTGCTTAGTAAGCCTTTAAAACTGCAAAAATAAGCATTAAGCAGCATTTAAAATACTAACTATGTTTTAAAAAGCATCTAAATTGTTATATCTGTACTTCTACATGCAATTTATCAAAATAGGACCATTCAGTATTGTAATTTAAGATGTTTTGTGTACTTTTTGTGCTTATTAACCCTTTAAAAACTGCAAAAATAAGCATTAAACAGCATTTAAAATACTAACTATGTTTTAAAAAAGCATCTAAATTGTTATATCTATACTTCTACATGCAATTTACCAAAATAGGACCATTCAGTATTGTACTTTAAGATGGGTTTTTTTAAAGAAGTGTCCTTTTTGTACTTATTAACCCTTTAAAAACTGCAAAAATAAGCATTAAGCAGCATTTAAAATACCAAATATGTTTTAAAAAAGCATCTAAATTGCTAAATCTATACTTCTACATGCAATTTACCAAAATAGGACCATTCAGTATTGTATTTTAGGATGTTTTTTTTAAAAGAAGTGTCCTTTTTGTACTTATTAACCCTTTAAAAACTGCAAAAATAAGCAATAAGCAGCATTTAAAATACTAACTATGTTTTAAAAAAGCATCTAAATTGCTAAATCTGTACTTTATTGTAATTCTGTATTCAGTATTTTTATACCAAACCTTCACTGAAGAGCCATTTCTATTTTTTTTTTTTACATTTTCTTACAGCTTTCATAAGTTTCACAGTTTTATCAGCGTTTCCTGAAGGCAGACGTCATCTCATTGGTCGAGGGAAACCCCCTGAGAGGCGAAGACAACGCATGTTTTTCAATTCAGCTGCCAAATTTGGATGTAAAATTTGTCTCAAAGTGCCGAAAAACAAAACAAAAAGAAGTTTAAATGGCATCGAGTCCAACTACAAAACTGTGATAGATATCTAAAGTCAGGTTAAAAAGATATTCCGAACCCTATCATTAGATAAAATATTGATATTGGCTCATTCAACAAAACCTTGGACTATATCCAATGCCAACATTTATATTTCTTAGATATAATTATGTTTAGGGAGTAATCATGAACACAGTAAATAAACTACAGTGAAGGTTTGGACGCTAAAACAGCTGCTTGTGGTTAAAGAAAGATCTTAAAACAAGCAAATATGAATAGTTGAGTTGGGCTGGACTCAAACTTTGGTTTCCCACATGAAAGTCGGACACACTCCACACACACACTCTCGCTGTCCGCCTCGCCACACTTCTCCATGTAAAACTGCTAAAATCCACCATGTTATCTCCTACTTTACTTTTACTTCTTGACTCTTTCTCATTGGTGTATCGAATGCTCATCCATTAAACACTGTGTATCTTTACCCCCACCACCCCCCACCACCACCTCCCTTCCCCCCTCCTCTTTTACCAATGAGATTAGGCCTGCTCTCGCCCCTCGGAGCAGCTCTGCCCACAGAAAAGAAATTGTGTGGTACAAGTTGAAACTCCACCGCTCGCGACAAAGCCACACTGGATTTATTAAAAATCCACTCCAAAATGTACTCGTGCTTTTATCCGGCAGAAAAACCAGCGCCACCGTTTTATACCTCTTGGCTTTCGGCGGCCGAGGAGACGAGCACCCAGTGTACTTTTTAACAAATGTGTGAAATGCGGCGAGGAGAGGCAGCAGGGACCACCAGGTGCTGCCTCTCCACCTCGAGCCGGCCGAGGAGCGCTTCTCCTCTCCAATAACCCAAAGGGCTGAGATGCCACTCGCGGCAGCCCGAGCCAAAAGACATTTCAAGTGTGCACTTCAAAGGGGCCTTGGATTATGTTCGCGCACAGTCTATCCTGAGGGGATCCTTTGAAGGGAAACTTACTGCAGAGCCACTGGTGGCCGCTCAGTGTGTTTGTGTGGAGTGTATGTGTGTGTTTGTTTGTTTGTCTAAACCCATTTTACTCACTGCTCTTGCCACCGTGTTGTGGTGTCGGGAGGGAGAGAGGAGGAAGAGGAGGAGGGTGAGGGGGAGGAGGAAGAGGAGGGAGAGGAGGGGGAGGTGGGGGTGTTTCCTCCTGCAAAAAAGTTTCTATGTAAACAGAATTTAAAGAGTTTTTTTTTTTTTTATATTCCAAGAAGTGCAGAATCCACTTTGGGGAATATCAAAACATTAAGTTCCAACATTTCTAAAACAAGGAGGATCTTGTAAATAAATCATCATTTTTTTATATCAGAACTACCTCCAGTGATGTGCTGAGGAGTCTACATGTTTGTGTACTATGACTTTTTTTTCCCCCCAAACATTTATCAGGAATCTTAACTTGAATCTAAACAATATGGAGTCGAATATGCTCATACACTCCAAGAATAAATTCACTATACCTGAAGACAAAGTGGCTCTGATTTTCCTGTGCTCGTCTGCACCAATTTAGGACAAATATCTAACAAGACTTCCTGGATTTAGTTTTTTTGCACCAGAAATCAGTTTAATAAGGTCTATAAAGAGATTTCTAGTCTGCCAAAGTGTAATTTTCTTAATCACAGACCTCGGTATCGCAGGTCATGTCAAGTACTAGTAAAGTAGCTCCTTAAGTCACTTTTTAAAACCTGTTGGAGACACATTTTACTGCATTTTTTGCAAGATTATTTTTACAGTGTATAAATAAACATGTTTTGCATTCAAGCCTCCAAACATGGTGCTTCTGGCATGTAAAGGCTGACTTATACTTCTACACAGAGCTCTCTGCGTCGATGCAGACCCCTTCGCTGTAGCCTGACGTGAACCTCCAAAAAATCCTAACTACGCGTCACGGCAACGCGGACCGCAAGAGCTGTGATTGGTCCAGTCAAAGCGTCAGTTCCCCCGGCAGTTGCTTTATTTATTAATAATGAACAAAAGGTGTTTTCTGTTATTAGAGCACATAGCGCAATGCTACATGCTACATGCTACTGTGACCGGGAGATAAACAAGGATACAGATAGAGACTCCTCTGAAACCACACACACACACAGTCACACACACACACACACACACACACACACACACACACACACACACACAGTCACACCCCCTAGCAACACGTTCCCTCGACGCAGAACTGCGAAAGGGCAACAACGGCATAGCAACGACGGCGTAGCAACGGCGTAGCAACGGCGTAGCAACGGCGTAGCAACGGCGTAGCAACGGCGTCGCTCCGACGCAGGAGTATAAATCAGCCTTAACACATTCATAGTTTTTCCACCAAAAAACATGAATATCTCCAATATGCATGAAATGAATGCAGCTCTATAATGAGGTTTTAATCATTATAAGTATTACATGTATCCAAATGATTGTGTAAATTGGTTAATAAGAAGGCCATGGGGTCAAAGGTCATTCTAAAATGTCAAAAATCAAGTTTAAAATGTGTTCAGTACCTAAAAAATCTGATTTGTTTGGGATGTTTTTGGTGATTTGGCAATGAAAGACCTTCATTTGCAGGTTTCAATCTCCTCTCATCTGCTTTCCGAATTTGTGCACGTGTCACTGCAGCGATGCAAAGGTGGCTGCTGATTAGAGGCTAACAAATTGCACAGCATCAAGGGGAGGCAACCAAACATCTGTAGGACACCTGCACTTGTGGGTGCCAGGATATGAAACACTGCTGAAATAAACAGGGAGAGGAAGGGAGAGGAGGGGGGAGGAAGGGTGTAAAGGGGGGGGGGCAAAGCGAAACAACAGCAACTTTGGCAGGCGATTATCATAATTAAAGCCGCATCAATTAAAGGGGTCAATCACTGCACGGCTGCCACCTTCCTCCGCAGATGGTGAAATTTGTTTAGGGCTGTCTCCTCCTTCCTGACACCTCTGAGGGAGGACGGAGACAGAGCTGCACTTTCACCATGGATGCACAGATGTAAGAGCAGGACTCAGGCCCAGAATCAGAACAAAAAACCCCAAAAAACAAAGAATTTAAAGCATTTTATGGCATTTTTTAACACTCTGCATCATATTCACATAACTGGGGATAGCATTCATTCCTATGAGACCAACAAACTCTATAAAAATCAATTTAAAAAGCTTATTTTGCTCTGTAGGCTTCATCATAACTATCATATGTTAGTCTCAACACTACATACAGCAGCACATATGGGCTATAAATGACAGGAAGTGATGCAATAAGCAGGTTTACATACTTACATGAACATAGATACTGATTGTGGGTGAATTTTAGAGTTTATATTAGCCCAAAAATTCAGAAATTACCCCAAGCAATGGTTCAGTTAGCAGCTAACATGCTACACAAAGACTAAACAGACAGATATTCAGTATTAGTTTAATCTATCATCATTTTTTATAGATGATTAATGATTAATAGAACTTACTTTGTACATTTTTTAGGATTAAATTAAATGTTATGCTACTACTCACTATCAGAATAGCATGGGATTTAAAGGTTTAAAGGGGTAAACATGCCTAAATAAACCTAGTAGATCAAAGTCAGCGTAGGCTTGTCTGGAGGGGGAAGAAGGCTCCAACTTTTATAGGCAGAAATATTAAAAAAATAAAGCTTTTTTCCCACTATTGGTAGTTGTAATGCTGATATCGGTTCATATTGATGACCTCATGTGATTGTGCACCTGTGACTACTAAAGCTGGTGCCCAAAATATCACCTTTTCATTTTTAAGTATCATCATAAAAGGATTACTTGACTTGAATGACCTGCAGCAGCTCAGTACTTGTTGCAGTGTCCACATTGGAAAAATCCACATTGATTTTTTTTTTTTTTTTTTGGATTGTTAAAGGTAAGAGAGAAGAAGAAGCTGACACGACTACTTGACTTCTACTGAGAGGAGCTCTCCATTTGCAGCAGGAGCAGGAGGAGGAGAAAGAGGAGCAGGAGGAGGAGGAGGAGGAGGGAGGATGCTGTGAATACCGACAGCTGCAGAATGAAGCAGGATTTGCTCTCTCCGTCTCCCAGAGGTCCAACCTTAACACAGCGGGGAGTGATTAGCCGCGGCAGCTCCGGCCAAGGTGGGTGCTACACAGCCGGCGTTTCGGCATTTTAATCACGGCGGGAGTAAATTAGAAAGAAACACGTGATTCACTGTCAGCATCGTCCACCTGTAGAAAGAGTCCAGACCTACATCCTGTTCAAAATATCACCCCATAATGAATCTCTATACATCATTTCTGCACCTCAAATCATTCATGGCTACCTCATCAGTCATTAATACATAGTAAATATAGTTTATTCTTCGGTCTGTACACATTTTGTTGGAGATTAAACATTTATAATCACATTATATATCAGTTACGTAACATAGGAGAACCCAAGGAGTTCAATTTATTATATTAAACGGGAATAAACAGTATTTTTGAATGAATACGAGTCAAAAACTCAACAATAGCATGTATCAGCTGCACAAAAATGATGATATATTTCCATTTTTTTCTATTTTCTGGGTCACAACCATCAAATTTCTGTCTAAAGGAATAGTTTCTAAGGTGCATTTTCTTCTCTCGAATGTAAAACTGGGTCAAATTATACACTGAGTATCATGTAAGGGTTAAAAAGCACCAAGTATCTGCTTTAATCAACACTTGTCTGAAGTTATCACCGCTGTTCGTGGTCGTATCAGCCATCGCTGGATATAAACGGTTACATATTGTTGAGCCATGAGGTCATTTTCCCGCCAAAATAAGAGCAGTAAACATAAAGGAGGAGGGGGGTGGGGGGTGGGGGGTGGAGCTGCGTGTCTGAACCGTCCCTGTGGTGGAACCGGGGGTTTAAAAGCCGCCGCTGACCTGGAGATGGAAGTGCTGGGTGGGTTTTTTGCGGCCACGGGGCCTCGGCGGGGGGCCGGCTTCCACCCAAGATGAGGACTGACACCGGGGTTCAAGGGTTAATTTGTGTAACAGGCGAATTTGCATACAAATGAAAAATGACAGAATTTTTCTGTTCTCCACAACTTTCAATGTCATCCGCATCAAGCCGGCCCCTATCTACTACCACCCCCCTCCCCCCTTTCCTCCTCCTCCATCCCCCCACCCTGCATGCCGTTTGAAGAATATTCATTACTTGTGAAGCTGGGGCACCTTGTTTGCTATTAATCTCCACCGCAGGTCAATGACTTAATTTGCTCAACTTTATCAGTGGTGCCATTCACTTTTTCTTTCTTCCTCCGCCCGTCCGTTCCCTTTGTAGCTTTTTCTAAAGTGCTCTCATTGCTTCTCTTCATAGAGACCCGGCTAAGCTTTTTAAAGCACAACAAAGGCACAGTAACTCTGGTCTCTGAAAGAGTTTTGAAGACATAAATGAATTACTTGAGAGGGAAATATACGCCGGCCCTCTAGATTGCTCCTTCTTCTCTTCTCCCGCAACGCCCAACAACTTCTGGAGAGATTTTCCTCTCAAATCTTTTTTTTTTCTTCTTCTTCCTCTCTCTCTCTCCCCTCCTCTCTGAGTCTTGATTGGATTGATTGTTTTTCTAATCCAGGGGAAATTACTTGCAAAAAGGGGGTCACATAATCACGGTGAAAATAGTGAAGTGAGTAGAGTCTTTTTCCACATAGATGAATATTGCGTACAGTATGTCTTGTTTCTCCAATTAAACGCCTTTTTAGATGAAACCGTGTCAAATTCTGAAGCCATAATTCATGTTAGACCTTTTTTAAAATGCATCATCTGAGAATTTGCTGCAGCTTGTCTTCTGGAAATGGATCAGAAGTGGATCAATCAGCTGATCAGTAACAATTTAAGATCATCAATCCTTCTGAAAAGCATCTCCACTCCAGTCTTTAATCTGCTATCACTCACAGTTTCACCTGTAAGTATGAGCAACTACTACATGTATTGATCTCTTTTGTTATAAGATAAGATAATCCTATATTAGTCCCATGGTGGGGAAATGTACAGTATTGAAGCAGCAAGTGGAAAAAGAGAGACATACAGTAATATTGGTCTTGCACAGTTGAAATGAAGTAATAGTATACCTGAAATACTGATATTGCGCAATAGTGTATATATATAATGCAGATACAGTTCACTCACAATGGTTTGAGCTTTGAACCTGCATAATTTCACATCTAGCAGCCACCTGATGGATCTAAGTCAAATCTCGACTCTCCTTTTTGCTCAATTTTGGTCTCCACCTCCTCTTGAGAAGAATATGTCATAATTTTGCCGCCATTTAGAAACTTTTTAGGGCGTTTGCATTGAAACCAGCGGCCTGCTACAGCTGGAAACGAACCCAAACATCGAGATGAAAGACCCTAAAACGCTCCAAGGAGTCATGTGATTATTATATAAGTTAATTAATCACTATAAGCAACGCTGTTAACAGTATATATCGTCAAAGTTTTCTAATAATGTAAAAATATTGATTTGTGCAGTCTTAAAAATGTGCTCTCTCATCTATGGCACTCTAGTAGTTCAACAATGTGACAGATGTTCATTTTAAGCATCTAATAATTGACTCTCCTTTTTGCTCAATTTTGGTCTCCACCTACTCTTGAGAAGAATACAGTATGTCATAATTTTGCCACCATTTAGAAACTTTTTAGAGCGTTTGCATTGAAACCAGCGGCCTGCTACAGCTGGAACGAACCCAGACATCGAGCTGAAAGAGTCATGTGATCATTATATAAGTTAATTCATCACTAAAAGCAACGCTGTTAACAGTATCTATAGTCAAAGTTTTCTAATAATGTCAAAATATTGATTAGTGCAGTCTTCAAAATGTGCTCTCTCTTCTATGGCACTCTAGTAGTTCAACAATGTGACAGATGTTCATTTTAAGCATCTAATAATTGACTCTCCTTTTTGCTCAATTTTGGTCTCCACCTACTCTTGAGAACAATATGTCATAATTTTGCCGCCATTTAGAAACTTTCTAGAGCTTTTGCACTGAAACCAGCGGCCTGCTGCAGCTGGAAACGAACCCAGACATCGAGCTGAAAGAGTCATGTGATCATTATATTAGTTAATCCATCACTATAAGCAATGCCTATGTGACAAATGTTCATTTTAAGCATCTAATAATCCCACAAAAAAGTACATTTCTTTAAGTTATGTGGACCGGTGTTGAAGGGTTAATGAAACATCAGCCGATCTTACAAGCAGGAAGAAGCGCTTGAGTTAAATTTAGCCCCAGTGGAGCTTATTTACAGAAAGTATCAGAGCATGCTTTATTTTCTCATAAATAGTCTACAACACTTGAACTGTATACTCTGGAATTCTTTTAATCCATAATTGGTTGTTTAGGCTAAACTGACCAAACAAACTACAAGTGCCTGGGATGCAACCAATCAGGAGGCTTCCACTGTGCATGCATGAAGTATAAAAAAAAGTGCAGAGGATTAGATTTATAATTTGGAGTGTTAAAGGAGTATTACGCTAAATCGGAGAATACAGAGCGGCGAGGTTTATTTACTATAAACAATATTTGAGTGAGTGTGTAAGTGAATCCTTCCACATGAGTCGTATATTCTCCCATCCGGAAAGTAAAAGTCTAAACATGGCTCAGAGAGAAATCACCCTTAACTTTGGTTGTTTGCCTCCTGCAGGCGTTTTGAACTGCTAAAAATCAAAATTTCCAGCTTCATTAAGTAGCCTCACTCCTTCCTCCTTCCAGGAGAGGAAAGTTGAAGGGAACGCAGTGTAAAAAAAAAAAAAAAAAAAAAGTGCAAGAGTGAAAGTATAAAGCATAAAGCAAGAGAGTGAGAGAGAGAAAAAAAATGTCTTGTGAACCATTGTTTGGATCTTTATGCAAAAAAAACCCTTTTGTGTTTCAAACTCTTGATCCCCCATAGGCAAAGGAGAGGAGCGTATTGATCTGTACTGAAAGGAGACGGCCCTTTCATCATGCTTCCTCCTCACCTTAGACGGCTTGAGGGGCTCCTTCAGGATCGCAGCACCCTCGCATGGCTACCGGCCAGAGATTAGGACGATGATAACCTACCCAACCCTAATAGGTAGCGAACGAAAGCAGAGGCTGTCTAATTAGCGCTGATCAAAGCGGCTGACTTTATCCCCAAAACAAACCTGCACATTTGAATGTGCTTAGGAAAGGGGAATGGTAAGGAGGTGTGAGGAGGAGGAGGAGGAGGAGGAGGAGGAGGGGGGAGAAGTTGGAGGTTTTGAACTTTTTTTTTTTTTTGATGATGATGATGAAATGCACAGCATGGCCCGTTCGCTCGCTCACCGTTTCTTCTCTTTTTCTACTTTATCGCATACAGATATGTAAGCACACACAGAGAGAGAGAGAGAGAGAGGAGAGAGAGAGAGAGAGGAGAGAGAGAGAGAGAGAGAGAGAGAGAGAGAGAGAGAGAGAGAGAGAGAGAGAGAGAGTAGAGAGAGAGAGAGATGGAGAGAGAGAGAGAGAGAGAGGAGAGAGAGAGAGAGAGAGAGAGAGCTGTGTGGAGGACATAGAGGTTATAAATAACTACTACTGAGTTTTCTCCTGAATTTCCTCAACACCTGCACACACTTTGGATAACCTCCAGTTGGATTTCATTCGTACATTCAATCCTGACCTTTGAACTTGTAACTTTTTCGCACTCAATTTGACTTCTTCTGCACTTTTTATCAGTTATAAGCAAAAAAAAAAAAAGATATTCAAGCCTTCGAGACAGTCAAAGTAACTGGACTCCTAACTGTCAACAACTGCGGATACAAACTGAGTCTCTTCAGTTTGTTCTTGTTCACACCAGCAGCGTCTTGTCAGCTCCTCAGAAAAACTCCTCTGTCCTTTTTCCAAGCATCCAAAAAAGCATAAACCACTTCAGGAAAAAAAAGGAATAATTATCACATTCACTTCTCAAATCAGCATCTTTCTGCTGCTACTGCTGCACCTTGACTTCTTCTTCCTTCTTTATCAGATACGTGTTGTCACCCGCGGTGATATATCCTCTTATACAGGAAGTAACAGATCGAGAAAATAACCCGTCTTAACCACCCACAGATGTCGCGTTCATCGCTTTTGTGAGTGGACATTTTCAGAAAAGCTTACGGTTCATGAATTGTGGACACATGCGGATATTTTTTAGAGACCATAAAAGTTGCTTTAATAACCATTTTTCATCAGGTTTTTGTTAAATTTTATTCCATCTATTTGTTGATCGTAAACGGGTTAGCAGCGATGAAATATGAATAATTTTACTAGCTATTGGAAAGAGAATAAATGAAACTCTTTTTTTACAGTTTAGACAGTCAGATATCAGCTTCAATGCTTCTTTTCATCCACTATACCTTTAAAAAATATGCTTTAATTGGCAGTTTTTATGATAAGAACATCCTCTAGTGAAGCCATAGGTTCATTCATGTTTTCTCACCTGTCTTTACATCTCACAACTTTCATTTGTCTTTAAATTTCAATCAAGTCTTTCCCTAATCCTGTTTTTTTGAGACCCTATATCAGGTCTAAACCGCAATGAAGTAATTACAACCGGAGCTGTGACGCCTGTCTGACTGCACTTTGAGATAAGAATCGCACTAAAGGTTTTCTTGCGCCCGTAAAAAGGGGGAGGAGGGGGGGGAGGCCAGGAGTCCAAAAAAACGTATGTGCAAGTAATTAGTGTGATTGCAAAGAGGAAGGAGAAAAGTGCAAACGTGTCACCGCTCAAGACATCATAAGTGTCTCGCTTTTCAGTCTTGGAAAGTCTTTAAAGGGGGGACTTGGCCGCGGCACACTGAGGTATGAATGTCTCTAAATCTGGTGATGAGTGTTGCAGACTGAGATTAAAAAGTGACAGCAAGTGCGGTCGACCTCTCGTGACCTCTCGGGGGGTTCACATTGCCTTTTATTTTGAAGGGTTTTTGTTAAACGAGCCACCATGTGTGCCACCCATCGCTCCCATCACATCATCTTAATTTGCTTTTCCCGAATCAGAATTTAACTGTTTTCCTTATTAGTCGCCGTTTCTGTGAGCCGCAGGAGCCGAGCCCGGGGTTCGCTGATGAGGAGACGGAGGAGGGGGTGAAGGGGGGTTGATTGTGTCGAAACTCATCCCATTTACCGTCAAAAGTCCGCCAGAAGTTTGATGCAAATGTACAAATTGCCATGACTGTGAATGTATTTGAAATTTGATCACATTTCAGACCCTGCGCACTCAGCCTCTGCCCCCCAGAACTTCACACACCATCATAAAAAAAAAAAAAAAAAAAGAAAAAACCCCTCACAACGCCCCCGAGTTTTCTCCTCTAATGAATTCCTGATAAAAGAAAGTTTATTTTTTCTTTTTTCTTTTTTTACTTTTTTTGTATTACATTTACACATTTCTAGTCGTCCATAGATAGATGCACTGTGTCCTAATCTTAATGGAAGGAGCAAATTTGTGCAGTCCGGTTTTGCATATATTGTAACCCCCTCCTCTTCCCCCCCCTCCCCAAAAAAAAATATTAGATGTGACTGTTTGGCCTCACAGCTCAGGAAAGTTCAGACTTTTTAACACGAGAAACTAGACGAACACAGACCGTTTCTTCACGCTCTGATTTCACTCCAAACTGTCTCTTTGCTCCATATTTAAGATCTCATCTACCTGTGATCCCTCGACATGTGTGAGCCCTCTTTCTTCTGGCATTAAACATATGCTCCAAACATATGCTCCATGCAACATATGCCACGCTAAAGCTGCCGTTAGCTTCTGTTTCGTGCCAGTATACGATCCTGGATGTTTGAAAATTTGAATTTCAAGTACTCAGCACCTTTCTGGGAATTTAAATGAGCCTTGAATTAGGATCATATCTGAGGGAAATTAGGAATTTCACGCCCTGTAAGGCAAAATAGCATCCAGGAAAGTCATATGAGTACAATATGTGTATGTCTGTTTATTCATCTACATGTCTGTGTATGCGTGTGTGTATTTGTGTGTATTTGTGTGTGTGTGTGTGTGTGTGTGTGTGTGTGTGTTGGAGGCAGGATTATTACCCATTGCCTCCGTGCATTAAGCTTCCCCTCATCCAGTGCCAAAGGCCTGACCCAAATATGGCTGAAAGACAACATTGACCTGCTTAGCGTTTCACCCCCGGCTCCACTTGCTCCAGGCTGCGGTGGCGGTGTGGTGGTGGTGGTGGTCCGGTGAAGGGAGGGAGGAGGGTGGGGGGGGGGGGGGGGGTGCAAGCAAGCAAGCAAGCAAGGTGGAGGGAGATTAGGGGGGTAGGAGAGAGAAGTAGAGGGCTTCAGTCTATTAGTGGGAGAAAGCACAGATGCCGGCAGATGGCAAACATATTGTCCAGAGCTGACCCGAGCGTAGAATAATTACTGGAAAGTTCAGCGCTCTCAGGTCTGCAGCATGACTTCACCTCCTGTCACTGAGGAGCTTCAGAGTCCACAGATTAACAGTATTGACCAGAACTAGTATCAAACTCCTCTGTTTACCAGTTTTAATGCAATGCTCCAGAAAAGAAAGAAACTTGATGGTGCACGTTAAAAACAAAAGCATATTTTCTCTTTTAAGGGTAATTGTGAGGTATTGGAATTTGCTCTATTGTCTTTTTTTTTAAGGAATCAAGCTTCATATAAGTCACTTAAAACCTAATTATCCCTATAAACTGTGATTTAAGGAGGTTTATTCCAGATTAATATTGAATGTTTGATGGCAAAACTCATGTAACATACTTAAGTTGCTCATGAAATCAAGTTTTTGCCCCCATTTAAGGATAATTATGTGAAAATAAACCTTACATTGTACTTCATTATATCTCATGTTCACATACAAAACAGGCTTTTTAATCCTGTGATGGTCATGTGACTTAGTATTGATCAATTTTGGGCCATTTTAAGTGAAAAACAGCACAATCACTCCTTCTATCAGTTCATTTTTGCAGGATTCGGGATCATATCCACCAATAAAATAGCAGGTGCAACTCTGATAAAGCACTGAATCATCACCACACACTATCAAATTGAGCAAGAAAGAGGAAATACTTGTATATAAATGCCAACATAGTAATATCAAAACACTATAGCAACTGCATTAATTGCATTTTGAAATATAAAATACAGCAATAAAAACTACATGTGGAAGAATGTCAGCTTATTGCTACTGAAACTCTGCCAGTGCAGTAAGTTGTAATTTGTTGCTTCTCCACATTTCCTAAAAAATATTGTCGAAACAAGTCGATTGAAGTTATATAGACAAAAATGAGTTCATAAAGCTGCAGTTTCTTAGCAGTGATAAACAGCAGATTTGCTATTATTGAGGTTTTTTATAAGAGCAGTGTTTTGTGCTTCTCACTTTTGGAGGTACGTGTAACATTAAATCTTCACTAAATGATCATAAAACAGCAACTTTAAAGCACTCGGTGGCTTCCCCCATTATGTGCTGCGGGGGGAAATATGCCAACTTTCTTTTATAGATATCCGAATTATTTGACTCTCTCTGCAGCAGGAACATAAATAACTTAAAGAGGAAAGACTAAGCTGCACATATCACCGTATATGTATTCACCGTATACTCACACATGCAACAATTTATGCTCCTCTACTTTTTTTTTTGTGTGTGTGTCGGGCTTTCATTGCTGAGAGCGAGCTGTTTATGAAACTACACGCTCTCTCATGTGATCCACACACACACATACACACACACACACACACACACACACACACACACACAACACACATATATATTATACCCGCAAAACACACACATGGATGCAAATGTGTCTTTTGGCTATGAAAAAGCTGTCTGTACTCATTTGTAGTCTCCGGCCCGGGGATAAATCAGATCACGGTGATGGCGGCTGCCCCCCCTTCCTTCTGCTTCTCTAACAACCCCCCCCTGCCCCCCCTCCTCTCCCAGCAGCTCGTGGCTACCTACCCCAGCTAGGGCCCAGGTAGCGCTGGAGGGGCCCCCTGTTCAGTCAGCAGGCTGCAGATGCTGCTCTCAATCGGGCTCTGTGTCCCCCAAACGTCCCCGATGCGAGGAGACCAGACACATTACTTTTGGAGTGACATTAAAACCAACAGAGAGGAATGTAAACCCCTGAACTCATGCAGCCAGTCACATGACTCTCCATGTTAGAATTATGAGTAAATATAGCTCTATTATGCCCTCAGTGGCAGTGCACACACAGAAATGTATTGTTTATGTTGCTATAATACAGACCGGGGCCCTCATTGATGTCTCGTCGCCGGGAATTTATTCTCCGGAGCACAATTGATATGGATCGCGAGTCGACCTGCAACAGTCTGCAGACATTAATGTAAACAAGGTTGATGTTTGCCGAGGCACAGTTATCAGTGTCCTCGTACGGAGGCGGGTTCAAAGCGCCGAGCGGCGGCTACAATAACAGACAAAACAAGCCTGTGACCCGACAACGGATGAATATACATTAACTGGTAGCAGCGCTCTCTCTTTTTTGAAAGGGCCAGAATTCATTTCATGCTAATGATAATGACAATAATTCACAATGGACAAGAGAGGAGGCCTTGCAAAACAACTGCGTTCCCCTCTTAATATGATCAGTCGTGATGATTTTCTCCACGATAATGATTCATCAAACGATTCTGCGGCGGTCACAAAAGGGCTCAAGTCATTAATAAAAGAACAGAGTCAAAGCACCTTGGGATCTTTTTTTTTTTTTTTTTTTTTTTTTTTTTAAACTCCCCCCCTCTCTCTCTCTCTTTCTCCCTGCTTTTTTTTGGACCTACTTATCATTAAAGCAAGTAAAAAAGTGACTGCTACATCTGAATGAAATCTCATTGTTGGATTTCAAGATGTGAATAAAATTCCATTTCAAATTAGGCCCCATTAGCATCACTAAGAGTCCTAAGATTCGGGTGACCTTTACGTTCCAGATATCTAAATCTTGGAAGTTCTTATTCCTCTGTTTATAGAAGAAAAAAAGGGAAGGTCTTCTCTCTTTTATGTCTCTTTTTTGGGGGGGGCTGGGGGGGATTCAGGGCATTCAGGGCAGCTACACAAAGAGATTTGCCCTCCAAATTGAGATTTTTAAAAAAAGGTGACACCTATTCTGCCATATTTTAAGAGCTAAGCTGCTTCATCAGATACTTTTAGGTCTTCTTTTTGGTTTATTTGAAGATGACTATCACTTCCCATGATAACTATCCAATAGCAGTGCAGCTAAAAAAGATCCACCAGACACTGCTTTTAATAATGCTTCCTAATTACAAAGCATACTAAATCTACTCCACATGAAAAAACCTCATCATGCATTAATTTAGATGCTAGTATCCCCCCAAAAAAAAATATCTAAAACATGGATGTTGATTAAACATTTAAAGTGTAGAAAATAGCAACTAAATAAATAAATGTGTTCTTTTTTCTTTTCTACTAATTATGTATTTTTTCCTGTTTCTAATTTCCACCACCAGTTTTCACATAAAGATCAGTTTACTAGTCTTTTTGGTTTGTTCTTCTCAGCTTGTTAAACACAGTTGTATAAAGTTTTAGGGAAAAAAGGCTCAGATGATGTCATGGTGATGTAATCGGCAGGGATTAGAGAAGAAGGAAAAAAAAAAAAAGCATTGAGTTTAGGAGGCATGGAGAGGGGGTGATGTTTATTGCATTATGGGAAGTGCAGTTTTAATCTGCTTGGAAATAATTAGAGTTTTAATATGAAATAAGAAACTAAAGTGTTTAAAGCTTCAAAAATAAGACGTTTTTTCGTGACCTGAAAGTTGGTAGTCGGTTCAAATCAGGAGCGAGGAAGATGTGATGAATTTATTTATTTGGTGTTTTCAAAGGGCCCCCTTGAATATTAATGTGAGATGCAGTTGTTTGTTGGAATGAGACTGAATTTAGATGAGGGAATGGGACACGAAAAAAGGAGGAGAGAAAGTAGAAAGTGGAAAGAAAGAGAGAGTAGATTGGGTGTGGGGGGGTGGGGGTGGGGGGGGGGGTGACAGATGTAGAGCTTGAGAGGTTCGGAGGTCAGACCAATAAACAAACAACGCATCGATTTCCTGCCGCTCTCCGCCGTTCCTGGGGATACCCCCCCCGCCCCCCCCTTCCCTTCGCCTCCACCATCCGGTTACGCTCATCTCCACTTATGTTAAAGACGCTCCTTGCTGGGGGAAGCCCGCCCCTCCCCCCCCTCCACCTCTCCCCCTCCACCTCCTCCTCCTCCTCCTCCCTGGTTTAATAGCATCCCTTGGACATCTCCCGGGGACGGTGCATCTGAGGTGAACCACTACCAGAGATTGGTAATCATTTTATTAGAGGAAGTCAGAGCCGGGCTCCCACTCGGAGAGACAGATAAATGGTCGGGCCTGCGGATCCCGAAGCTCCGAGCGTATTTATGTGAAGGAAATAAACATTGAAGGAAACCACAGATCTCTCTTTCTACAGTGGCCTGCGTCCTCTAACAGCACTACAGAGTTATTATTCGGGCCCCCTTAAAAAAGCTTGTTATAAAACAGCTACTTGTGACTTGTGGCTGTGTTTAACTTTATAAATAGGTCTTGTTCTTAGAATATGCAGCAGGACAGGAGGTCTGAATCCAAACATCCACACTTTACTGCACTGGCAGACTTATAAACTTTACAGGCGTGTTTGCAAAGTGGAAAATTAAACTTTAAAGCTACTTTAGGTCATTTTAGTTGCAACCTCCCTTCCTTCTTTCCTTTCCTCACTTCCTTCCTCCCTCCTTTCCTTCCTTCCTTCCTTCCTTCTTTTCCTTCCTCCCTTCCTTCTTTCCTTTCCTCGCTTCCTCCCTCCCTCCTTTCCCTCCTTCCTTCCTCCTTTCCTTCCTTCCTCCCTCTTTTCCTTCCTTCTTTCCTCCTCCCTCCCTCCCACCATCCTTCCTTTCTTCTTTTCCTTCCTCACTTCCTTCTTTCCTTACCTCGCTTCCTCCCTCCCTCCTTTCCCTCCTTCCTTCCTCCTTTCCTTCCTTTTTCCTTCCTTTCTTCCTCCTCCTTTGTTTCCTTCTTTCCTCCCTCCCTCCCTCCCTCCCTCCCTCCCTCCCTCCCTCCCACCATCCTTCCTTCCTTCTTTTCCTTCCTCCCCTCCTTCTTTCCTTTCTTCCCTCCCTCCTCCGTCTTTACTCATTTCCTTCCTTCCTTCCTTTCTTCCTTCCTTCCTTCCTTACTCTTTCTTTATATTTTCCTTCGTTCATCCCCATCTCCCCTCTTTCTTTGCTCCCTCCTCCTTCCACACTTCTTTCCTCACTTCCTTCCTTCCTTCCTCCCTCCTTTCCTCCTCCTTTCCTTCCTTCTTTCCTCCCTCCCTCCTTCCCTCCCTCCCACCCACCATCCTTCCTTCCTTCTTTTCCTTCCTCCCTTCCTTCTTTCCTTTCCTCGCTTCCTTCCTGCCTCCTTTCCTAAAGTTTCACTGTCCAAAAACCAATAATGTTAAACTTAATGTTAAAGATGAGGACTTACTCTTGTTCCTTTTTAGATGAGACTTTTGCTTTATTTATATTTGATTTGAATATAAGTTTGTATTGCACGTTCAAACCTTAACACTGCTCCGTAATAACCATAATATCATAATTAAAGGTAAATACTGTAGATGTGTCCTTCAGCAGTTTATAATGAGTTTGAAGAGCAATCTGTGTATATACAGAACAATTAATTGGGAATTTAGAGGAATGTTTGAACAATATATTACACTTCAACTAAACCTATTAGATAGTCTAGTAAAGTAAAATCTTATATTTAGCCAGTAAAACAATTAAGATGATAAAATAAATGGTATTGTAGTTAAAAGGTTATGACTAATTGGGAGGATTGTCAGCTTCATATATATAGATGAATACTCATTTACTCAAAGTTTTACAGTGTAAATCCACTATTATCTATCTTTGTGATACTATCTGAATTATAACATTTATTATAACTTTATGATTTCAAAACTGTTCAAAAGTGTCCCAAAAATACAGTTTTATATGGACTACATGGTCAAGTACTAGCAGGAATTCGTATCTATGGTAACAACCCAGATAACAAAACTCTTTTGGCCCATATCTGGCCCACACCTGACATGTTCATCCGGCCCACATACAGCATGGAATGATGGCACTTGGGCGGTCCGCTCATGTTTGCCAAAAGTGGGCCATAACCAAGCCATCACAATGCCAGATGTCAACCAAAAACACACCAAATAAACCAGTTCGGCCAAGACTGGCCCAAATATGTTTCAACAAAGGTGGGCCAAGTATGTTTCCTTATATGTGGGCCTCTTTAGGCTCACATCCGGATTAGTCATTCCCATACTTGCCATATTTCGGCCAAAGATGGGCCATATTCGTTTTGTGATATTTGGCCCAAATGTAGCATTTACTACATGGGCCAGTTTAGGTTCACGTCTGTTTTGTCCGGGCCAGAAGAATGCCTACAGTGCCGGATCATTGCCTCAAGTGGCCCACATTCGCATGCTATCTGGGAAGTGAAGTTTGAAATCAATAATCATGCAGGCTCAGTACATTTAACCCTCCTGTTGTCCTCAGGAAGGAAGGAAGGACAGGAGGAAGGGATGAGGAAGGGAGGAAAGAAGGGAGGAAGGAAAGGAAGAACGAAGGAAGGAAGAAAGGAAAGGAGTAAGGAGGGAGGAAGGAAGGAAGGAAGGAAGGAAGGACAGGAGGAAGGGAGGAAAGAATGGAGGAAAGAAGGGAGGAAGGAAAGGAAGAAGGAAGGAAGGAAGGAAGGAAGGAAGGAAGTGAGGAAAGGGGAAGAAGAACGAAGGAAAAAATAAAGAAAGAGGGAGAAGGAAGGAAGGAAGGAAGTAAGGAGGGAGGAAGGAAGGAAAGGAGTAAGAAGGAAGGAAGGAAGGAAGGAAGGGAGTAAGGAGAGAGGGAGGAAAAGAAGGAAGGAAGGAAGGAAGGAAGGAAGGAAGGAAGGAAGGAAGGAAAGAAAGAACAGTCAAAACAGACGGTAGGTAGGACGGAAGGTAGGGGGGACGAAAGAAAGAGAGAAGGAGGGAAGGAAAGAAGGAAAGGAAGGAAGGAAGGAAGGAAGGAAGGAAGGAAGGAAAGAGGGAACAGTCAAAACAGACAGGGTCAATTTCAACATCTGAGAGCGGCGGCTATCATCGTCTTATATCTCCAAGTAGAGAATAGGTGAAGTAGTATTCCAGGAGAGAATAAAAAAAAAAAGAAAAGAATAATAAAAAAAAAAAAAAAAAAGGAAGTTACTCTAACGACTCCCCGAGCCTTTTAATTGCAGAGGCTTGGATATTAGTTCAAAACCGCTCACTTCATGCTTGGGAACACAGTGCCACGGTGCCTGCGCCCCTCGCCCAACACTTGTTTTATCTGCTTGCAGATTGAACTCACTTCACAGTAAAGAAAGGCCAATTAGGGTGCAAAGGGATTAAAAAAACACAGGGAAGGGAAAGAAAAGAAAAGAAGAAAAAGAAAAAGAAAAAAAAAACAGCCTTTTCCATTTCTCTACTTCTGTGGTGGAGGAGAGGCTATAAGGTGAAAATACAAGAGCGGAAGAAAGCTAAGCACTTTATGATCGAGAAATTAAAGAGAGAGAAACGAAAAGGTGTGATTCCCCTCCTCCTCCCCTCTTTCTTTACTCCCTCCTCCTTCCACACTTGTTTCCTCACTTCCTTCCTTCCTTCCCTCCTTACTTCCTTCCTCTTTTCCTCCCTCTCTCCTTACTCCTTTCCTTCCTTCCTTCCTTCCCCCCTCCTCTGTCTTTACTCCTTTCCTTCTTTCCTTCCTTCCTTCTTTCCTCACTTCCTTCCTTCTCTCCTTACTTCCTTCCTCTTTTCCTCCATCTCTCCTTACTCCTTTCCTTCCTTCCCTCCCTCCTCTGTCTTTACTCCTTTCCTTCCTTCCTTCCTTCCTTCCTTCCTTCCTTCCTTAGGGTGCAAAGGGATTAAAAAGGGAAAGAAAAGAAAAGAAAAGAAGAAAAAAAAAACAGCCTTTCCATTTCTCTACTTCTGTGGTGGAGGAGAGGCTATACGGTGAAAATACAAGAGGGGAAGAAAGCTAAGCACTTTATGATCGAGAAATTAAAGAGAGGCTTTTTTCCTTCCTCCTTCCTTCCTCCCTTCCTCCCTCTTTCTTTGCTCCCTCCTCCTTCCACACTTCTTTACTCCTTTCCTTCCTTCCTTCCTTCCTTCCTTCCTCTTTTCCTCCCTCTCTCCTTACTCCTTTCCTTCCTTCCTTCCTCCCTCTTTCTTTGCTCCCTCTTCCTTCCACACTTCTTTACTCCTTTCTTTCTTTCCTTCCTTCCTCCCTCCTTACTCCTTTTCCTTCCTTCCTTCATTCCTCCCTCCTTACTCCTTTCCTTCCTTCCTCTTTCTTTATTTTTTCTTTTGTTCTTCCCCTCCTCCCCTCTTTCTTTGCTCCCTCCTCCTTCCACACTTCTTTCCTCACTTCCTTCCTTCTCTCCTTACTTCCTTCCTCTTTTCCTCCCTCTCTCCTTACTCCTTTCCTTCCTTCCCTCCCTCCTCTGTCTTTACTCCTTTCTTTCCTTCCTTCCTTCCTTCCTTCCTTCCCTTTCCATTTCTCTACTTCTGTGGTGGAGGAGAGGCTATAAGGTGAAAATACAAGAGGGGAAGAAAGCTAAGCACTTTATGATCGAGAAATTAAAGAGAGAGAAACGAAAAGATTATTTCCTTCCTGTCTGTTGTGGCTTTCTTCCTTCTTTCTTCCCCTCCTCCTCCTCCCCTCTTTCTTTGCTCCCTCCTCCTTCCACACTTCTTTCCTCACTTCTTTCCTTCCTTCCTTACGTCCTTCCTTCCTTCCTTCCTTCCTTCCTTCCTCCCTCCCTACTCCTTTCCTCACTTCCTTCCTTCCTTCCTTCCTTCCTTCCTCTTTTCCTCCCTCTCTCCTTACTCCTTTCCTTCCTTCCCTCTCTCCTCTGTGTTTACTCCTTTCCTTCCTTCCTCTTTCTTTTTTTCTTTCTTTCTTTCTTTCTTTCTTTCTTTCTTTCTTTCTTTCTTTCTTTAGTTCCTTCCTTCCTTCCTTTCTTCTTTCCTTCCCTCCCTCCTTATAAACATTTCTCCTGCATCTAAACGTCCAACCTCTGAACTTGGGGACTTCAGTTAACCCTCCTGTCGTCCTCCCCGGGTCAAATCCTTCCTTCCTTCCTTCCTTCCTTCCTTCCTTCCTTCCTTCCTTCCTTCCTCCCTCTTTCTTTATTTTTTCCTTCGTTCTTCTTCCCCTTTCCTCACTTCCTTCCTTCTCTCCTTACTTCCTTTCTTCTTTTCCTCCCTCTCTCCTTACTCCCTTCCTTCCTTCCTTCCTTCTTACTCCTTTCCTTCCTTCCTTTCCTTCCTTCCTCCCTCCCTCCTTACTCCTTTCCTTCCTTCCTTCCTTCCTTCCTTCCTTCCTTCCTTCCTTCCTTCCTTCCTCCCTTTTTCTTTATTTTTTCCTTCGTTCTTCTTCCCCTTTCCTCACTTCCTTCCTTCTCTCCTTACTTCCTTTCTTCTTTTCCTCCCTCTCTCCTTACTCCCTTCCTTCCTTCCTTCCTCCCTTCCTTTCTTCCCTCCCTCCCTCCCTCCCTCCCTCCCTTCCTCTCTTCCTTCTGTCCTTCCTTTCCTTCTTTCCTTCCCTCTTTCTCTCTTTCTTTCCTCAAGCATGAAGTGAGTGAGTGAGGTTTTGAACTAATATCCAAGCCTCTGCAATTAAAAGGCTCGGGGAGTCGTTAGAGTAACTTCCTTTTTTTTTTTTATATATATATTCTTCTTTTCTTTTCTTTTTTTTTCTTCTCTCCTGGAATACTACTTCACCTATTCTCTACTTGGAGATATAAGACGATGATAGCCGCCGCTCTCAGATGTTGTGGACCTCTTGTCTGTTGTGTGAATGCAGATCCAGATCGGACTGATTACAGCGGAGGATCATCTGCAGCCCAAACACGGCCTTTTCATCTCGTCAGTAAGTCGAGTATCGAAGCCGACGACGCACTTGACCCTTTTTTTTTTTTTTTTTGGCGAGGCGAAGAAAGGCGACAGGAGTCTTTGTGCCGGGTGATGGGTTCTAACGAAGCTTCGGCCCACCCATCCAAACACAATGACGGCCGTTTGTGTAGGTATCAGGATTAGCAACGACTAGTATTGATCCGGCGTTTCCTTTCTTCCTCCGTGTCCGTGTGAGAGGCCCCCGGGTCAATATCTGCAAGCTTTGATTTCTTTGTGGCGGCTGATGCTCTTCTCGTGTTATCGCTGTGAATGGAGGGAAGGTGTAATAGCTGACGGAGCTTTGAGACAATACTTCCTCCGCAAATGTCTTTCTTATAGAACTACTTTAAAGATGGAGGAAAAGAAATGAGGATGAGATTGACCTGCGATTGTCTGTTTTGACTGTTCCTTCTTTCCTCCTTTCCTTCCTTCCTTCCTTCCTTCTCTATTTCCTCCCTTCCTTCTTTCCTCCCTCCATCCCCCTTTCTTCCTTTCCTTCTGTCCTTCCTTCCTTCTTTTCCTTCCTCCCTTCCTTCTTTCCTCTATCCTTCTTTCCTTCCTCCCTTCCTTCTTTCCATTCTTCGCTTCCTTCCTCCCTCCTTTCCTTCCTTTTTCCCTTCCTTCCTTATTTCCTCCCTCCCTCCCTACCTTCCTCCCTTCCACCATCCTTCCTTCCTTCTTTCCTTTCCTTGTTTCCTCCCTCCCTCCCACCATCCTGTCTGCCTTCTTTTCCTTCCTTCCTCCCTTCCTTCTTTCCTTTCCTCGCTTCCTTCCTCCCTCCCTCCCTCCCTCCCACCATCCTTCCTTCCTTCTTTTCCTTCCTTCCTTCTTCCTTCCGTCCTTCCTTCCTTCCTTCCTTCCTCCTTTCCTTCCTTCTTCCTTCATTCCTTCCTCCCTCCTTTCCTTCCTTCTTTCCTCCCTCCCTCCCTCCCAACCACCATCCTTCCTACCTTCTTTTCCTTCCTCCCTTCCTTCTTTCCTTTCCTCGCTTCCTGCCTCCCTCCTTTCCTTCCTTCCTTCCTTTTTCCTCCCTTCCTTCCTTGACTGGAGGACAACAGGAGGGTTAAATGGAGAGTTTTAGTCTCTTAATCCAACATTTCCAACATTTCCAACATTTCCAGGCCTGTGAGTCTGTTTTTCTAGGTTCCAGCAATTAGAGTTGCGATTGGAAGTTATTTAGTATTCTCTTTAGAGAACGAAGGCTGCCTGGAGGGAAATGATGACATAAATATGTTGAAGAAACCTATTTAATTTTGTTTTCTTGACCTTGTAGGGACTGGAAGTGACCCCATGTGGGGTTTCGAGTCTTGCAAATTATTGGTCCGGTTGCTGTTTCAGTAGCTTTTGCTGGCAAATGAGTTTGTTAATTACATTTGAATCAGCTAGTAAATCAAATATGTGAGTGAATAAACAGAAAGCAGGGTTGTTTAGAAAGAAAAAGAGTCGAATTTACTAATAATAAATTACCATTTGGAGAGAATATTACCCAAAGTGAGCCTAAAATTGCAGCGAAATCCAAACTGTCAATCATTAAATCGAGTGATGAATCTAGTGTCATATATTAGAAGTATGTAGTGTGTTTAACTGCGTAGTTTGTGATTTAGAGTATGTGAGAAGTTCCTGGATGGTTTACTAGATTCTCCAGAAATGCAGAGTATGCATCAAGAGCTGACTACTCACACTCACATTACCCAAGATGCAACGCTACTACTCACACTCACATTACCCAAGATGCAACGCTACTACTCACACTCACATTACCCAAGATGCAACGCTACTACTCACACTCACATTACCCAAGATGCAACGCTACTACTCACACTCACATTACCCAAGATGCAACGCTACTACTCACACTCACATTACCCAAGATGCAACGCTACTACTCACACTCACATTACCCAAGATGCAACGCTTCTACTCACACTCACATTACCCAAGATGCAACGCTTCTACTCACACTCACATTACCCAAGATGCAACGCTACTACTCACACTCACATTACCCAAGATGCAACGCTACTACTCACACTCACATTACCCAAGATGCAACGCTACTACTCACACTCACATTACCCAAGATGCAACGCTACTACTCACACTCACATTACCCAAGATGCAACGCTACTACTCACACTCACATTACCCAAGATGCAACGCTACTACTCACACTCACATTACCCAAGATGCAATGCAACTTCTGAAAAAAACCCAAAATACAAACGTCACAGATCACCACCTCGCTGGTTTCAAGTGAGGTGGTGATCCGCTTCCTGTTTTCAAAATAAAAGCACCAATTCTATCGTTATGGTTTTCTTAATAATAAAAAGCAACGGGTGTTTTATTTTGTGAAAATGACAGGAAGTGCGTTACTCGCTACGGCTAACTATTATTTTGACAAATTAGCGTGACATTGTGGATCTAAAGGGCTACTTTACTTTCTTCCTAAAAAGGTTAGAAATGTGGATAAAGTGGTTTATTTACAGAGTTAGAGCTAAAATGAAATCAGCTTCAGCCTGATGATTTCAGCTCGGGTAGGAACCAAATGCATTGTGGGTAATCGTGTAGTTTACTACAGTGTAAACGGTCTGCTTACTATCTGGTCCTTTAGTGTGTAGTATAGAAGTATGTAGTATGCGGTTTTGAACACAGCCTATTTCTGGCAGCAGGACAGTGTGTGTGTGTGTGTGTGTGTGTGTGTGTGTGTGTGTGTGTGTGTGTGTGTGTGTGTGTGTCCATAGCACACACACACACGTAGGAGCATTTCACCCAATGTAATGACTTTAGATATGCAGACAATACATGTTCAAAGAAGGGGAGTCAAACTCATCTTCATTCAAGGGCCACATACAGCCCAATTTGGTCTTATGTGGGCTGGATCCTTAAAATAAAGGAAGGAAGGAAGATAGGAAGGAAGGAAAGATGGAAGGAAGGAAGGAAAGAAGGAAGGAAGAAAGGGAGGAAGAAAGGAAGGAAGAGAAGACAGGAAAGAAAAACAGAAAGAAAGGAAAGATGGAAGGAAGGAAGGAAGGAAGGAAAGACAGATGGAAGGAAGAGACGTAAGGGAGGAAAGACAGACAGAAAGAAAGGAAAGATGGAAGGAAGGAAGGAAGGAAGGAAGGAAGGAAGGAAGGAAGGAAGGAAGAGATGACAGGAAGCAAAGCGGGCCGGATTGGACTCCTCGACGGGCTGGTTCTTTCCTTCCCTCCCTCCTCCGTCTTTACTCCTTTCCTTCCTTCCTTCCTTCCTTCCTTCCTCCCTTTCTTTCTTTCTTTCTTTCTTTCTGGAGAAAATCTAACAGAATTTATAAAGATAGATTTTTTAAATGCCAACGACGACGACTTCAATAAAAAGGCGGCAAAAAACACGCTGCAAGGACTTCATAGAATAAACATTAAACGCAGCGCTGTCTTAAAAAAAAACCTTATCAAGAAAATGCATCATTCAAACGGAAGTGTAATAATTTGGCAGAACATATTGAAACAGCTCTTTACTATGAGCCAGATTCACTGCAGGGCCTATTTGTTGCTTTCATGCTTGCTTTGTCCTTCCCCTCCTTCTATACTTCTTTCCTCACTTCCTTCCTTCCTTCCTTGCTTCTTTCTTTTCTTCCTTCCTCCCTCCTTTCCTTCCTTCCTCCCTTCCTTCCTTACTCCCTACCTTCCTTCCTCCTTTCCTCCCTCCGTCCTTACTCCTTTCCTTCTTTCCTCCCTCCTTACTCCTTTCCTTTCCTTCCTCCCTTCCTTCTTTCCTTCCTTCCTCCTTTCCTCCCTCCCTCCCTCCTTACTCCTTTCCTTCCTCCCTCCCTCCTTACTCCTTTCTTTCCTTCCTTCCTCCCTCCTTTCCTTCCTCCCTCCCTCCCTCCTTACTCCTTTCCTTCCTTCCTTCCCTCCTCCGTCTTTACTCCTTTCCTTCCTTCCTTCCTTCCTTCCCTCCTCCGTCTTTACTCCTTTCCTTCCTTCCTTCCTTCCTCTTTCTTTATATTTTCCTTCGTTCATCCCCATCTCCCCTCTTTCTTTGCTCCCTCCTCCTTCCATACTTCTTTCCTCACTTCCTTCCTTCCTTCGTTCTCTCCTTACTTCCTTCCTCTTTTCCTCCCTCTCTCCTTACTCCTTTCCTTCCTTCCTTCCTTCCTTCCTTCCTTCCTTCCCTCCTCCGTCTTTACTCCTTTCCTTCCTTCCTTCCTTCCTCTTTCTTTATATTTTCCTTCGTTCATCCCCATCTCCCCTCTTTCTTTGCTCCCTCCTCCTTCCACACTTCTTTCCTCACTTCCTTCCTTCCTTCGTTCTCTCCTTACTTCCTTCCCTCCTCCGTCTTTACTCCTTTCCTTCCTTCCTTCCTTCCTTCCTTCCTTCCTTCCTCTTTCTTTATATTTTTCTTCGTTCATCCCCATCTCCCCTCTTTCTTTGCTCCCTCCTCCTTCCACACTTCTTTCCTCACTTTCTCACTTCCTTCCTTCCTTCGTTCTCTCCTTACTTCCTTCCTCTTTTCCTCCCTCTCTCCTTACTCCTTTCCTTCCTTCCTTCCTTCCTTCCTTCCTTCCTCTTTCTTTATATTTTCCTTCGATCATCCCCACCTCCCCTCTTTCTTTGCTCCCTCCTCCTTCCACACTTCTTTCCTCACTTCATTCCTTCCTTCCTTCCTCTTTTCCTCCCTCTCTCCTTACTCCAGAATGTTTTTGCCCTCCCGTCTTTGCCACAAATTTTGGCAGAGCCTCTCCGGTGCCATAAACATCCGTATTGCGTTTATTCATTTGTTTGTCTGTTTGCGTTATATGTTTGCTTATTTATCCATCTCTTTATTTTTTAATGAGTTGAAAATCCACCAGAGGAATGCCGGGTGATGAAACTTTAAAACGTGTTACAGTAGCAGGCGAGGCGAGGCGAGGGGGGGGGGAAATATTTACATTGAAGCCGGCCACAATCTCAGAAGATCCTCAAATGTAGGTTAGAACTGCAAAGTTAATATGCAAATGTCCTTATCTGCTGGGATTCACAAACAACCGTCATCCTGATTGATTTAATAAACTGCTTTTATCTTTCAAAGTGTTAATTAGGAGAGATGGGCCTCCGCTTTGAATATGAGCTTTCTGTGGCACATTTGAGAGCTTTCAGACAAAGAGGAAACTTTCTGTCCCTTTAACATCGACTGAACTGAACTCGCTTTGCTTCTTCTACATTCTTTTTTTTTTTTTTTTTTACAGCTTGTTCTTGTTTCCGAGGCACAAAGCTTTTTTTTTTTTTTTCCCTGCGACAGTGAAATACTGAGCGAGTGTGAGTTGTAGTCAGGTTGGAGCTAATATATATATTCAAGCCTGTCATTGTCCATCCATCACCCGTTCAAAAAGCTGCTGCAGTGCTTTTTGATTGCACATATATCAAAGAAATGATCAATAACTGGTCTGGTTATCTGAAGAAAAGAGACGCTGCATCAACGTCAGACCCCCCTAACACAGAAATCACTCTATAAAATCTGAAATATCATCAAATTATCTTTTAATTTCCTTAAGAGTAGAGCTCCTGTACTTCCTGTGATGCTCCGTCTCTCCAAAGTCTTTTTAAATTTTGTTTAATTGCAAATTGCTGATGAAGATAAGGAGGAGAGCACAAAGTGAGGGCTTCAGAATCTGCTGAAATGTTCAAATAATTTATTAAGAGCTACAATTTTTTAGCATTTCATACTTTTTAAATGATCCCTTATAATCATAGGAATCATATTGTATGTATTAAGGTTTTATTATTTATTATTTAAAGCAATAATTCATTTTTTTTAAATTTTTTAATTAATTATTATTTTATTTTTTTTTATTATTATTATTATTTATTTTATTTTATTTATTTATTTTTTAAATTATTATTATTATTATTATTATTTTTAATTTATTTTATTATTATAATTATTATTATTTATTTATTTATATTATTATTATTATTATTTTTATTTTATAATTTATTCTTGGATTATTGGTATTTTTTTTATTTTTTTATTTTTTTTCTGGTCTTAAAATCAATAAAAAAATGGTTAAAAAAATTAAAAAATAAAGTAACGATTCACTTTAAGCTGGAATTAAAAGAAACTAGTGAGCCAACATCTGTTTTTGATGGTTTAGTTTAATCTAAATTTGTTCTTGTGAAATAAAAAAAATCAAAAGTGTGACTTATGCCAATATCAGAACCTATCATTTTTAATATTAATGATTTATACAGTATATCTGCATTTATAACTGCTTATAATAATACAGTATATAGTATTTATATATGCTTATAGTGACATTTTGAATTGATTTGACTCTATATTTAAAAATAACTGTGAATATCAGGCACTAGGTTGATTTAGCTTTTATATAATAGAAGCTATAATAGAAGCACAAATCAATTTTATTTATTCATTTTCCTCTTCCTTTATATATCCTGCATGCTTTTTTCACATACATATATATATATTCTCATATTGAACGTGACTATCTGTTGCTTTAATCCAGAATACCTGAAGTGAAAAAAGAGCAGCTTGCAAAAGTACGAACCAGTGAACAAGAAAAATAAATCATATCCCATGCCTTTTCCTCTTTTTCCTCTTTTCCTCTTTTTCGCTGCTTGGACTCGACCCTTTTTTCTTTCCTTTTGCTGGCGACAGATTTCCATGACGCAAGAATTGACGCATTTTTTGACTTGTGCCGGATTGACCGTACAGGTGGAGAGGTGGTCGCTTTGACACGAGCCAGAAAACATGACGCAGGTGCAGCATTTGGCTCCGACTTTAAGGCAGCAGCCAGTTCTCTCTCTCATGTGTGTGTGTGTGTGTGTGTGTGTGTGTGTGTGTGCCAACCTGCAGGGCAGAAGAGTTCACATTGTGCGGCGACATACTGGCGAGCTGCATGCCAGTGACCAAAAAAACAAAAAGGGGGGAAAAAAAGGGATTCCCCCTCCAGTCAAGGGAACCACGACATGAAATGATGAAGCTGCCAAGGCCCCTGAAACCAAAAGACAAAAAAAAAAAAAAAAAAGAGAGAGAGAGAGAGAGAGAGAGAGAGAGAGAGAAAAAACCCGGACATGTCTGAAAGCGTCCTCTCTTCATCCGTGCATGTGTCTCACGGTATCACAGAGTTTTGATCTCATCCAGTCGGACACTTTGAGGGAATATTTTTCTCTCTCTCTCTCTCTCCCCGCCACGCTAAAAAGCAATCTGAATAATTTTCAACTGCATATTTTAACTCTCAATCTATCTTTGATGTCTTATTTGTGTGATTATGTCTCCCTGCTTGCTTAAAAAAAAAAGAAAAAACAAAAAAAAACAACCAATATGCACCGACTGTCAACCACTCGTGGCACTTTCCCTCCTTTTTTTTTTTTCTTCTTCTTTCTTCCCCGTGCACGGTTGGGACTGTTTTTAATTTTTTTTTTTTTTTTTTTTGCAGAGGGATCATCAAAGGAAACTCCCTCATGCTTCACTTCAAGTAAACACGAATCGGAAAAAGAGATGAAGAAACTTTTAAAACATTGTTGAAGGGTGTCCTGTTGAATCCCTGAGAAGCATATTGACGCCAATCCAACTTTTTAAAAAAAAAATCAGATTTGAAAACTTTCCTTCTCTCTCTCTCTCTCTCTCTCTCTTTTTTTTTTTTTTTTTTACTTATTTATTTTTTTTTAGTCTGTTGGCGGGCGTGGGCGGCCATCTTAACCTGAGCAATTAAAGCCGAGACAAACCGCAGAGGCTGCAGAAAAGCTGGCGACAGCGACCGCGCCACCTCTAATTATTGACTGGCCCCTCCGGCTTGGCGGCAAAAAAAAAAAAAAAAAAACCTTCATTATTCTTCTTCCTGTGGTAATTTGTATTTGCCTGACATTCATCATATATTGTTGGTAACCTTTAATTCATCTGCTGTTAGCACTTTTGTCTGCTGAAGTAAGGCTGCGAGCGAGCAGGCCTGCTGCCTTCGTTGTGCGAGTTTTAAAAAAAAAACAAAAAAACAAAAAAAACTGTGAATTTGTCATCTTCATATCTTCATCGCCTCCAAACTTTAGAAATATAACACACTTCCTTTTTTTCTTTTTCTTAACTTTTTGTTGTTTTTAGATGTGGAGTTGTGGAGAAGCAAACAAGCATATACTTAATTATTTCCTTCTTTTATTTCCACTTACTTCCTGTTTTAATTTATTTTTGCTTCCTACCTACTTCTATATCTTTCCTTCTACCCTTTCATCCTCATTTCTGACCCTTTTTTCCTTTTTTTCCTCCTTTTTTCCTTTTCTTTTTCTTTGTTTCTTCCTTCAAATGTGCCATCTTAGTTTCCTTCTCCTTCCTACCTTCCTTTTTTCTTTTTTTTCTTACCACCTTACTTCCTTTTCTTTCTACTTTCAAATGCTAACTTCTCTACTTCCTGTTAGGTTTATTATCCCACATTCATTTCTTCCTTTCCTTTCTTTCTTTCTCACCTTCTGTCCTTCCTTGCTTCCTTTTATCTTTCATATTTTCCTACAGTACATTCTTCCTTCTTTTATTTCCACTTACTTCCTGTTTTAATTTGTTTTTGCTTCCTACCTACTTCAATATCTTTCCTTCCACCCTTTCATCCTCATTTTTGACCCTTTTTTCCTGTTTCTTCCTTCAAATGTGCCATCTTAGTTTCCTTCTCCTTCCTACCTTCCTTTTTCTTACCCACCTTACTTCCTTTTCTTTCTACTTTCAAATGTTAACTTCTCTACTTCCTGTTAGGTTTATTATCCCACATTCATTTCTTCCTTCCTTTCTTCCTCCCCCTCTTCTGTCTTTTTTATTTAACTATTTCCCTTTCACCTTCTGTCCTTCCTTGCTTCCTTTTATCTTCCTTTATTTCCTTCTTTTATTTCCACTTACTTCCTGTTTTAATTTATTTTTGCTTCCTACCTACTTCTATATCTTTTCTTCCACCCTTTCATCCTCATTTTTGACCCTTTATTCCTTTTTTTCCTTCTTTGTAACTCTTCCCTATAACTGTTTCTTCCTTTTCCTTCCTACTTTCCTTTTTTCTTACCACCTTACTTCCTTTCCTTTTTGCTTCCTACCTACTTCAATATCTTTTCTTCCATCCTTTCATCCTCATTTTTGACCCTTTATTCCCTTGTTTCCTTCTTTTTTCCTGTTTCTTCCTTCAAATGTGCCATCTTAGTTTCCTTCTCCTTCCTATCTTCCTTTTTTTCTTACCACCTTACTTCCTTTTCTTTCTACTTTCAAATATTTTAAGTTCTTTTAGGTTTATTATCCCACATTCATTTCTTCCTTTCCTTTCTTCCTCCCCCCTCCTCTTTCTTTTTTATTTTACTATTTCCCTTTCACCTTCTGTCCTTCCTTGCTTCCTTTTATCTTCCTTTATTTCCTTCTTTTATTTCCACTTACTTCCTGTTTTAATTTGTTTTTGCTTCCTACCTAGTTCAATATCTTTTCTTCCATCCTTTCATCCTCATTTCTGACCCTTTATTCCCTTTTTTCCTTTTTTTCCTGTTTCTTCCTTCATATTTGCATCTTAGTTTCCTTCTCCTTCCTACCTTCCTTTCTTTCTTCCTCTTCTTCCTTTTCTTTCTACTTTCAAATACTAACTTCTCTACTTCCTTTTAGGTTTATTATCCCACATTCATTTCTTCCTTTCCTTTCTTCTCCTCACCCTCCTCTTTCTTTTTTATTTTACTATTTCCCTTTCACCTTCTGTCCTTCCTTGCTTCCTTTTATCTTTCATATTTTCCTACAGTACATTCTTTCCCCCCTCCTCCCCTCCCCTCCCCTCCCCTCCCCTCCCCTCCCTTATGAATATCTATCTTTTCCTTCTTTTGTTTTCTCCTTTGCCCAATCACCTCTCTCCTCTCCCTCCTACATCCTTTCATTTATCCTTCCTTCCTCCTTTTTTTATTTGGTCCAGCAGCGGCTCATCAAACATCTAACAGTACACACACACTATAATAAATATCTAACAGTATTTATTTGTTGCTTTTTATCATCTCGTACTCTCAAATGACGCGACTCTGAACTGAAAGCATCACCTCCTTAAATTCATCCTCATCTTCGTCTCATCATGTGATTGACAGCCAGCCGATCCCGATCTGAATCTTTTCCGATTGCGGTAAACTCCTCCCACCTGGCTCCTCAGGACACTTAAAACAAACGCTATAGGGATTATTTCCTTCATATGTGACCCGGGACTGCACGTCTGCCTGTCCACACAGCACCTTCATCCATTCCTGAGTCACTCCAAGCTGTGTAAACACGATCGGAGCAGAATACTAATGTCCCATCCCGAGATCAAAGCGGGCCGCTCCAAATTCCTGCAGGTTGTTTCAAAGGCTGAAGCCACAGGGATGAGCTTTTGTCAGCACTTACACTGCCCCGAGCGAGACCCATTTCACTCTTACTTTAAAAAAAAAAAAAAAAAAAAGAAAAGGAAAAAGGAAGAAAGAAAATAAAAGGACAACAGTGAGTGAGCAATGCGGTCCCTTTTGTTAGAAAGTATTGGACTGATTTGGACAGGAGATGTTTTTACTGGATTCAGTCCTCGACATCAGGCTGGACATCATCATCGAGGAGTAATTTTAGTTTTCCAAAAGTTTTTTTTTTCCCACATTGGAGGCATATGTTCCTGTAATACATACAGGACTGCAGTTTCTAGGTTAATGCATGAGCTATTGTAGTTTTATCACAACTGATTTAAATGCTCAATATATCACAAAGTAGTCACTAGTAAGCACCTGCTCAAGATTGCATGCAAATATCACTTAGAGACCAACTTCCTATGAGTTATAAGTTCATTTTTGGGCTACCTGGAACACATAAGCACACTGTAAGTAGGGCTCAACCAGTACTGGAGTTTATGGGCTGATGCCGATACAGATATAAGGGAGCAAAAAAAATCCAATATTGTATTAATTATGCACAGAATATATACATAAACACATAT
>JAJDFG010000564.1:105000-120000 GCA_021039105.1 Scomber colias
TTTTTTTTTATGATCATGATTAAAACTCCACACACTCCCCCCCCCACTCTCCCCCCCCCCCCCCCCATCCTCCTCCACACACACCCCCCCTCCCCCCACCCCCCCCCCCAGCCTTCTGAGGCATGATGGGATGTTTTATATTGGGCACAATGCCATTAATCATTTCTTTGATGGGAGCTTGTTTGTTATGATAATAAACGCCGGTGTTCCTCCTCCTAGTTTGATGCACGCTGGATGAAAACGCCTTTACAATCACAAGACACTGATGTCTGAGCGAGGCAGTTGTTAATATGAAGCTTTTTCTTTTTTTTTTTTTTTTTTTATTGTGCAAATTGCCTTCATTTACAGAGCTACCTCAACCCGCTGCTGCACCTTTCATGGAAGCACACACTTCATTTCTCGCACGGCTCTCTTTGTGACTTTTTAAAGAAATAAATAATTACTGGTGGAACTTGAAAACGTTATCTCAAATTAAATAATTAAAAATGCAGATTTAGGTGGGAATAATGAATCCCAGGAGGGGGGTACGGAGGGGGGGTGGGGGGTCTGAATGGTTTTGTGCTTAATTAAAGTTTACAGACGGCTGTGATGGACACGACGTCCTGTTTTCTGAAAAATATTTGCAGAGCGCGTTTCAACCCCTTTGTAAACATTTAACAGTCTTAATCAACTCATTAATCAAGCAAATTGCAATCATAACGTCCAATTGTTTTCTGATGGATAAATAAATGATAAACAGTCATTTTTTTAATTGAACCAGTCTGCGCTCAGTAGCCGGCACCTTTGTGCCTCGTGTTGAGAATCCTAAAAAAAAAAAAAAAATCACTGCAGGCGTTAAGCTTGTTGTTTCTGTCTTGATTATGACTCGTGTTTATGATGTTTGTGAAGGTTTTTTTTTACAAGAGGAAGACCGCAACCTTCCTTCCTTCCTTCCTTCCTTCTTTCCTTCCTTCCTTCCTTCCTTCTTTCCTCCCTCCCTCCTAGTTTTACAAGAGGAAGACTGCAACCATAAAGATGAAGGCTTAGATAATATAAAAGATGATAACCCTAACCCTTAATGTCACTAGAAACCCTTTTCCTACCTCCTTCCTTCCTTCCTTCCCCTTTTCCTCCCTCCCTCCCTCCTTACTTCCTTCCCCTTTTCCTCCCTCCCTCCTTCCTTCCTTCCTTCCTTCCTTCCCTTTTTCCTCCCTCCTTCCTTCCTTTCTTCCTTCTTTCCTTACTTCCTTCCCCTTTTCCTCCCTCCCTCCTCCCTCCCTCCCTTCCCCCCTCCCATCCCTCTTCCCTTCCTCCTTCCTTCCTCCCTTCCTCCTTTCCTCCCTTCCTTCTCTCCTTACTGCCTTCCTCTTTTCCTCCCTCCCTCCTTAGTTTTACAAGAGGAAGACTGCAACCATAAAGATGAAGGCTTAGATAATATAAAGATGATAACACTCATCCTTAATGTCTACTAGAGTATGGTTCCCCTTCTTGTCAATTCATAGAGAAATCAACATTTTTAGGAGTAGTAACCTTAGCAACAGTGAATAGGCTTCTTTCCTTCCTTCTGTCCTTCTTTTCCTTCCTTCTCTCCTTCCTTCCTTCCCTTTTTCCTCCCTCCTTCCTTCCTTTCTTCCTTCTTTCCTTACTTCCTTCCCCTTTCCTCCCTCCCTCCTCCCTTCCTCCCTCCCTCCCTCCTTCCTTCCTTCCTTCCTTCCTTCCTTCCTCCTTCCTTCCTTCCTTCCTACGTTACTTCCTCCCTTCCTTCTCTCCTTACTGCCTTCCTCTTTTCCTCCCTCCCTCCTTAGTTTTAAAAGAGGAAGACTGCAACCATAAAGATGAAGGCTTAGATAATATAAAGATGATAACACTCATCCTTAATGTCCTCCCTCCTTTCTTTACTGCCTTCCTCTTTCCTCCATCCCTCCTTACTCCTTTACTTTGTCATTCCTTCCTTCCTTCCTTCCTTCCTTCCTTCCTTCCTTCTCCTTCCTTCCTTCTTCCTTCCTCAGTCCTTCCTTGACTTGAGGATAACAGGAGGGCTATAATACTACAGCTAACTAGTTTCTATGCTGCTTCTTTATTTCCATTTCTGGTAGAAGATGCTTAAATTTGTCCTGACCCCTATCGCTTTAGCCACAGTAAACTATCCTCATATCATGTTTCAGGCTTTAAATCATATTTAAGAGCCTTTTGCAGGGTTATCATTTCCATATGAGCAAAAATCTGCTTTTATCAGTTGACTAAACTGACCAGTTGCTTTTTAGAAATTAGGTTTTTTTTGCCTTTTTTCCTACTTCTGTCTGAAAGTACTCATTCATTTAAACATTAATGTGAATTTTGGGAAGTAAATCTCCCACTGATATCAATGCAAACTGCACCACTGGATTGAAAATTTGGCAGTTTTTAGCAAACGGGCAGTTGGGAATATAATCATGTGAGCTCTCTAAACCAAAATTTAACTACAAGTACAAATTTCCACTGAGCTGTTACCGTAATTTTGATAGTAAAGCCAGTTTGTACAAAGACATAAAAACTGTCTCTTATTCTGGAAACCGGAGCTTCAATTCCTCTATTGATGATTTCCCACATTGACACTGAATTAGCGGCTGGCTCTGTGGGATCGTGGGACTTTTCTTCTTTGAGACGTTCCATCCAAATGAGTTTCGTTTGAACGTCGGACGTCCAGCTGTGAATCAGAAAACGTCCCCACATCCAGCAGTTGTTCCATTATTCACTGACTGAGGAGCAGCTCCAGGATCTTGTCTGTACATGACATCATCACCACAGTGTGTCTCTCCGCTGCTGTTCGGCTTAACGAGAGGCTGCTTCAGACTCTCTAATTACAACTGAGGAGGACAATGTTGTAGAAATAACACGTAGGAGGTTCTATTGTCCAGTGGAGCCTTCCTTTAAATGCAAATGTGCCACTCTTTGTGTGTCCTCAGGCAGCTTTACAGTGGACTTACACTGATCCATCATATACATTATGTAACCAAAAGTATGTGGGCACCTGATCGTTACCATTTATACCACAGACTGTATATAAGAAATGGACGTAACATCCGTGACGTCACCCATTGGTTTGTGGACTGCTGCTCGGAAGCCAATAGTTTTCAAATCTAGGCAGCGCACCATCTTGAAAATTTCAGGTGCATGCTGGGAAAAATAAAAACATGGATTCTACTTATATGGGCATGAGGCGGAGTCATGGGGTGGAGCGGGGAGGTTGCTATGGTTGCGAGGGCTGGATCTCGAGGACATTGGTCAATCAACCTGTCAATCAGGACGTAGCCACGCCCTAATGCATACCCTGCTTTATCATCACATATAAATCAGGGAGGCCAAAATGTCCCAAATGAACATCATACTGCATTGAAGAAGGCTTTAAACTAGCGATTGAGACCATAAACACATTTTGAAAACGTTTACTGAGGTTAGAAATCAAGTGAGAAGTTGGTGAATTCTCCATTGACTTGTATAGAGACGGTCGCCCCCTGGTGGCCTTTTGATAGAATGCAGTTCTAAGTTACTTCCTGGTTGGGCTTCATTTCAGAGGACCAGAACTCCCCCACCTGCGTTACACCCATATGATGCAGTGATTTGCACCCATTCAGCCTCAAGAGCTTTCCTGAGGTGGATCACGGATGCTGGGGATAAAGTCTGGCTCATGGTTTTGGAAGTTCATCCAGAGAGTGTTGGATGGGGTTGAGTTCATGTCTCAAATTCATCCAAACCAAAATGGGAAAGCTATTTCTGTCTTTGTCATGTTAAAAAAAGGAAATAGACGTCCCCAAAACTGTTGCCACAAAGTTGGAAGGACATAGTTGCCAAATAGAGTAGACTTTGCCCAAACCAGGAAAACCATCGCCAAACCAGACAGATTATTTTTGCTTTATCTACTTAGAAAGAATTACTCCTTTCCTTCCTTCCTTTCTCCCTTCCTTCCTTACTCCCTACCTTCCTTCCTTCTTTCCTCCCTCCCTCCCTCCTTACTCGTTTCCTTCCTCCCTCCCTCCTAACTCCTTTCCTTCCTTCCTTTCTCCCTTCCTTCCTTACTCCCTACCTTCCTTCCTCCTTTACTCCCTCCCTCCTTACTCCTTTCCTTCCTTCCTCCCTCCTTTCTCCTTTCCTTCCTCTTCCTCCTTTCCTTCCTTCTCTCCTTACTTCTCTCCTTACTCATTTCCTTCCTTCCTCCCTTCTTTCCTTCCTTCCTTCCTTCCTTCCTTCCTTCCTTCCTTCCCCTTACCCCTTTCCTCCCTCCCTCCTTACTCCATTTTCCTTCCTTCTTTCTTTCCTTCCTTTCCTTCCTCCCTTCCTTCCTTACTCGCTACCTTCCTTCCTCCTTTCCTCCCTCCCTCCATCCCCCTTTCTTCCTCCATCCCTCCTTACTCCTTTCCTCCCTCCCCTCCTTACTCCTTTCCTTCCTTCCTACCAAACCACGAAAACCATCGCCAAACCAGACAGATTGTTTTTGCTTTATCTACTTAGAAAGAATTATTCCTTTCCTTCCTTCCCTTTCTCCCTTCCTTCCTTACTCCCTACCTTCCTTCCTTCTTTCCTCCCTCCCTCCCTCCTTACTCGTTTCCTTCCTCCCTCCCTCCCTCCTTCCTTCCTTCCTTCCTTCCTTCCTCCCTCCCTCCTAACTCCTTTCCTTCCTTCCTTTCTCCCTTCCTTCCTTACTCCCTACCTTCCTTCCTCCTTTCCTCCCTCCCTCCTTACTCCTTTTCCTTCCTTCCTCCCCTCCTCCCTCCTTTCCTTCCTCTTCCTCCTTTCCTTCTTTCTCCTTACTTCTCTTCTTACTCATTTCCTTCCTTCCTCCCTTATTTCCTTCCTTCCTTCCTTCCTTCCTTCCTTCCCCTTACTCCTTTCCTCCCTCCCTCCTTACTCCTTTTCCTTCCTTCCTTACTCCTTTCCTTCCTTATAATTTATTTTGACTGAAAGTATGGATGTTGACAATAGAAATGAGTCCAGTAAGGAGATATTCTTTATAATAACATACCACAACTTAAACAATCATCTTTGGCAAAAGGAAAGTTTAATTTGGTTACTAAAAAAATTGTGGAAAGACTTTTTCTATTCAGCAGGATATTATATTATAACTACTATTATCATTCATATCAAATATATTAATAATATATCAAACATACTGTTAACAATGGCTGCAACCAAGTAGCTATGTTGTCCCCTCTGTTTTATAGCCTGATTAACCCTCCTCTCCTCTCCTTTGACTCTTCCTTCCTTCCTTCCTTCCTTCCTTCCTTCCTTCCTTCCTTCCTTCCTTCCTTCCTTCCTTCCTTCCTTCCTCTTTCTTTAATTTTTCCTTCAGTCTTCCCCTTCTTCTATACTTCTTTTCCTCACTTCCTTCCTTCCATCCTTCCTTGCTTCTTTCTTTCCTTCCTTCCTCCCTTCTTTCCTTCCTCCCTCCTTCCTTCCTCCTTTCCTCCCTCCCTCCTTACTCCTTTCCTTCCTTCCTCCTCCCTCCTTACTCCTTTCCTTCCTTCCTTGCTTCTTTCTTTCCTTCCTTCCTCCCTCCTTTCTTTCCTCCCTCCCTCCTTACTCCTTTCCTCCCTCCCTCCTTACTCCTTTCCTTCCTCCCTCCCTTCCTCCTTACTTCTTTCTTTCTTTCCTTCCTCCCTCCCTCCTTACTCCTTTCCTTCCTTCCTTCCTCCCTCCTTACTCATTCCTTCCGCCTTTCCTCCCTCCCTACTTACTCCTTTCCTTCCTTCCTCCCACCTTACTCCTTTCCTTCCTTCCTTCCTTCCTTCCTTCCTTCCTCCTTCCTTCCTTCCTTCCGTCCTTCCGTCCTTCCTTCCTTCCTTCCTTCCTCCCTTCCTTCTCTCCTTACTTGCTTCCCCCCTCCCTCCTTACTCCTTTCCTTCCTTCCTTACTCCTTTCCTCCCTCCTTCCTTACTACTTTCCTTCCTTCCATCCTTCCTTGCTTCTTTCTTTCCTTCCTTCCTTCCTCCCTCCCTCTTTTCCTTCCTTCCTCCCTTCATTCCTTCCTCTTTCCTTCCTCCTTTCCTCCCTCCCTCCTTACTCCTTTCCTTCCTTCCTCCCACCTTACTCCTTTCCTTCCTTCCCTCCTTTCCTTCCTCCCTCTCTCCTTACTCCTTTCCTTCCTTCCTCCCTTCCTTCCTTCCTTCCTCCTTACTCTCTTTCTTCCTTCCTTCCTTCCTCCTTTCCTCCCTTCCTTGACCTGAGGACAACAGGGTAGTAAAGTTTCCCCTTTTTGTTTTTTGAGCGTGAAATTGTTCAAACTGCTGTTAAACATCGTCTCCAATACACAAAGAAATATTAACGAGTCGTGTCAATTGAACCCTGACAGAAAACCGTCCGTAACCTCCAGGCTGAATCACGACTGCTGATCTGCATCGTTCACACTGTGTTTAACAAGAATTGTCACATTTCCTTCATTCCTCCCTCCTTTCCTCCCTTCCTTCCTTACTCCCTACCTTCCTTACTCCCTTCCTTCCTTCCTTCCTCCTTTCCTCCCTCCCTACTTCCTTCTTTCCTCCCTCCCTCCCTCCTTACTCGTTTCCTTCCTCCCTCCCTTCCTCCTTACTCCTTTCTTTCTTTCCTTCCTCCCTCCCTCCTTACTCCTTTCCTTCCTTCCTTCCTCCCTCCTTACTCCATTCCTTCCGCCTTTCCTCCCTCCCTACTTACTCCTTTCCTTCCTTCCTCCCACCTTACTCCTTTCCTTCCTTCCTTCCTTCCTTCCTTCCTTCCTTCCTCCTTCCTTCCTTCCTTCCTTCCGTCCTTCCGTCCTTCCTTCCTTCCTTCCTTCCTCCCTTCCTTCTCTCCTTACTTGCTTCCCCCCTCCCTCCTTACTCCTTTCCTTCCTTCCTTACTCCTTTCTTCCCTCCTTCCTTACTACTTTCCTTCCTTCCATCCTTCCTTGCTTCTTTCTTTCCTTCCTTCCTTCCTCCCTCCCTCTTTTCCTTCCTTCCTCCCTTCATTCCTTCCTCTTTCCTTCCTCCTTTCCTCCCTCCCTCCTTACTCCTTTCCTTCCTTCCTCCCACCTTACTCCTTTCCTTCCTTCCTCCTTTCCTTCCTCCCTCTCTCCTTACTCCTTTCCTTCCTTCCTCCCTTCCTTCCTCCTTACTCTCTTTCTTCCTTCCTTCCTTCCTTCCTTCCTCCTTCCTTGACCTGAGGACAACGGTGTAAAGTTTCCCCTTTTGTTTTTTTGAGCGTGAAATTGTTCAAACTGCTGTTAAACATCGTCTCCAATACACAAAGAAATATTAACGAGTCGTGTCAATTGAACCCTGACAGAAAACCGTCCGTAACCTCCAGGCTGAATCACGACTGCTGATCTGCATCGTTCACACTGTGTTTAACAAGAATTGTCACATTTTTTAACGTTGCAACCGTCGGAGAGCCGAGGCCCGCTGACCCAGAACAAACTAAATTACAGTTATGTAATGCTCGCTGCTGACTGACTCTATTTCTGGCACTGATATTTGAACCAATTAAACGCTGCCTATCAGACTTGAAGGGTGTCTGGTTTTTTTCAACTTCACTGTGATATGCACAAAACATAATTACTGAACATGCTGGGGAGAGAAAGTGACATATGTAGGCTGTTGTTGCCTAAAAAAAAAATAATAATTAACCCTTAAACAGACAACGTGCACCAGGAGATACAGACTCTTTAACCTTCGTGTTGTCCTCCCGGGTCCTTCCTCTGTCCTTCCCTTCCTTCCTTCCTTCCTTCCTTCCTTCCTTCCTCAGATCTAAGTTCAGCTGTTAGGGTAAATGTTCCCTCCTTCTGTCCTTTCTTCCTTCCTTCATCTGTCCTTCCTTTCTTCCTTCCTTTCATCTGTCCTTCCTTTCTTTCTTTCTCCTTCCTTCCTTCCTTCCTTCCTTCCTCCCTCCCTCCCTTCCTCCCTCCCTCCTTTCCTTCCTTCTTCCTCCCTCCTTCCTTTCCTTCCGTCTTCCTCCTTCCTTCCCTTCCTCCCTCCTTTCCTTCCTTCTTCCCTCTTTTCCTTCCTACCTTCCATCCTTCCTTCCTCCCTCCTTCCTTTCCTTCCTTCTTCCTCCCTTGCTTCCCTTCCTTCCTCCTTTCCTTCCTTCTTCCCTCCTTTCCTTCCTTCTTCCTTTCCTTCCTTCTTCCCTCCTTTCCTTTCCTTCCTTCCTTCTTTCCTTCCTTCCTTCCTTACTTGAGGTGCAAATGACATAACTAGTAAGGCCTGTTTAAGGGTTTAAAAAAAGCCTTCTGGGGGGGGGGGGGGGGGGGGGAGTTTTGTCCCAAATGTGCAAAATTAGAAGCAACATCCATTACAGCAAATTAGAAATGTCACATTTAGATTATAGCTTGATGCACAGACAACTTTCTCTCCTTATATGACATGCTGACACACACTGAGACATGATCTTACATAACATACAGTTTATAATGTCGATGAATTTTAGAAGTGCCTGGAAAGCTCTGCCGGTTTGAATTCATCATTATCCGATCAGCTTTCTCTACAAACACCCGTTAGAAGAAGAGCTTGCAACCTTTTTCTTAAACTTCATCATCTTTGGCAAAAGGAAAGTTTAATTTGGTTACTTAAAAAAATTGTGGAAAGCCTTTTTCTATTCAGCAGTGTATTATATTATACTACTATTGATCATATATATCAAATATATTAATAATATATTAATTATACTGTTAACAATGGCTGCAACCAAGTAGCAATGTTGTCCCCTCTGTTTTATAGCCTGATTAACCCTCCTGTCGTCTCTTTTGACTCTTCCTTCCTTCCTTCCTTCCTTCCTTCCTTCCTTCCTTCCTTCCTCACTCCTTACTTCCACCCTTCTTTCCTTCCTTCCTTCCTTCCTCTTTCTTTAATTTTTCCTTTTGTTCTTCCCCTCCTTCTATACTTCTTTCCTCACTTCCTTCCCTCCCTCCTTACTCCTTTCCTTCCTTCCTCCTTTCCTTCCTCTTCCTCCTTTCCTTCCTTCTCTCCTTACTTCTCTCCTTACTCATTTCCTTCCTTCCTCCCTTCATTCCTTCCTCCTTCCTTCCTCCTTTCCTCCCTCCCTCCTTACTCCTTTCCTTCCTCCCTCCCTCCTTACTCCTTTCCTTCCTTCCTTCCTTCCTCCTCCCTCCTTCCTCCTTTCCTTCCTTCTTTCTTTCCTCCCTCCCTCCCTCCTTACTCGTTTCCTTCCTCCCTCCCTCCTTACTCCTTTCCTTCCTTCCTTCCTCCCTCCTTACTCCTTTCCTTCCTCCTTTCCTCCCTCCCTACTTACTCCTTTCCTTCCTCCCTCCCTAATTACTCCTTTCCTTTCCTTTCCTTCCTCCCTCCTTCCTCCTTTCCTTCCTCTTCCTCCTTTCCTTCCTTCTCTCCTTACTTCTCTCCTTACTCATTTCCTTCCTTCCTCCCTTCATTCCTTCCTCCCTCCTTACTCCTTTCCTTCCTTTCTTCCTTCCTTCCTTCCTCCCTCCCTCCTTACTCTTTTCCTTCCTTCCTTCCTTCCTTCTCTCCTTACTTCCTTCCTCCCTAAACATGATCTTACATAACATACATGATCTTACATAACATACAGTTTCTAATGTCGATGAATTTTAAGAAGTGCCTGGAAAGCTCTGCCGGTTTGAATTCATCATTATCGATCAGCTTTCTCAACAAACACCCGTTAGAAGAAGATCTAATCACGTTATCCCCTCACAGACAACAATTTGACAGCTCGCAACCTTTTTCTTAAACTTCATCATCTTTGGCCAAGGAAAGTTTAATTTGGTTACTTAAAAAAATTGTGGAAAGACTTTTTCTATTCAGCAGGGTATTATATTATACTACTATTATCATATATATCAAATATATTAATTATACTGTTAACAATGGCTGCAACCAAGTAGCTATGTTGTCCCCTCTGTTTTATAGCCTGATTAACCCTCCTGTCGTCTCTTTTGACTCTTCCTTCCTTCCTTCCTTCCTTCCTTCCTTCCTTCCTTCCTTCCTTCCTTCCTTCCTCACTCCTTACTTCCACCCTTCTTTCCTTCCTTCCTTCCTTCCTCTTTCTTTAATTTTTCCTTTGTTCTTTCCCCTCCTTCTATACTTCTTTCCTCACTTCCTTCCCTCCCTCCTTACTCCTTTCCTTCCTTCCTCCTTTCCTTCCTCTTCCTCCTTTCCTTCCTTCTCTCCTTACTTCTCTCCTTACTCATTTCCTTCCTTCCTCCCTTCATTCCTTCCTCCTTCCTTCCTCCTTTCCTCCCTCCCTCCTTACTCCTTTCCTTCCTCCCTCCCTCCTTACTCCTTTCCTTCCTTCCTTCCTTCCTTCCTCCCTCCTTACTCCTTTCCTTCCTTCTTTCTTTCCTCCCTCCCTCCCTCCTTACTCGTTTCCTTCCTCCCTCCCTCCTTACTCCTTTCCTTCCTTCCTTCCTCCCTCCTTACTCCTTTCCTTCCTCCTTTCCTCCCTCCCTACTTACTCCTTTCCTTCCTCCCTCCCTAATTACTCCTTTCCTTCCTTCCTTCCTCCCTCCTTCCTCCTTTCCTTCCTCTTCCTCCTTTCCTTCCTTCTCTCCTTACTCTTCTCTCCTTACTCATTTCCTTCCTTCCTCCCTTCATTCCTTCCTCCCTCCTTACTCCTTTCCTTCCTTTCTTCCTTCCTTCCTTCCTCCCTCCCTCCTTACTCTTTTCCTTCCTTCCTCCCTTCCTTCTCTCCTTACTTCCTTCCTCCCTAAACATGATCTTACATAACATACAGTTTATAATGTCGATGAATTTTAGAAGTGCCCTGGAAAGCTCTGCCGGTTTGAATTCATCATTATCCGATCAGCTTTTCTCTACAAACACCCGTTAGAAGAAGATCTAATCACGTTTATTCCCCTCACAGACAACAATTTGACAGCTCGCAACCTTTTTCTTAAACTCACATAATCCTCGGTTCAGTCTCACGATTTGTTTTGCGTGTTTGTACTTTCGTTCAGATCGGTTTGTCAGTTTGTTTTAGACGGAAGTGGATTTAGGAAGAAGTTTTTGAACAAGCAGTACATGTTTTTGAAGTAAATGTCATTAAAGGAGTCAAGGAAAGGTTGATTATGTCCCCTAATAATCATACTGGACTTTTATTTTGGTAATGATACTAATTTTTAAAAAGTAAAAGTCAGAGCATGAACAATGGGAGGAAAAACAAACCCAAGCAGCACAAATTGACCCCGTCTGTTTTGACTGTTCCTTCTTTCCTCCCTTCTTCCTCTCGTCCTTCCTCCTGTCCTTACTTCTTCCTTCCTTCCTTCCTCCCTTCCTTACTTCTTCCTCCTTTCCTTACTTCTTCCTCCCTTCCTTCCTCCTTTCCTTACTTCTTCCTTCTTTCCATCCTTGCTTCCTTCCTGCCTCCTTTCCTTCCTTCTTCCTTCCTCCCTCCCTCCCTCCTTTCCTTCCTTCTTCCTCCCTTCCTCCCCCCTTTCCTTACTTCTTCCTCCTTTCCATCCTTCTTTCCTTCCTTCCCACCTTCCTTCCTTATTTACTCCCTCCCCTCCTCCCTACCTTCCTTCCCTCCCTTCTTCCGTATTTCCTCCCTCTGTCCTTTCCTTCCTTCCTGCCTCCTTTCCCTCCTTCCCTCTTTCCTTACTCCTTCCTTCATTCCCACCTTCCTTCCTTATTTCCTCCCTCCCTCCCTCCCTTCTTCCTTATTTCCCCCTCCGTCCTTTCCTTCCTTCTTCCTTCCTCCTTTCCTTCCTTCTTCCTCCTTCCTTTCCTTCCTTCTTCCTCCCTCCCTCCCTTCTTTCCTTCCTTCATTCCTTCCCTCTTTCCTCCCTTCCTCCTTTCCTTCCTTCCTGTTCAAATTATCTCCACCACTTTGAACTTTTCTCTTCAGTTTTATTGCTTAATTGATGCTTTATATGTCTTCTTAGCATGTTAGATATATCTTGCTAAAGCTCCATCTAGAACAACTTAGCATCAAACTGCATCAGAATCAGTTATTTTGCTCAGGCCTTTTACATACCACCAATGTAGATGCTGTAATTTCTCCGCTGACTGTCTGATAGTTTCAGTCATTATTGAGGCGCCTTTCTTCTTCTTTTTTTTTTTTGCTTTGGGGAAGCTGGAGTGAAAGCCTGAAGTGCCTCCCTTCTCATATTTATCAAATCTTCCGTGTTCTGCCGGGTGAAGTACACCTTCCCCTGCTCCTTTTTTTACCGATACACATATTTTAACAGGACACGGGGAGTCCAATTATTTGCCCACTTCTCACTTGTGTTCCTGGAGAGCCCTACTCAAGTGATTGGCTGCTGAATGCACACTGACATCTATTTTCTCATTCATGTGCGCCACACTTATTCCCACCAATAGTAATTTCTAAACTGATTTCCCGCACAGACTCACCTCGAGTGCCTGCAGTCACTTCTTGTCAGGGCATGAAAGCCGGTAACAGCTAAAGTACGGCAAGAGAGGCAGAGAGAGAGAGAGAGAGAGAGAGGAGAGGGAGGGGAGAAAAAAAAGCATGAAACACAATTTCTAATCTCACACCTTCACTTACTATTTTGATGAGCCCTGAAAGCAGGGCGATGCTGAATTAATGCCAGACCTGGATACCTCAAAAAGTGGCAGAAAAATTGAGCTGTTGGCTGTCTGAGGTCATTTCGCCCCTTAACTGCTGTCTTTACAGGTGGTTTGGAAAATAAATCTTCTAAACAACCAGCTTGTTAAGTGTAAATCCACTGCTAAACATTAAAATACATGCACACATTTCAAAAAAAGGAAAAATCTGGAAGCCGTTCAAGCAGCGCCCGCCGCACACAAAGCTGCGGGAAGGTTAATTTATCCGAGCGTCCTTGCATAATATTTGCTGCACGATGACAAGGGAAGCGCACTGGTGGCAGCCCGCTTGATTGACAGTCACTTAGGGGTGTGCCATTTAACCACGGTGACATTCCTCACATGTCCCACCGCCCTTATGAAAAGGTCACCCTTGTTTGCACTAATGAGTCATCTGATTTCATGACCCCGAGACTGTCTGATGCAGCCAAACAGTTGCGTTTGAGTAGAGAAAAATTCAACGTTTTAGGTAGAGAGAGAGAGACGGCGAGTTCATATTGTCAGAGAGGTGAATGAAGTGAAGCAGTGTTGGATATTGATTTGATTTATATTTTAAAAGGGTGCTGCGTTGTTTTCAACTCATCAAGTTAAATGTGCACACCGTGGTACAATCATAGTCAACAAGGCAGCGTTGTGTTAGATGATTAGCTGCTTCATGTTCTTCCTAATCAAGACTACATTTCCCATCAGGGCCTGTTCGCATCTTCGAGGCGTTTAAGGCCACGTTTAGACCAAATACTGTCAGCTCTGGATTCAAAAAAACACAGCTCACTAGTCCCTTTGAATACTCTTAACCCCTCCTGTTGTCCTTGAGTCAAGGAAGGAAAGAAGGAAGGAAGGAAGGAAAGGGGGAAGGAAGAATGGAAGGGAGGAAGAAAGAAGGAAAGGAGGAAGGAAGTAATGAAAGAAGGAAAGAAGGAATAAGAAGGAAGGAAAGGGAGGAAGGATGGAAGGGAGAAAGAGGGAAGGAAGTATGGATGGAAGGATGGAAGGAAAGGAGGAAAGAAGGAAGGAAAGGGGGAAGGAAGAATGGAAGGGATAAAGAAAGAAGGAAAGGAGGAAGAAGGAAGGAAAGGAGGAAGGAAGGATGGAAGGGAAGAAGATGGAAGGAAAGGAGGAGGTAAGGATGGAAGGGAGGAAGAGGGAAGGAAGTATGGATGGAAGGATGGAAGGAAAGGAGGAAGGAAGGAAGGAATAAAGAAGGAAGGAAAGGGAGGAAGGATGGAAGGGAGAAAGAGGGAAGGAAGTATGGATGGAAAGGAGGGAAGGAAGGAAGGAAAGGGGGAAGGAAGGATGGAAGGGAGGAAGATGGAAGGAAAGGAGGGAGGAAGGAAGGAAGGGAGGAAAGAAAAGAAGGACAGGAGGAAGGAAGGATGGAAGGGAGGTAGAGGGAAGTAAATATGGATGGAAGGAAGGAAGGAGGAAGGAAGGATGGAAGGGAGGAAGAAGGAAGGAAGATGGAAGGAAAGGAGGAAGGAAAGAAGGACAGGAGGGAGGAAGAGTATGGATGGGAAAGGAGGAAGATGGAAGGAAAGGAGGGAGGAAGGAAGGAAAGAAGGAAGGAAGGAAGGAAGGAAGGAAAGGAAGGAGCCGGAAGGAAAGAAGGAAGTAAATGACCAACACTACGACATCATCATCATCATCATCTTCTCCGCTGGTGCCACAGAAGACATAACACAAGTCTTCATAGTGTGTAAAATAGGTTGGAATACCCCTTTAAAAATACCTAATACCTACCCCCCCCCCCCCCCCCCTTTAAATGTTGTATTTGTTGCATCTTTCATCTCGTCAAAACAAATCCAACGCCTTGTTATGATTACTGTGAACAATTAAAGCATTTAAGGATGATTAGTTACCTACCTGGAAATTAAGACCACATTTCCATCAACCCCGCTGCAGCACGTTTTCCCTCTAGCAGGAGGTTGAAGCACATTACTAAAGCGCACAGCTTTCCTGTTCTCATACCTTTTTAGGATGTGTTCTCTTGATTGTATAATATGTTTTTAATAGCCCACTTTGAATTGCGTTTCTGTGATCATTATAAAAATCCATGATATAAATATATTACATTAATAAAACCGTTGTTATTCTTAGTGGTCTTATAAATCTCCAGCAAAGCAGCAAACATCCCTCACTGAGGCCACAAAGTGCATGAGAGCGTCTTTCATCGTGATCCATCTGTTGTACACTCCTCTTTGCTCCGGGCTCCTTCTAGCCCCGCTAATGTCACATAAGGTAACACGGGAATTAGCCAGAATAAGCAGATATTATCTTACAACTCCATAATTGAAGCACATAACTAAATACCTTGAGGAAATTGCATAAACAAAAAGGTAATTGATTCCAGGGCAAGCTGCAGGTGGACACTTAATTACAGGAAATTTATTAAGCAATGTCCATTAATCACGTTGACACGGAGTTATTAAAGGGATGCACAGTTTGCACTCGCTGGATAATGCAATAATATTAGTACGAGATGCTAAACCAATTGGAT
>JAJDFG010000565.1:0-124159 GCA_021039105.1 Scomber colias
CGCCCTTGTGTGTAAGAACGCGGAGAACGACCCCCCCCCCCCCCCCCCCCCCCCCCCAAAAGAAAGATCAGCAGCTTCGTGTGTGAACGAGTTTCTGATTATTAACGACCAACACGAGGAGCTCTACAGACACTTCCTGTTTTGTCTTGTTTGTGTGTATTTTGGTGCCAAGAGCAACACACACACACACACACACACACACACATACACACACACACACACACACACACCACGGAGCACAGGTGGGAGGAGAGGAACTATAACAGGTGGTGGGTGGGTGGAGGTGTTTATTTAGATGAAGCAATGCAGAGTGAGTAGCGTGAGAGAAACAGACTGAAGTCCTAAAGAAGACCTGAAGGCAGCAGAACATGTTGATATATTCTATATTTAACTCTTTACATGCTGCTCAGGGTCAACTATAATTATTAATTTTTTTACTTTTTAAAGCTGTAAAAAACACCTTAAACACATTTCTTTAAGGTGGACTTTTACTAAAGTGACCCACAGTTTACAAAAATAGAAATAAAATGCATCTTTTTTTAGTTTTTGCAGAGCTGATACACACATTTATATTTCTGACCTGTGTTTATTAGAAAAGTAACTGACTAATCTTTTACATTTTTACATAAACCTGTTTGTGATAATCCATCAACATGTTTCCCTCTGATCTTAAATGTAGTTAAGAATGGATAGAATAGATAGGATGGATGGATGTATGGATGGATGGATGGATAGATGGATAGATAGATAGATAGATTTTATTTATTCTCATAGGGGAAATTCATGTATCCAGTAGCTCATACTGGAAGGAAGGAAGGAAGGAAGGAAGGAAGAAGGAAAGAAAGAAGGAAGAGAGGAAGAAGGAAGGAAAGGAGAGAGGAGGGACAGAGGAAAGGAAAGAAGGAAGGAAGGATGGAGGGAGGGAAGGAGGGAGGGAGGAAAAGAGGAGGGAAGGAAAGAAGGACAGAGGAAAGTAGGAAGGGGGAAGGAAAGGAAGGAAGGAGGGAAGGAAAGAAAGAAAGAAGGAAGGGAGGAAGAAGGAAGGGGGGAGGGAGGGAAGGAATGAAGGAAAGAAGGAGGAGAGGAAGAAGGAAGGAATGGAGAGAGGAGGGACAGAGGAAAGGAAAGAAGGAAGGAAGGATGGAGGGAGGGAGAAAGGAAAAGAGGAAGGAAGGAAAGAAGGACACAGGAAAGTAGGAAGGGGGAAGGAAGGAGGGAAGGAAAGAAAGAAAGAAGGAAAGAAAGGAGGGAGGAAGGACGGAGGAAAGGAAAGAAGGAAGGAAGGACGGAGGGAAGGGAGGAAAGAGAGGAAGGAACGAAAGAGAGAAGGAGGAAGGGAGGAAGGACAGACGGAAGGAAGGAAAGAAGGAAGGAAGGACAGAATGAAGGGAGGAAAGAGAGGAAGGAACGAAAGAGAGAAGGAGGAAGGGAGGAAGGACAGACGGAAGGAAGGAAAGAAGGAACAGTCAAAACAGACAAGGTCAATTTGACCCGGGGAGGACGACATGAAGGTTAATTGTTTTAATTTTTACCTTTGAAATAAACATTTAATCAATTTACAGCAACATGAGAGAATTAAGGCTAAAAAATAAGACTATGGATGCAATCACATAAACAGCTTTATCCTAGTATTGTCTTCATTATTCTCTTTAATTAATCGTTAAAATGCAGAAACATGTTTAGTGCTGTGTCTTCACATGGTGCAGTAACGTTTCTCTTCTGCTGTTTTACTCGTTAAATTTCTGCAGGATTTAATTAAGAAACCAAGATATTGAACTGTTGACTTTCTCCTTTCAGCAGCGAGCAGATTTTCCTCACAGTTAGAAAATGAATCCATAAAAAGAAATAATAAAAAGAAAAGGTAAAACAAACAGCGAGAGTGCAGCATGAGATCGGAGCCGCTGCAGCCGCCCACCAGCCTGACGCTCCCTGGAAGAGACAGAAGAAGAAGAAGAGAGGAAAACACAAGCTATGCAGATGTGAGTACATATCTGAAAGAGAAACACACATTTATTATAATTATAAAGCTGAAATAAGAGAAACAACCAGGGGGGGAGTTCCTGTCCTCTGAAATGAGGCCAACCAGGAAGTAACTTAGAGCTGCATTCTATCAAAAGGCCACCAGGGGGCGACCGTCTCTATACAAGTCAATGGAGAATTCACCAACTTCTCACTTGATTTCTAACCTCAGTAAACGTTTTCAAAATGTGTTTATGGTCTCAATCGCTAGTTTAAAGCCTTCTTCAATGCAGTATGATGTTCATTTGGGACATTTTGGCCTCCCTGATTTTATATGTGACGATAAAGCAGGGTATGCATTAGGGCGTGGCTACGTCCTGATTGACAGGTTGATTGACCAATGTCCTCCAGATCCAGCCCTCGCAACCATAGCAACCTCCCCGCTCCGCCCATGGCTCCGCCTCATGCCCATATAAGTAGAATCCGTGTTTTTATTTTTCCCAGCATGCACCTGAAATTTTCAAGATGGCGTTTGTGACAGCCGGATATAAAACCCTGGATACCCCGGAAACTGTCACTCCTCGCGGGAAAATCCGACGCTATTTCCGGGAGTCGGAAGAGAGAGAGAGAGGGAGAGTGGAACCGTGAAGACCGGGCAGGTGGAACAGAAGCTCTGTGTGCGCGAATAGGGAAAGTAAAAAAAAACGTAGTTAAACCCGTTTTAAAACCGTTTGGCCACAAGTCCGGATCTACCCCACACTCACCTCATCACGTCATACCTTTTCTTACTGGATTATACCAAACAAAACGACAACCGCGGACATCATCATTCATACCCTCTTTCAGCACGAACACAGCATATACACACAACCACTCGGACCACAACACACACATACAACGTGTGAGTAGGCAGACGGTTTGTGTTTTTTTTTCTCGATTGGCGGATCAATTTCTTTTTTTTCCCCCTATGAACTGAAAAGTGAACTGTTTATTTTCTTGTTGCCGGAACTGAAAAAAGTACTTGCTTTACTTTGAAAAACCGGAAGTGCAACGTGAACTGCTTTATTATTATTTTTGAAACGGAAAAGTACTTGCTTCATTTATTGTTTGAACTGAAGTCAGGAATGAAACTGCATATTATTTTCTTTTTTGTGTGTTTATAATATATCAGAAGCAAACGAAATTTTGTTGTGGTTTCTTGTTTTCCTTATAAGTTTTTGTGGATATCATTGTGGTTTATTTTAAGGGTGTATCTAAGACAAGGTTCATCCTCGTGTGTGGTTTGAAAAAACTGAAAAAATAGATTCGAAACTATTGGCTTCCGAGCAGCAGTCCACAAGCCAATGGGTGACGTCACGGATGTTACGTCCATTTCTTTTATACAGTCTATGAGAACAACTGTGAGAGAGGAAGAAATGGGAGTAAGTAAGAGGAAACATAGAGGAGGGAGAAGCGTGAAGTTGATGAGAGGCTGCAGAGGGAAACAAACAGATGGTAGTTTATCTCTCTTCACTGAACGGCACTGAACACATTACCACCAAACTTAATCTAATCTGCACAAAACTGCGACAGATCCATTTGGATGGAGGAGCCGAGGGGGAGAAGGAGAACATTGTCACATTAATCTGCTCCTCTGGAAACACTCAGCATCAGATCGGCGAGTGATGAGGAAGAGGAGGAGGAGGAAGAGGAGTAGGAAGGCTCGGACAGTCTGATGTAGCAGGATCCCATCAGCGAGTTATGAAATTGGGTCCATGATGCCCCCAGAATTTGGCTTCTGACAAGGTCCCGAACAATTGCAAACTGTGAGAAAACCGTAACTCCTGTCCAAAAACCGAAAACACTGTGAGAGACACAGAAGCCGGCAGATTCTGACAGTGTTTATTTTATTCAGATATTCCTTAAAATGAGCGAGTAAGCTCAGTGTGAACACAGAGTGAGATTCTTTTGGGAAAAAAGACGATTACATTAGAGTCAATGGGGAGAGAGACAGGTATTGCGGTCGGTCTCGGCCCCCCCGTTTAAATTTTGTGCAGACCCTGCCTGTCAGAGTCACATTTTATGAATCCCAACACCTATGTCTACATTTTGACTAATAATTATTTGTCTCCTTTGAACGGTTTGGCCGTGAGCTCGAGTTAAAAATAAAAATTAAGGTTATTTTTTACTGCTTCTCACACTCAAGCTAACTGCCGCTTCCACTCTAACTTTGAAGAAAAAGTGATTTCCACTCCTCGTTTGACTGCTCATAGTTTGAAAAGTTTACATGTTATGTAAAAACAGTTTAGTGTTTTGGAGAGAGCACAAGTTTTTCTCTGTTTTACAGTTTGAATCACATTTCTACGAGCAGGTATGAGAGAGCTAGGTGACTCCGAAAAAGCTGAAATTTTGTTGGTTTAAAGAAAATTCCCATTCATTTCCAATGGAGAATTATTCCCGTTTTTTGGGAGGGAATAAGGAGTTCCTCGGAGCTGTGCACCTGTGGCACTAATCATGATCCTGTTCACACCAGTTTATGTAACTATCACAGACTTTATATAAAGATAGACGTAGTACAGCGCCACCTGTTGGTCTCATCTGAGCCAGTTTGAAGCCTAGATTTGCAGTTCATGGTCAGCGCCATCTTTTTCCGTTTGGAGCCAGGAGCTTTATGTTATGTGGCAAATAACAGATAAACCGAAGTGCAAACACAGACAGGATTGACGTAAACCAGTATTTATTTTCAAGAGTGCAAATTTAGAGATTGAGCTAGGTGGAGATCCAGAAGATGAGCTAGGTGGGCAAGATGAGGTCCAGGCAGGTAACAGAGGAACCGAGGCTACGATGTGTCAGGACTGATCGTTGTAGGTGGGCTTGATTTCAGGATTTGGTGCAGCTGGATGGGCTCAGCTTTGACTCCAGCACACCTGCCTCCACTCAGACAATCACAGACACAAAGGGAGAAAAAGGGAGAAAGCTACTAAAAGGGTATGACAACAATTCAGAAGCTCATTTTATACCTGACATTAACATGCGACAGCCGAGACACATCGCTGTTCACACCTGTCTCTATTATTTGTCTTAAACTGATCACTTGTGTCCAGATTATGTTGCTGCTGACATCACTTTCCTAAGACGCTCAGACAGCTCCACTCTCAGTCATTTCATCAGATTAGTTTCTATTAATACTAAAGAACAAATAAAAAGGTTTCAAAGTCTAATATCCATGTACGAGCTATTCTAACTGTTCAGATTACTCCATCCATGTTCATCTGAGCTCATCTCCTTTCTTTTTAACGTTTACAGAAACAAAGTCCACGTCCTGCAGTGATGATGTATTCTCCTGTTATATCCTGACCAGAGACGCATCAGGACACATTTATACTGTAAGTGATATGTGGTCTTTCCCAGAATACCTCAGCAAGGTCTGAGTGATCGGATCACAAAGTGCCTTAGGCGTTGTTTAGACTTGTATTTAGTGCTGCTCACTTCTGAATGCGTCACCTGATATGCATATTAATGTCAGGTGCAAAAAGGGTCTTCAGCATTAGATAGATAGATAGATAGATGTCTTCAACTCCAAGTACTGAGACAAGCGGCCGCCATAGTTACAAAAAAAGTAAAGTTGCACATTTGCACAACAATAAATTATACAATGCTTCCTGTTGCTTCAATAAATATAATAAATACACATATTTCACATTCCCACACATTTCCATACAGGTAACAGTAAGGAGATTACAACAATCAGAGCAGAGCATCAATCAACATGACAATAATGCATACCTCACACTGTTTACATAATCTTATTTATTATTCTAATGGAGGTAGGGACAAATAAATATTTAAATCTGTTAAATTAGCACATGGGGGGGTCTGTAACATTTACCAGATGGTAATAGTTGGAATTCTGAATTGAGGATGTGGGCAGGATCGGAAAATGCTCTCTGTGCCAGTCTGAGGATAGACTCTTCATAGATGGACTGCAGAGTTTAGATTAGTTAATGAAGCAGAAATAACTTAATTTGCCACAATATTAGGAAATAAGAAGAAGTGTGGTTCCACTGGGGATTGAACCCAGGACCTTCTGCGTGTAAAGCAGACGTGATGACCACTACACTATGGAACCTGTCCTATAGAGTTTACTGCTCCAATCTGGGTATGATAGTGAACTGAAACAAACCATCCCAAATGAGATCCCGAAAAAACAAATTAGAAAACTAAAAAAAATGAAATGGGAAAAAAAGAGGCAGAGGAACACATGGTGGAGTGGAAGGGTCGTCACAGAAGTAATAAGAAAGAAAGAAAGAGACAGCTACACAGAAACAAGAAGCTTTTGAAATCCTGGTTCAGTCTGTAAAAGAAGAAATGATCAAACAGGCCAGGTGTGCTGATGTTTTACTCACAGCTGGTTTCATTTAAAAAAGACACATCAACACATCTCTTCCTCTGTCTTTGTCATCTAACAGAGGACCAGATAGAAGGACTAGGTTTGGTTTCAAAGGTGCAGCCGATGTGTCAATCACACTTCATGAAAACCTCTTCATACAAACAGCAGAAAACATTCTCATTAATAAAGATTTGATTCAAAATGAAAGGTTACAAAAATTAGAAATGGAGAGATTGACATTCAAAGAAGAGTTTTGACATGTTTTTTTGCTTATTTACTGAATAACTGATTGAAACTTTGGTGCATTTTTTGACAGAACACTTGGCTCTGACATCCAAAAATGGTCCCAGCTACTGAAACCAAACCTTAATTAAAGGTTTTCACACAGTTCACAAAACTCTTAATTTATTCACAGTTGCATATCGTGCTATAAAAGCTATAAAAGCTTTTTAAAGATGAAGGAAGTAGAATAAAAAGTTGTTGTTTATTCTCCTGAGAAGTAAATTAGAGTCTCTGACTGAAGGTTGGATGTTTGAAGTACAGCAGAGATAATTAAAGTGAAGGAGAGGAGCAGGCGACGAAGAATTACAGCCAATTAAATTCATTAGCTTAATACTGCAAACACACACGCTGTTTATTCACATCTAATATATATAGTGTGTGTGTGTGTGTGTGTGTACCTGCCCACTCCAACCACACCAGACCTCAACACTAGAATCAGGACTTCAGTAAAAAGGACTTTATAATATCTCAATGACAATAAACTCAGCTCTGTTGTACACACTCCTGTTTCCAGTTCTGTGTTCTGCACATTGGGTCAAAAGAAACTTGAATTTAACATCTGAACAGTTCAGCTGTTCATGTGTCAGACTTTCATTTTAAGGGACAACATGCAGATTTGCTTGATGTGACAGCAGCTTCCTGTGTTTAAATGTTGATAGTGGACGAGGTTTCACTCTGGTTTCATTTAGACCACTGACTGTCACAATATTGTTTCTCTATCGTGTGAAGACTATCTCTCTATTCTACATATTCCATATGTTTGGAGACTGACCCCACTGGGGCAGCCGTTGTGGGCAGCCTCAGTAGATGGACCGGTCTTCCCTCTGCACCCTGACTGAGACAGCCAGAGGTGGCACCTCATCCTCCAGAGGGAGGCCAAGGCCCTGCTGGTCATGAGCTGCCGTCCCTCAGCAGCTAGGCCGGGATTGGCCAAAGCACATCCATCACCTCTGATGAGGCCGTATGTTATGAGGAACTTTTATGGCAGTGTGTATTGACGGCAGCGCTGCCGTCATTACACCCTGCCATAAAAGTTGGCACACACAAACCATCTGGATAATTGTATGTTTTAATTTTTCTCAAATGACATGTTTTTCTGTTTTATGTAAAGCACATTGAGTTGCCATTGTGTATGAAATGCGCTATACAAATGAAACTGCCTTGCCTTGCCTTGCCTTAGTAGGTCATGCTCAAAACACATGCAAACTAAACGTGCAGTAAATTTGGCCCATTGTGTGGAGTATTATCCAGATGGTTTGTGTCTTTACCAACTTTTATGGCAGGATGTATTGACAGCAGTGCTGCCTCACACACTGCCATAAAAGGTCCTCATAAAATCTGGCCTAGTAAGAGCTGCCCCAGTGGGGTCAGTCGAAGGAAATTTTGGTTCATCCAATTAGTTACTTGCTCTAAACAGTGACACAATGACTGTATTGGACTGTAGTCATCTGGGGACAGTGCTAGGTATATCTGCGTGTCATCTGCATAACTGTGATAGTCTACATTAGAGTTCTGCAGAATTTGACCCAAGGGCAGCATATATAGACTGAACAGAAGGGGTCCAAGAACTGACCCCTGAGGAACTCCACATGTCATAGCCACTCGATCAGATTCATAACTTCCAATGGTCACAAAATAACTCCGCTCTTCCAAGTAGGACCTGAACCAGTCTAGGACTGTTCCGCTGAGTCCTGCCCAAGTTTCCAACCTGTTCAACAGTATGCTGTGATCCACAGTGTCAAACGCAGCACTGACATCCAACAGGACCAGAACTGACACCTTGCCTGAGTCAGTGTTCAACCTTGTCATTTAACACTCTAATAAGAGCTGTTTCTGTACTGTGGTTAGGTCGGAAGCCTGATTGAAATTTGTCAAAAAGGCCACTGGAGTTCAAGAAATTGCTGAGTTGATTAAAAACCACTTTCTCAACGATCTTGGCTATAAAAGGAAGATTTGAGTTAGGTCTGTAGTTGGTTAACATGGAAGCATCCAGCGTTCTCTTTTTTAAGAGAGGCTTAATGGCAGCTACTTTTAGGAGTTTAGGAAACACACCTGATTTAAGTGAGCTATTTATTATTTGTCTCAAATCAGTTTGGACAGAGTTCACAATAGTTTTAAATAAATCTGATGGCATTGTGTCAAGACAGCATGTTAATGGTTTTAGATGCTGCACTGTTTCCTCTATGGTTTTTTGGTCAACTGTTTTAAATTCTGACATCGCAGTTGAGTTATTCCTGGGAAGTCTTAGAGAATATTATTACAGTTAAGAATAACTGTTATAATAACAGGTGCAGGCAGCAGTATTTAAATTAGGGTTTTGTGTCTTAATGGAGAGTTTGGACAAGCAGAAACCTTATCTCATGGAATTAGAGGTTCTAGTGGAAGAGGTTAACAAACATATTGAGTTCTAGCAGAGAACCGAGGTTACCATGTAACCATCCGTTCCAGTAGAAGTCATGAAATTATCTTTTCTGGGCTGAAATTATGTATAAATACTCTGATGTTCATCTAAATAAAGCATCTAGTAGCTGTTAGAGCCTGCAGTGCCAATGTCATTTAGTTCAAGTTTAAAGAACAAAAATAGTCAGTGAGCACATACAGTATCTTCCCTAATATGTTTGTTTCATTCTCATGTTTCTACACTTTTAAATCTACTAGCAGCTAACGATTTTAATGATCTATTGTCTGATGTCTTCAGTCACAATGTAGATAGACCAATGAGGACAGTGTGGTTTTTGCAGCATCACAGAGGACAGCATGTGTATGAGGATACATGTTAGCTAATTAAGATTCATACTGTCTGTTAATGTTTGACTCCAAAGTTCAGAGCTGCTGTTATCAGGTTTCTATGTAAACGAACAGACCTATAAAACTGATGCTGTGAGTTACATGTTTCCTCTTTTTCTGTTTGTCTAAATGGCAGAAAGGCTGGTCAAAGCTGCTGATATCTTTCACCATCACTTATCGGCGTCATTCTGATGATTTTCAGCATCTAAAGGTAATGTTGGCCATTTTCATAATGTTGTATGTATGCAGATGTTAAAATGATGTGATAACAGTAGAGATGGAAGTTATAGTGATGTGTTATATTACAGCTTAAGAAATAATAATGTACATTGATATTAATATTACTACTGTACTACATTGTTCCAATATGCTAGAACTATGTAAACTTTCACTGACTGCTTATACTATAAAATGAGTTATATGAGGATGAACATGTAATATACAGTATGCACTCGATATAATATAAAGATTAGACTAATATTTTGGGTCACGTTCAAATACCGTAAAAAGACGCACCTTTAACACAGTATTTTTCCCATTTATTCACAAGTAAAATACAGAGAGAGGTTGGATCTGGATATTATTATAGGTCTGTAAAAAGCTCCACACTAAGAACGACACAGCTACACACTGTATTAAATATGTATTTTCAATATCGTAAAAAGACGCACCTTTAATGCAGTATTTTTAATTTAAAAGTGGGGTGCGTCTTATACACCGGTGTGTCCTATTCACCAGTAAAATAAGAGACGTTGGATCTGGATATTAATATAGGTCTGTTAAAGGCTCCACACTAAAAACGACACAGCTACACACTGTATTAAACATGTAAAGTTACTGTGTTCTTTTAAAAGGTTTAATTAAAACTTAGCCTAACTGAACCCGGTCTGAGTTAATATACCGGTCCAGTTCAGTTAAATCATTGTTGTTTTGTTTCAGGTGTAATATGTGTGTTTTAAATAAAAGTAAAGAGAGTTTTGGAGTATAAACATATAAAATAGACTGCGTTTTACCAACCGTTTTTTACGGTAGTAAACCACCTCACCCAACAACCGCAATTGGGTGTTAAAGGGTTTGGGTACGATGACATTTATTGTACTAGATTTTAGATAAACAGGCTAAAGTGAGTGATTAATTGGTCGTGTCCATATTAAAGGTCACCTCCATTCAGTTATCTTGAACCTAATAAACATTATGACAGTTATTATATTAACAAATTCACAGTTACAACAAAAAGAGCTTCATAGGTGGGATGGTTAATGATTTACAGGTAGTAGAACCATATAGTTAGTGAATTTCCCATCATGTACTGGGTCTAGTCTTTGCGGTCATCACGAGGCCACATTAAATCTTGACTATGAGAAACTGTCTCCTCTGAGAGTGCTTTATAAATAAAGTTGAGTTGAGTTTCATGTCTCTCTCTGAACGGAGTAGAGGTAACTGTAGTCAGAGGTTGATATGATGAAGCTGTGGGATGAAGGACAAAGGCCCTGAGTTGTGTCTAAGCACCGTTCTTATCTGTAAACCAGTAGACTAATTTCTATATGCTGTAAATGTGTTGGATCTGCACATATTTGGCTGGTTCGACCTGAGGCATTATGTGTGTGGTTTAAGACTTTCCCTGGAGGACAGAAACTTCAGACATGAAGGGAGCATCAGAACAAAACATGTACTGATTATTCATTCACTTCTCCTTGATGAAGCTAATAAACCTTTTCAACCCTGTCTACTCTCTCCACTGATGTATGGGCCACATATTTAAAAATCTACAACACATATAACAATATACAATTAAATGTTTTAAACGAAAGTCACAGAAATACTGTTTTCATTCATGATATTCAGCTTTTTAATCACCTTGTTGTAATGAATGAGCATGTTGTTGTGTTTGTGTGAAGGTGTTTCTCTGCTATGGATCAGTGTGAGGACAGAGAGGAGGGAGTCCCTCCCTCTAAAAGCTCTCTGTGTGGGGAACATGACAGCCAGACCAAAGCTCAGAGGTGAGATGAGGATCTCTAACTGTCCATCACTGTTCTCCACTCACATCACTCCACCATCATTATTCACACTCACTGTCACATCTGACACTCAACTACTGAATAATAAGTCACAATAACTCAGAATGAACTACTAACTTTGTGAGTTAACAAAGAGCTCAACCACTGATTGGTCAACTAATCAACTAAGATGAGACAGCATCTTTCATCAGATGATGTTTTGATGAACAGGAGAATGTTTCTCATCCACTGTCTTCTTACTGATTTTCATTGTGCTTCTAAAACTTCAGCTGCTGACAGTCTGCTCAAAATTCATCTTTTTAAACTCTTTGATTTGTTAATTGTTTGTTTGTACCAGGATGCAGCAGCAGAGAGCAGACTCTCCTACACCCAGCTGTGTGTCCATGGAGAGTGATGACTCTATGGGTCTTCCTCTTGTGTTTAAAGATGGACAACCTGCTGATGAAAGGTAAGAATTTAAAACTTGTTGGTCGGATGTTTGGGAATAAACCTCCTGTTTTATGTGGGGCCAGGTGAACAAGGCACAAACACCACAGACAGGTTCAGTGGAAACAGACAGACTCACAGACCATAAAGAAAAAGCAGTTCAAATTAGTTTCAAACCAGCAGGAAGAGGTAACAAGAGGAACAGGAACAGACAGTAGATGTAGTGAGGAACTGATGAGGGAATCACACAGTGGCAGCCACAACAGTCACTCTGTTTAATTCTGGCTTTCAAACCTGAATTCCTTTGGTGTTAAATACATGTTTTTGTCACTTCATTATTAGTATCAGGATGCAGCAGCAGAGAGCAGACTCTCCTGAACCCAGCTGTGTGTCCATATGTGTCCTTATGTTTGTGTCAGCAGATGTTAAAATGATGAGATAACAGTAGAGATGGTAGTTATAGTGATGTGTTATGTTACAGCTTAAGAAATAATAATGTACATTGATATTAATATTATTACTGTACTGCACATTGTTCCAATATGATAGCACTATGTAAACTTTCACTGACTGCTAATACTATAAAATGAGTTATATGAGTATGAACGTGTAATAAACAGTATATACTCGATATGATATAATATAAAGATTATTTTCAATATCGTAAAAAGACGCACCTTTAATGCAGTATTTTTAATTTGAAAGTGGAGTCCGTCTTATACACCGGTGTGTCCTATTCACCAGTAAAATAAGAGACGTTTGATCTGGATATTATTATAGGTCTGTAAAAGGCACCACACTAAGAATGACACAGCTACACTCTGTATTAAATATGTAAAGTTACTGTGTTCTTTTAAAAGGTTTAATTGAAACTTAGCGTGAACTGAACCCGGTCTGAGTTAATATACCGGTCCAGTTCAGTTAAATCATTGTTGTTTTGTTTCAGGTGTAATATGTGTGTTTTAAATAAAAGTAAAGAGAGTTTTGGAGTATAAAGATCTGTGCTTATAAATGAATAACTACTGATGCATTGGAATAAACCAGTCTTTAATAGAAAAGTGTTTTTCCAGCATGAGACCCCTCAAAATAGACTGCGTTTTACTAACCGGTTTTTACGGTAGTAAACCACCTCACCCAACAACCGAAATTGGGTGTTAAAGGGTATGGGTACGATGACATTTATTGTACTTTTAAATAAACAGGCTAAAGTGATTGAGTTTTATTTTTGTAAAACTGTTTCTTGAAGTCAGTATTTGTGTGTTTAATTGGTCGTGTCCATATTAATGGTCACCTCCATTCAGTTATCTTGAACCTGATAAACATTATGACAGTTATTATATTAACAAATTCACAGTTACAACAAAAAGAGCTTCATAGGTGGGATGGTTAATGATTTACAGGTAGTAGAACCATATAGTTAGTGAATTTCCCATCATGTACTGGGTCTAGTCTTTGCCGTCATCACGAGGCCACATCAAATCTTGACTATGAGACACTGTCTCCTCTGAGATAGTAGTAGTAGAGTCTGCTCCTTTTGGGGAAAACAGGAGGCACCCTGATAGTGTTGCTGTAGCAGCAGAGGTCAGATGTGTGTTTTCATGTCTCTCTCTGAACAGAGTAGAGCTAACTGTAGTCAGAGGTTGATATGCTGAAGCTGTGAGATGGAGGACAAAGGGCCTGAGTTGTGTCTAAGCACTGTTCTTATCTGTAAACCAGTAGACTAATTTCCATATGCTGTAAATGTGTTGGATCTGCACATATTTGGCTGGCTCAACCTGAGGCATTATCTGTGTGGTTTAAGACTTTCCCTGGAGGACAGAAACTTCAGACTTGAAGGGACCATCAGAACAAAACATGTACTGATTATTCATTCACTTCTCCTTGATGAAGCTAATAAACCTTTTCAACCCTGTCTACTCTCTCCACTGATGTATGGGCCACATATTTAAAAATCTACAACACATATAACAATATACAATTAAATGTTTTAAAAGAAAGTCACAGGAGACTTCCGGTGAGCACGTCGACGAGATGGCAGGCTGACCTAACGCTCTCCCCAAATCACAGATTATTTCCCCAGATTCAAGTGCTTTAATGTGGCAATATAGTTGTTAAACGAAGGAAGGGGACAAAACCAGCAAAGCTAAAAGTAAAATGAATACAAGATCCGGAAAAAATGATAAAGTAGCCATGGAGAGCGACGACGAAGCTAATGCTAGCTCGCCTAGCCCGGCCGGACTTGACCCGACTGATGCTAGCCTGCTAGCTAGTATCCACGCTGAGATCAAGGCAATGCGCTCCGATGTAAAAAGTGAGCTGCACTCATTCCGGTCTACACTGAGAGAGGACGTGAAGAAGGAGCTGACTGAACTCCGAGAAGAACTTAACCAGGCCCTGGGAGATATCAGGGGGGACTTGAAAAGCACAACAACGCGAGTCGAGGAAGCCGAACAGCGCGTGGCCGAGCTGGAGGAGCGCAACCTCGACCTCGAGGACTCGCTCCGACAAATGCAGCAAAAACAGGAAACCCTGCAAACGAAAATGACAGACTTGGAGGCCCGGTCACGGCGAAATAATGTCCGCATTTATGGAATACCTGAAGGTGAGGAAGAAAATAACATGATGGACTTTGTGGCCAAACTATTAAAGTCTGAGCTGGCTACTCCCACGGAGCTTGATCTGAAAATACAGCGCTGCCACAGAGCCCTGGCTCCGCGACCACCACGAGAGGCTCCGCCGCGCTCCATAATAATAAACTTCCACGAATATAAAACTAAAGAACTGATCCTGTCGTCTGCTTGGAAGAAGAAGGAGGTCTTTTACAAAGACACGAGAGTTTATTTTGACCACGACTTCCCGACTGAGGTAGTTAAGAAAAGAAGAGAGTATGCAGGAATAAGGAGAGTGCTTAAAGAGAAGGGTGTGCGATTTCAGACCCCCCCACCCGCTAAGCTCAAGGTGTTTTTGGACGGTGGACCCAGGATTTACAACGACGCAAGAGAAGCAGCAGATGACCTGCGGAAAAGGGGGTTCCCCATCGACCAAAACGAGCCAGGTCCAGCCCCAGAGCCTCGCATCACAGCGTGGGAGAGGGTCAGGGACAAGCATCGTCAACGAGCATCCCATCCGGAGCTGATACGAGAGAAGCTGAGTGCTTTCCGCCACAACCCCCAGGGGACCTGACTCCAGTGCCAGGTTCCAAATGTGTCTGATCTCCCTTAGCCCCACCAGGTGATTTGATGATTAGCAAATGACTCATAATACCTGCTACCCTCTCCCTCCTGCCCCCCCTTTTTATTATTATTATTTTATTAATTTATTTAATTTTACCTTCTTCACGTTGATCAAAGACTGACTTTTAGCTTGAGTTAAGCAGGCCAATTGAAAATGGGAGAGTGGTCTGGTAGAAAGACTGCCATGATAGAGTACTATGCCAACTGAAGTAACTTTTGTAACCTCAAAGAGGGGCCCTTTTGTTAAAACAGGCTTTCCCCTCAATTTTAAAGAGCACGTAAACTCTTTAACAGTGGAAGTCAATTTGTTGTATACTCACTATGTTCTGTATTTACATTTCACTAGTTGTTCCTACCCAAGTTCAAGGGTAATATGTTACAGGTTGCAACAGGCTATTAATGACACAAGGAAACAAAGCAAATGGACTTTCAGGAATATAAGATAATAACACTTAATGTGAATGGGTTACACAACCCAGTGAAAAGGAGCAAAGTTATTGCTAAAATTAAAAGGGAAAATATTCAAGTGGCTTTCTGGCAAGAGACACATCTTTCTAACTCAGAACATGAAAAATTAAAAAAGTTGGGGTTCACTAACACATTCTACTCCTCCCACAAATCTGGACGTAAAAGGGGAGTGGCAATTCTACTCTCAAATAAGCTACAATTCCAATTAACCGCCCAAATTAAAGATAAGGAGGGTCGCTATATTTTAGTCAAAGGCATGATTGATCTCAAAGAAGTCACATTGTTAAATGTATATATGCCACCAGGGCATGACAGATCGTTTATTAAAAAAATATTTGATTTATTAGCTCAAGAGTCATCAGGAACTTTAATCTGTGGGGGTGACTTGAATATTCAATTGCAACCCAAACTTGATTCAACAAATTTACACAAGAGGAGAAACCAAAACTCAGTATTCATGCGGAAAATGCTTAGGGAATTTGGTATGATAGATATATGGAGGGATCTTCACCCCACAGAAAAACAATTTACATACTATTCCCCTTGTCATGCAGAATATTCCAGATTGGATTATTTTTTTATCTCTAATGCTGATAGACACAGAATAAGTGAATGTAAGATAGGAGTTAGAGATGTGTCAGATCATTCAGGAGTATACCTCTCTCTGCATCTAAACAATAAAAGGAAGAATACTCTATGGAGGCTTAATACTAGCTTGTTGAATGATAGAGTTTGTAAAGAATATATAAAAGAACAGTTAAAAGAATATATGCTAAATAATGATAATGGAACAGTGTCACCAAATGTCCTGTGGGATGCCTGGAAGGCAGTACTTAGGGGTAAACTCATAGCCTTTGCATCCCACAGGAAAAAGGAGAAACAAAAACACTTAGCAGAGCTGCAGTCTAAACTGAAGAATCTTGAAACTCAACATTCGACCCACAGAGACCCACAAACGTGGGCCCAACTAAAGTGTATTAAACAAGAAATAAATCAGATTTATGATGAAGAAAATGAGAAGAAAATGAGGTTTACTAAACAAAAATATTATGAAACCGGCCCAAAGGCTATGAAGCTTCTGTCTTGGAGATTACGTAAACAACAAGCAGAAAGAACTGTTTACAAAATAAGAAACCCAAAAAACAACAAAGTCTGCCATAAGCTAGAAGAAATTCAACAAGCTTTTGAAGTCTACTACAAAGACTTATATACTCAACCTGACAAAGCTGATGACTCTGTAATTGATGAGTTCCTGAAGTCTCTGGATCTTCCCTCAATAGGAGAACATCAAAATAATGCACTGACAGCTGAGATAACAACTGCTGAACTGGGTGGCGCTATCTCTCGACTTAAGGCCAACAAAACACCAGGGTCTGATGGATTTGTTAGCGAATGGTACAAAACATTCAAACTTGAGATGATGCCTTTTCTTCTTAGATGCTTCAATCACACCCTTAAGGAAGGCCAGATGCCCCAATCTTGGAGCGAGGCAGTAATATCAATAATTCCTAAGGAGGGAAAAGACAAGGGAGAATGTAGTTCCTATAGGCCGATATCCATTTTGAATACGGACTATAAGCTGTTTGCCTCAATTATAGCCAAAAGGATGGAACATATTGTCTCTGAAATGATAGACCCTGACCAAACAGGATTTGTCCGAGAAAGACAGACTCAGGACAATATTAGACGAACACTCCATGTGGTAGATTATGTGATTAAGGAAAATATTAGTGCAACACTTATTAGTCTAGATGCAGAGAAAGCATTCGACTCTGTTGGGTGGGGCTTCCTCTATCAAACACTTCAACGTTTTGGCTTTAATGAAAAATCTGTTCAGTGTATTAGATCACTTTATTCAAACCCCACTGCCAGAATAAGAATCAATGGTCACCTATCACAATCTATCAAGCTTGAGAGAGGTTGTCGCCAAGGATGTCCACTAAGCCCCGCCCTCTTTGCACTCTTTATAGAGCCCTTAGCTCAGGCCATAAGGGAGGATCCAGAGATTAAAGGCATTTCAATCGGAGGCAGTGAATACAAGATAAGTCTGTTCGCAGATGACATATTGCTCACTTTAACTGACTTACAAAGAAGTATACCTAAGCTGATGTCTCTTTTGAGGCTGTTTGGCTTATATTCCGGGTATAAGTTGAATACACACAAGACCCAGATACTCACATATAATTTCACACCGAACACTGACTTGAAAGGCAGATTTGATTTTAAATGGGACGCTCCTGCCATTAAATATTTAGGAGTTTGGATCCCAAAAGACATTACCAAAATATACAAGACAAATTATGATCCAGTTATTAAGAATATCAAAGCAGATCTAGATAGGTGGACTGTACTACCTTTAGACATGTCAAATAGAATTGAAACGATAAAAATGAATGTCCTTCCCCGGCTACTGTATTTATTCCAGTCACTTCCTGTAGAGATCCCCGCAAAAGACTTTAGGGAATGGAATAGAATTATATCAAGATTTGTCTGGAACAGTAAGAGGCCCCGAATAAAATATAAGACCTTGCAGTTACCTAAAGATGAGGGGGGACTCTCTCTACCATGTGTGGAGGACTATTATATTGCTGCCCAGCTAAGACCTCTAGCTTGCTGGTGTAATTCAAACTATTCAGCTATATGGAAAGACCTGGAGTTAAAGCAATGTGAAACACCAATACAGGCTTTATTAGGTAATTGCCAACACCATGATCCCCATCTGGATAAATTAAATAGCTGGACCAGGGTTGCTCTTAAGGTGTGGTTTAGCTCCTGTAAAAAACTCCATCTTGAGAAGCATGCAAAAATATTGAAATGGGTGTCATATGACTCAGAATTTATACCATCACTTCTAGATAAGCGATTCAAGCAGTGGACACACAATGGTATAACCGCCTACTGCACTATAGTTGATAAGGATGGTCTACAGTCTTTCACCCACATCTGTAAATCATATAGACTGGGAAGAGAGGATATGTTCAGATATTTCCAGGTCAGAGACTACTTCAACAAGGGAATAAAACTAACAGATAATAAAGATGCCAATCTGATCAGTGTATTTATAGATGCATATAAAGCTAAAGACACTAAACATTTAATTTCACAAATTTACAAAAGACTACAAAACTCCAAGAACCATTCTACTATCCAGGTTAAGCAAAAATGGGAGGCGGAGTCTGGCCTGGTGATATCTGAGGATGATTGGAAATCTGTTTGGGCAGGTCAAGCTAAAACCACCAACTCCAGAGCTTGGCGAGAATTCTGCTGGAAGAACATAATAAAATTTTTTGTTACTCCTAAATTGAAATTTAAACAGCAGGGTTTTCAGGGACAGGATAAATGCTGGAGACAATGTGGCCAGACAATGGCCGATCACTTTCATATATTCTGGGCTTGCCCTCTTATCCAACCATATTGGCAAGAGCTTGCTGAAGAAATTCAGTCAATCCTTGGTTTAAAAGTTGATTTTTCTTTCATCACGTTATACCTGGGTAAATTCCCAGTTGGACTTATGGCTCAGGACAACTATCTTTACAAAGTGCTTTTGGCTGCAAGCAAAAAGGCCATTACACGGAAATGGCTGCAGACAAACTTGCCATCAAAGAATGACTGGATCACCATTGTTAACGAAATACAGTGCATGGAAAAACTGACCTTCGTCCTAAGACTACGAGCTGAACAATTTGCCAAGTACTGGGAAAAGTGGACTACATATTCTCTAACGTGTAACTCACTGTCTGTGTGAATAACCCCATTTGCTCTAATGTATGCCCTATGTCAACTTTGTCAACCTGTCTGTTCTATATGATTTTGTTTTTTCTGTTTTCTGTCTTATTGTTTGTCCTTTATTGTTGAAAAAATAATTGATAACTCAATAAAAAGAAAGTTTCAAAAAAATAAAAGAAAGTCACAGAAATACCGTTAAAAACTTCTTTTCATTCATGATATTCAGCTTTTTAATCACCTTGTTGTAATGAATGAGCATGTTGTTGTGTTTGTGTGAAGGTGTTCCTCTGCTATGGATCAGTGTGAGGACAGAGAGGAGGGAGTCCCTCCCTCTAAAAGCTCTCTGTGTGAGGAACATGACAGCCAGACCAAAGCTCAGAGGTGAGATGAGGATCTCTAACTGTCCATCACTGTTCTCCACTCACATCACTCCACCATCATTATTCACACTCACTGTCACATCTGACACTCCACTACTGAATAATAAGTCACAATAACTCAGAATGAACTACTAACTTTGTGAGTTAACAAAGAGCTCAACCACTGATTAGTCAACTAATCAACTAAGATGAGACAGCATCTTTCATCTTTCATGTTTTGATGAACAGGAGAATGTTTCTCATCCACTGTCTTCTTACTGATTTACATTGTGCTTCTAAAACTTCAGCTGCTGACAGTCTGCTCAAAATTCATCTTTTTAAACTCTTTGATTTGTTAATTGTTTGTTTGTACCAGGATGCAGCAGCAGAGAGCAGACTCTCCTGAACCCAGCTGTGTGTCCATGAAGAGTGACCGGTCTATGGGTCTTCCTCTTGTGTTTAAAGATGGACAACCTGCTGATGGAAGGTAAGAATTTAAAACTTGTTGGTTGGCTGTTTGGGAATAAACTTCCTGTTTTATGAGGGGTCTAGCAGGTGAACCAGGCACAAACACCACAGACAGGTTCAATGGAAACAGCTTTAATGCTTAGAAACCAACAGACAGGTTTACAGACCATAAAGGGAAAACAGTTTAAATAAGATTCAAACAAGTAGGAACAGGTAACAAGAGGAACAGAAACAGCATCTCAATCTAGTGTCTAGAATGAAACAAAATGACCAAGAGCAGTAGATGTAGTGAGGAAGTGATAAGGGAATCGCACAGTTGCAGCAGGTGAGCAGGTGGGTTTAAAACTGAAGGCAGGGACAGAAACAGACAGGACAACACAAACAGAGCTTAAACAAGAATAATTAATTAATATATTTGGTGTTAACTACATGCTTTTTGTCAATTCATTATTAGTATCAGGATGCAGCAGCAGAGAGCAGACTCTCCTGAAACCAGCTATGTGTCCATGAAGAGTGGCCGGTCTATGGATCATCCTGTTAGGTTTAAAGATGGACAACCTGCTGATGGAAGGTAAGAACTTGACATCCAGTAATCAGAGCAGCATTTACAGGAGTTAATTTAGTTATCATGACAGAACATCTTTAATAAGCTGTGTGTAGATTTGAGTCATTAAATGTCCTTAAACGTGATGTTTTCTCCACAGAGTTCAGCAGCAGAGCTCAGAGGTTCCCAGTGATCAGTCTGCACAGCAACATCAAACACACCTGGACTCCATATTTATGGTGTGTACATGTACAAACACACCTTTTACTATTAACTCCATCAACCACAGATGAAATTTTAAAGTAGCATTCTGGCCCTAACAGTGTCCATGCTGCTCTGTTTAGACCAGCAGGCCTTCAGACTGACACATGAATCACATGTTGTGTTCTACCAGTTTAAATGAAATGTTCACTTTATCTTTCTGTTCCAGCTGCTGGAGGAGAACATCGTCACTTTTGTGAAGAATGAACTGAAGAGAGTGCAGAGGGGTCTGAGTCCAGATGACCCAGAATGCTTAGAGAGTCAGAGTGAGGATGAGGAGGTGTTGGACGGTGAGGAGGAAGAGCAGAGGAGGAGCAGCAGAGAGGCATTTCTGAAGATCACACTGCACTTCCTGAGGAGAATGAAGCAGGAGGAGCTGGCTGAGCGTCTGCAGAGCAGTAAGAGGATTTTAACAGATTTAACATGATGGAGAGGAAATGGAGGCAACATGGGAGAGGTTTATATTTCAAACTCTGCTGTAAATATGCTGCACACATCTGCATCAGATCAGAGGCTGTTTGTCCTCCACTGATGAGCTGAATAAAACTGATGGAGGAGGAAAAACTACACAGACACACTTACAAGTTCAGATTTCTAGACTTTCTGTAGGATCCACTCACTGATTTCATTTGTTGTTTGTTCATTCAGGAACTGGTGCTGCAAAGTGTCGACGTAAACTCAAGTCTAACCTGGAGAAGAAGTTCCAGTGTCTGTTTGAGGGGATCGCTAAAGCAGGAAACCCAACCCTTCTGAATCAGATCTACACACCGCTCTACATCACAGAGGGAGGGACTGCAGAGGTCAATGATGAACATGAGATCAGACAGATTGAAACAGCATCCAGGAAACCAGTCAGACCAGAAACAACAATCAGACATGAAGACATCTTTAAAGCCTCACCTGGAAGAGATGAACCAATCAGAACAGTGATGACAAAGGGAGTGGCTGGCATTGGGAAAACAGTCTTAACACAGAAGTTCACTCTGGACTGGGCTGAAGACAAAGCCAACCAGGACATAGACTTCACATTTCCATTCACTTTCAGACAGCTGAATGTGCTGAAAGGGAAAAAGTACAGCTTGGTGGAACTTGTTCATCACTTCTTTACTGAAACCAAAGAAGCAGGAATCTGCAGGTTTGAAGAGTTCCAGGTTGTGTTCATCTTTGATGGTCTGGATGAGTGTCGACTTCCTCTGGACTTCCACAACAATGAGACCCTGACTGATGTTACAGAGTCCACCTCAGTGGATGTGCTGCTGACAAACATCATCAGGGGGAAACTGCTTCCCTCTGCTCGCCTCTGGATAACCACACGACCTGCAGCAGCCAATCAGATCCCTCCTGAGTGTGTCGGCATGGTGACAGAGGTCAGAGGGTTCACTAACCCTCAGAAGGAGGAGTACTTCAGGAAGAGATTCAGAGATGAGGAGCAGGCCAGTACCATCATCTCCCACATCAAGACATCACGAAGCCTCCACATCATGTGCCACATCCCAGTCTTCTGCTGGATCACTGCTACAGTTCTGGAGGATGGGTTGAAAAGCAGAAAGAGAGGAAAGCTGCCCAAGACCCTGACTGAGATGTACATCCACTTCCTGGTGGTTCAGTCCAAACTGAAGAAAGTCAAGTATGATGGAGGAGCTGAGACAGATCCACACTGGAATCCAGAGAGCAGGAAAATGATTGAGTCTCTGGGAAAACTGGCTTTTGAGCAGCTACAGAAAGGCAACCTGATCTTCTATGAATCAGACCTGACAGAGTGTGGCATCGATATCAGAGCAGCCTCAGTGTGCTCAGGAGTGTTCACACAGGTCTTTAAAGAGGAGAGAGGGCTGTACCAGGACAAGGTGTTCTGCTTCGTCCATCTGAGTGTTCAGGAGTTTCTGGCTGCTCTTCATGTCCATCTGACATTCATCAAGTCTGGAGTCAATCTGCTGGCAGAAGAACAAACAACATCCCAGAAGTCTGAAACTAAACAAGAATCTGCAGAAACACATCTATACCAGAGTGCTGAAGTGATCAGAGACAAATCAACAGGTTTCTACCAAAGTGCTGTAGACAAGGCCTTGAAGAGTCCAAATGGACACCTGGACTTGTTCCTCTGCTTCCTCCTGGGTCTTTCACTGCAGACCAATCAGAGTCTTCTACGAGGTCTGCTGACACAAACAGGAAGTAGTTCACAAACCAATCAGAAAACAGTCAAGTATATCAAGAAGAAGATCAGTGAGAATGTGTCTGCAGAGAGAAGCATCAATCTGTTCCACTGTCTGAATGAACTGAATGATCGTTCTCTAGTGGAGGAGATCCAACAGTACCTGAGATCAGGAAGTCTTTCCACAGATAAACTTTCTCCTGCTCAGTGGTCAGCTCTGAGCTTCATCTTACTGTCATCAGAAAAAGATCTGGATGTGTTTGACCTGAAGAAATACTCTGCTTCAGAGGAGGCTCTTCTGAGGCTGCTGCCAGTGGTCAAAGCCTCCAACAAAGCTCTGTAGGTGCACACAGAACTATCTAGATTAATGTAGTTTGAACTTTACTCAGTGAAGAAAAGTAATGATGCAACTTTTTTTGTTTGTTCTGCTGATTCTTCTTCAGGTTGAGTGGCTGTAATCTCTCAGAGAGAAGCTGTTCAGCTCTGTCCTCAGTTCTCAGCTCCCAGTCCTCCAGTCTGAGAGATCTGGACCTGAGTGACAACAACCTGCAGGATTCAGGAGTGAAGACACTGTCTGTTGGACTGGAGAGTCCACACTGTGGACTGGAAACTCTCAGGTCATTTTCATTACTGTGTATATAAAGTAATATTTTGGCCTACCCTAATATTTACTAAAAAAGCCAGTTGAATTTTCATAACCATTGACAATAGCTTCACTCAATGATTTGTGGTGAAGACTGAACCGTAAACCAAAACCTTTATAGACAAGGGGTGATACAAAGAGGACACAGGTGAAACACATGAGGAAATCAACTAAGGCGAGAAAACACAGGAAGTAAAAAACAACCACACACACAAGGAGAAAATATTTCAAAATAAGACAGAAACTAACACAACAGAAACTACAGACAGGATGTGACAGTAAGGTATTGTAGTTTTGTATGGACTCCCCAGGACAACATGCACAGATGTTGTTGGGAATGCATACAGACGGGGGGGGGGGGGGGGGCAAACACACCACTGATCTTCTCAACTAATAATACAATTTACATCAGTGAAGATTTTACACTGGATTCATTTGCTCATCAAGATCTGATGTGCAATTTAAGTGTTCCATTAAGTGTCATTTAATCTTCAATGAAGACTCAATGTGCATAAATTCATGAAAATCTAGTATAATGAAAAGAATAACAAAAAATATATACAACACAGAATTACTGTCTTTAGGAATGCTGTCAAACAATATTTAGCTTTAAAGGCATTTCTTCTGCCAAAGTAATAACAGAATGGCCTCAGATTAAACTCTGAGCTGTAGCAGTTGCAGGCTCCAGCAGGAACATGTTGTTTCTCTCCTACTACTAATCCTGTATGACATATGACATATGACATACAGCAGGGGGCGCTGAGTGTGAACATGAAGGCCTGAAGGACAACATACTGTTTACTTGAGTTGAGAATCTTTTTAATCTCATTAGATGAAATGTTGTGTGTGTTCAGTCTGTCAGGATGTCTGATCACAGAGGAAGGCTGTGCTTCTCTGGCCTCAGCTCTGAGCTCCAACCCCTCCCATCTGAGAGAGCTGGACCTGAGATACAATCATCCAGGAGACTCAGGAAAGAAGCTTCTGTCTGCTGGTCTGAAGGATCCACACTGGAGACTGGACACTCTCAGGTATGGACAGACAGATGGAGACTCTCAGGTATGGACAGACAGGTGGACACACTCAGGTATGGGCAGATGGACACTCTCAGGTAAGGACAGACAGGTGGACACACTCAGGTATGGACAGGTGGACACTCTCAGGTATGGACAGACAGGTGGACACACTCAGGTATGGGCAGATGGACACTCTCAGGTAAGGACAGACAGGTGGACACTCAGGTATGGACAGACAGGTGGACACTCTGGCTAACTGAGGGACTCTGGTTCATGTTTAATGGTGGATATGAACACGCCCGCCGATGGGGGGGACAAACGGGTCTGTTGTCAAAAATGTTCAAAATAGGCCTATTTGTGGAAAAAATATGTAATATTTGAGTTACATAAAAGCTTTTGATTTGTTTTCTCCCTAATTGCCCTTGAAATAGTGGTCAAGAACCCCCCCAACCCTAACACAAAAGTGGTTTGGCCCCTGATCAAAATTTGATGTTGTCATTTGAGTTCAACTTCAAGTTAAGTACGCTCAAAATGTCCGGTCAGCACAAGTCCAGTGTTCAGCAAAGTAAAGGAAAGAGAAGAAGAGAAGAAGTAAATAGAGGCCTTAGAGATGTTCTAAACAAATATTTAATAAAAGGTGGTGATGGTGAAGCTGGAACTAGTAGTTAAACTACTCAATTTATAAACTACAATTTTGGTCAATAACATGAAATATTATTATTATTATTATTATTTTTTAAAGATTTTGTTGGCATAGATGCCTTTTATTTAACAGTGTATATGACATGCGCTCTAACCACTCGACCACCTGCGAGCCACATTAAATATTTTTTATTAAAAAAAGACCTATAAAATATACATTTTATTTTACCATTATTGTGTTCCAGGACTCTTTGAAAAAGGCATGATTCATGTCATGACATGCCAACATTGTTGTTCAAGACACACAGATCTACTATATGTCTACCTCTTTGTGTTTTTATTATATTTTTTGTTGACTGAATTATATTTCTGATTTACATGTGGGTATTGGGATATGATTATCATTTCTTCTTTATATTACCCAACATGTCTATGGTGAACCTACAGTATGTTGACCAAAAATGTCAGCTTTTTTTTATTAAAAAAATTATTATATTTTGTTTCATGTACAGTTTTACAAACTACTGCCAGGCTGAACTACATGTAGTTTAACGAGCTACGCTTGCAAAGTAGCTTCCCCAACACTGAGGAGAGGAGAGGAACAGGAGAGGAAGAGCAAGGGAAAAGAGAGATCAGGGGGGGGGCCCATCTAAGATTATCTCGACTGTCAGCTGGCCTGGATATGAGTGAAGGTGTATGAAGCTGATTGTGTCTTTGTCTCTTCCTCCAGGATGGACCATGGTGGACCGCAGAGACTGAAACCTGGTGTGAGGAAGTGTGAGTGTGTTTTCAGTTTGATTCATGAGAACTTTGAGAAAAAAACTGGATGAAATATGAAAGTGAAAAAAGTTCAAAAAGATGTCAATTTGGATTTAGTAGAAAAGGGTGTGGCCCAAACTGACATTTATCTTGAACCAATGAATCCATGAAAAATGTTTTCCTTCTGTTCATCACAGTTCAGAAGTTAAAAGAGAAATGTGTTCGTAACAGATGACGATGTGCAAAGACCTTCACTTTACACCAAACTTCATAGTATTACTATTACTGAATATCACTGTCATGTTGACTGTTCATGTTCAAACCTTACTGTTGAATTTACATTCAGACAAACATCAGACGCAGCTGGAATGAAGGTTAACTTAGAAAAAAATTAAATAAATTCTCATCTAAAGGTCCACTTACTCTGTATCTCCAAAGCTTTCAGTCACATCTCATGGTCTTCCTCAGTGATCTCTCAGAGTGTCTCAGTTGTCATGGAGATGGTTTAAGTTTGAATAGTTTAATTTCAGTGATTGTCAGTAAAGTTATTAATAAATCAACAGATGATAAACTGCAGCTGTATTGTGTCTCGTTCTCTCCATCAGATGTCTGTGAACTGGAACTGGATCCAAACACAATGAACACAAACCTCAAACTGTCTGACAACAACAGGAAGGTGACACGTGTGAAGGAGTATCAGTCATATCCTGATCATCCAGACAGATTCATTGTCAGGCCTCAGCTGCTGTGTAGAAATGATCTGACTGGTCGCTGTTACTGGGAGGTTGAGTGGAGAGGAAGAGTTTATATATCAGTGAGTTACAGAAGAATCAGCCGGAGAGGACAGAGAGATAACTGTGTGTTTGGAAGGAATGATCAGTCCTGGAGTCTGAGCTGCTCTGATGGTCGTTACTCTGTCTGGCACAATAAGAGCGAAATATCCATCTCCTCCTCCTCCGTCTCTAACAGAGTAGCAGTGTATGTGGACTGTCCTGCTGGCACTCTGTCCTTCTACAGAATCTCCTCTGGCACACTGATCCACCTCCACACCTTCAGCACCACATTCACTGAACCTCTGTATGCTGGGTTTGGGTTATTGTCATGTGGTTCCTCAGTCTCCTGTGTCCTCTGTAGGAGGGAGAGTCTCTCTGGTTCCTCTGTAGGAGGGAGAGTCTCTCTGGTTCCTCCGTAGGAGGGAGAGTCTCTCTGGTTCCTCTGTAGGAGAGAGAGTCTCTCTGGTTCCTCTGTAGGAGGGAGAGTCTCTCTGTGTCCTCTGTAGGAGGGAGAGTCTCTCTGTGTCCTCTGTAGGAGGGAGAGTCTCTCTGTGTCTCTGTAGGAGGGAGAGTCTCTCATGTGGACAGAAACTTTGCTGACTGAAGATCAGCTGCTGAAATGAAACATCACACACACTCTGCACTGTGAAGCAGATCTGTCTCAGACTCAAACACTCAGTTATTTTTCCTTCTTCATGATTCATTGATGTTACTAATGAGAGTGTAGTTTGTGTTTAAATGTTATTTTTGGGTTAAAATATGTTCTGTTAATGTGTGTATATACAGAAGCCAATTAGTGGATTGACTTCCAGCCCTGGTAGATGATTGGCTGATGATCCATATCACCACGCATCAGAAGTCCTAGAACCTCTCTGTGGTGATGGCTCCATGTGTGAAATGTACAAAGAGCTGAAGTATTGTTTTTATGTTTGAGGACGACTTGCTATGTGTAAGGATGACACACAACTGAGTATAAACTCCTACAGCAGCACTCAAATGTCTTTTAATTAATGGATGTAAAGGCTCCAATATTACTTATAGATGTGTATCTTGAATATGTATGATGTATTTTTATATTCTTATTACTCCTTAACATGCTAAGGTTATTTTTCTTACATTTATTTTTGAGTTTAAGTTCTGATTCATATTTTCTACTTATAATTTTAATGTTGTTTTGAATAGTTCTGAGTTATAGTTTTGATTTGTACACAATATTTTCAACATGTTCAAAGTAGTCTTAATGTTTTTTATTATTTCATGTTTTTAATTACACACAACTGCAAAGCACATGGAAGTGTTAATTAGAGATGTTTTCCTGCTTACATTACAATACTCTGTTAATCATAAGTATATCTGTATAATCATCATCATTATGTCTGATATGTCCAGCTGTGGAACCTCAGAGTGTTTTTATGGTTCTTACATGTATTTTATCTCACCATCATCAATAAAATCTACTCATGACATTATTGTTGAAAGCATCCTCACTTTACTGATACAATGGATAATATAACAAGCTTTTAAAATACAACACATTGTTAAAGATGAAACCAAAAAGCAGTGTGTAGTCGGCTCACATTTCAGATGTCTATAAGTTGTTATTTTTCCCTCCAAACTTCTCAAATGCTTTCATTTCAATAAATGCGTAAATAAATGTTCAGTTGTGAATGTCCTCAGTTTATCAGCTTGATGTCAGCAGGATCACATACATCTGAGTGTCGTCTGTGTAACAATTGACGCTGATACTGTGTCTCAGTTTCAGGAACTCTGCAGGTTGGTTGTTGTTCCTCCATCTTTGAGAAGTTGCCATAGTTCTTCTTCTGTGGTTTTGGTTGTCTCAGCTGCTTCTGTCTCTTCATGTAAACCCAGACTGACTCTATGATTCTGCTGCAGGACTCCTTCTTCTTCTTTATGACTATGGCTGCATGTTTGTTGTCCTGATGCAGAATAACTTCAGACAATCTGACGCTGTTTTATTATAGAGAATAAATGTAACTAGAAAATTCCAGATACATTTTGAGTGCCACGGGGCTGCTGCTGGGATGAGTACATGATTTATTTTTTCTCAGATACGACACACTTGTGTATTGTGAGTGTATGCACAACATTTACAAAGTTCAATTTTACCTTGAAGATGTATGGCACATTAATTGCATCAGGCCATGCCAGGAAACTTAAGTGAATACTTTTCTTACTACAACATCTAACTGCACTGTGTAAATAATGCACTGATCATATGGAGCACCAGGTTGAAACCAGTACATCATGAATGTACTTTATTCTCAACTTAACATCCCTGAAAATATTAAGTAAATGTTAAACATATTTAAGCATAAACAATATTTATTCAAACTAATTAAGTAAAGTCTAGTTCAGTTTTTTACAGACAGGAACATCACTGTTAAGAAATTATTAAATACATCTTATCATTAAGAGAGTAGATTTTATTATACTTTTTGATTTTAAATTACTTAGTTGTATGAAATGACATCACTCATTATAATTATGTACATTTGGTTCACCTTCTATTGATAAATGTTGAATCTTTTTATACACCACAAATCATACAACTACAATACAACACAATACAATAAAATAAAACTATTTATTTAGTCCACAGTAAACATGAATTAATCACTCCATTCAAATGAATTAGCTCGGTTAACTGGAAAAACAGACAGATAGGAATTAGCCAATCACAAAAAAGATGCTCAGTTTCTGCCCAGCAGGGGGCGCTGAGTGCTTTTAAGCTCATTAAATCAACTGTTGTGTGTGTTCAGTCTGTCAGGATGTTTGATCACAGAGGAAGGCTGTGCTTCTCTGGCTTCAGCTCTGAACTTCAACCCCTCCCATCTGAGAGAGCTGGACCTGAGCTACAATCATCCAGGAGACTCAGGAGAGAAGCTTCTGTCTGCTGGACTGAAGGATCCACACTGGAGACTGGACACTCTCAGGTATGGACCGACAGGTGGACACTCTCAGGTATGGACAGACAGATGGACACTCTCAGGTACGGACAGATGGACACTCTCAGGTATGGACAGACAGGTGGACACTCTCAGGTATGGACAGACAGATGGACACTCTCAGGTATGGACAGACAGGTGGACACTCTCAGGTATGGACAGACAGGTGGACACTCTCAGGTATGGACAGACAGGTGGACAGTCTCAGGTATAAACAGACAGGTGGACACTCTCAGGTATGGACAGATGGACACACTCTGACTAACTGAGGGACTCTGGTTCATGTTTAATGGTGGATATGAGTGAAAGTGTATGAAGCTGATTGTGTCTTTGTCTCTTCCTCCAGGATGGACCATGGTGGACCGCAGAGACTGAAACCTGGTCTGAGGAAGTGTGAGTGTGTTTTCAGTTTGATTCATGAGAACTTTGAGAAAAACTGGATGAAATATGTAATATTTGTATAAGTGCCCACATGGTGGCGCTACCTGCTCCAAAATGTCCCTCGTGTCTCTCCTGCAGATACAGTTCGTTCATTCATACTGACTTCAGCTGTTTGGACAAAAAACTGTTTGTAACAGACGACAGTTTGAGATGAAAATAACAGACTTGATGTGCAAAGACCTTCACTTTACACCAAACACATGAAAAAACATGAATATTACTGAATATCACTGTCATGTTGTAAGCTCAGTGTGAAGACAGAGTGAGATTATTTTGAAAAAAAAAGACGATTACATTAGGGTCAATGGGGAGCGAGACAGGTATTGGTGCCGGTCTCGGCCCCCTTGTTTAAATTTTGTGCAGACCCCGCCTATCAATGTCACATTTTATGAATCCCAACACCTATGTCTACATTTTGACTAATAATTATTTGTCTCCTTTTAACGGTTTGGTCGTGAGCTCAAGTTAAAAATAAAAATTAAGGTTATTGTTTTACTGCTTCTCGCACTCAAGCTAACTGCCGCTTCCACTCTAACTTTGAAGAAAAAGTGATTTCCACTCCTCGTTTGACTGCTCATAGTTTGAAAAGTTCACATGTTATGTAAAAACAGTTTGGTGTTTTGGAGAGAGCACAAATTTTCCTCCGTTTTAAAGTTTGAATCACATTTCTACGAGCAGGTATGAGAGAGCTAGGTGACTCAGAAAAGAGGTGAAATTTTGTGGGTTTAAAAAAAACTCCCATTAATTTCCAATGGAGAATTATTCCGTTTTTTTGGGAACAACTTTGGGAAAAATTGGAATTTCAACACCAAAAGTCATAGCACCTCTTTCCAGATCGAGCCACACATTTGTCCTGAGGCACCCGTGACACTATTGTATTTGTAAGGAAGCTGTGATGGGACAAACTGGAAAAACTGTGTGTGATTCAGTCATTATGTTTGGTTCATATTGTCAGCTGAGCAGAGCAGCAGGATACAAACACCAAACACTGAAGCAGAAAAAAGGTTTTTATTCCTGAAACATGAAAAAAAGAGAGAAGCTCAGCTGATAAATGATCCAACAAGGAATGGACTGAAAACCAGACTTAAATATTAACTGTATTAATAAGTCAATGAACAGGTGACCAGATGAGGGCAGGCTGGGAGGGGCAGGGAGGTTGGTGTGTTGCCCCTCCCTCTTGTTTCTGGAGCTGGGTGTGGTCTGTCAATCCCTACCTCACCTGATTACACACCTGCCTGCAATCAAGTCATCAAGCCATCTACTCTGCTGCTGCATATAAGCCAGACTCAACCTCATACTAAGTGTGCATTCTCCTTGTTCGCGTCTGCCTCTGTTTCAGATTACCTGACCGGTGTTACATATCAACTGGTTTTCCTGTTAACTGGTTACCTTGTTTGTTTTTAAACGTTGGGCCTCTCTCACTGTGACTGCAGATGTACCGATCATGGAGAGAAAATGTACCTGACCTCACGAATGCCTGAATGCACTTATATTGCCATTTTATGATTAATCTCTCCATTTGGTTAATTTAGGTATTGATGGTTTATGCAGTATTATGAAATTGTAGGATCAGAAATATTGGTTACTTGATTTGTAACATTGGATCATCAGACCTACCTTGTTTAGTCCAGTTCCTTCAGACTTGTCTATGGTCACCAGGGGCCTGTTTCAGAAAGCAGGTTCAGTGAAAACTCTGTTAACCCTGAGATGAGGGAAACTCTGGTTTTTCGGTTTCACAAAGCCAGTTCAGCTTAACTCTGAGTCAGTTACCCTGGCAACATACTCCTTACTTGTTTGAGCTATATTTTTATATTTCATATTCAGTTGCTGCCAAGTAGGCCTACGTTTTGTACCTGTTGGGGTCTGCATGAATGTTAAATGTGCCACGCACACACACATACACAGAATATAAATGCTGAATAAGTCGACCACTCGAGACAAAATGTTTCTTTTTTTTCATTAATACTCACTGTTGACTGTCTTTTCTTAAATATACTCATCATCTGCATGTATTCATTAATATTTCTAACTCCTTTGGGGAGAAGTGGGAGGACTGAGCCCTTTGTTTCTCCTGTTGTCATGGTGAATCATGTTATCTGTGCTCCATTGATGAGGGCTTGGTATCTCCTCATGCACAAGCTTCACTCAGAGTTACTTTGACTCAGAGTTAATTGAACTAACTGTTAACACTTGTTCTGAAACCGAAAACTCTGAGTTTGACAGCTCAGAGTTGGTCAACCTAGAGTTAAGGTTTTAACTCAGAGTTAGTTAAACATGCTTCCTGAAACAGGCCCCAGTTCTGATCCAGGGGAAACTCAGAGGATTCACCACACCGGACCTCAACACTAGAATCAGGACTTTAGTAAAAAGGACTTTATAATATCTCAATGACAATAAACTCAGCTCTGTTGTACACACTCCTGTTTCTAGTTCTGTGTTCTGCACATTGGGTCAAAAGAAACAAACTTAACATCTGAACAGTTCAGCTGTTCATGTTCAGATTTTTCATCTTAAGGGACAACTGCAGAGGTGAAGATTTAATGGTCATCATCATCATCATCATCATCATCATCATCCCCCTGTGTTTAAATGTTGATGGTGGGCGAGGTTTCACTCTGGTTTCATTTGGCCAAAACACACCCATCACCTTCTGACAAGGCCAGATTTTATGAGGAACTTTTATGGCAGTGTCAGGCAGCGCTGCCGTCAATTCACACTACCACACTTGCCCACAGGGGCGTAGCAATCAGTTGGGAAGCACGCCCCTGTTACCTCTGATGAGGTCAGATATTATATGAGACAATGGCTATGCAAGTGGACCGGTTAAACTGATGTCATAATTCGCCATGCTTTCACCAGCCTGTGTGATAAAGACAGTTGCAGCTACCCAGAGAGCCCATAGACCAGTTCTACCAAACACAAAGTAAGTGGATAATACTCCACACAATATGTCAAACACACAGCTACTCAGTATTCTGAAGAGAATTACACAAACAACTGTTTGCAGTGGAAATCAAGGAATCAAAGTGGCCACACAGGTGTGGTGCTGATATAGAAACAGATTGCCAATCAGTGTTTGGCCACCACAGGTGATGTGTCCAGTAATCAGCTGCCTCAGTGGGATCAGTACCCGTACATATTGAATATGTAGAATGGAGGGATAGTGTTTCCACTTGGGTTACCATGTAAGCATCCGTTGCAGTAGAAGTTGTGAAATGATCTCTTCTGGGCTGAATTTATGTATAAACTCTGTCATTTAGTTCAATACAAGTTTAGAGACCAAAAACAGTCAGGGAGCGCATCCTTTCACTAATATGTTTGTTTCATTCTCATGTTTTTACACATTTACATCTATTAGCAGATTCTAATGATCTAATGTTTGATGTCTTCAGTCACACTGTAGATCGACCAATGAGGGCAGTGTGTTTATCTGCAGTGTGTTTGATGACAGTGTGGTTTTTGAAGCATTACTGAGGACAGCAATGTTTATGATGACACATGACAGATGATAAAGATTCATACTGTCTGTTAAAGTTTGACTTTAACTGTTCCAAAGTTCAGAGCTGTTTTTTCTGATCAGATTTCCTTAAAGACTTCAGATTAAAGATGAATACAGAGAGATGAGTCTGTCCTACTGTGAGTTACATGTTTCTTCTTCTTCTGTTTGTCTAAATGTTGCTAGCTGGTTGAAGCTGCTGATATATTTCACCTTCACTCATCGGCTTCATTCAGATGATTTTCAGCATCTAAAGGTGACGTAGCCGACAGTTATCATCATGTTTGTCTTCTTCAAAACGATTGTTAATATTACTACTGTACTGCACTATGTTAACTATCACTGACTGCTAATACTATAAAAATAGTTATGTGAGGATGAACATGTAATTTACAGTATATACTCGATATGATATAAAGAATAGAATCATCTTTTGGGTCATTTTCAAATACCATAAAAGAAGGTCTATAAGACGTAATGTTTTTTCATTTACAGTGGAGTACGTCTTATTCACCAGTGTGTCTTATTCAACAATAAAATACAGAGAGAATTTGAATCTGGATATGATTTTAGGTAAAGATAATGATGTGAGCGTCCACACTATAAAGTCCTATAAACAGTGGTGTCAGGCGCTGCACGCTCCCAGCTGTTTCAGCAGCTAATGAAAATAGACTATCAATGATCCGTTAATGCTGCATGTTGTACAGAAAAATGATTCAGTGTGTTGATCAGAAGTATTTCAGACACTAGTAGCTGTTTCAGTATTTACAGACCAAACTGATGTTGAAGCGTGACTCGGGTGCAGTAGTCTATTTGCACACAGCGACAGCTCTGATGAAGAGTTTTTGGGACTCACAGCTACACACTGTATTAAATATGTAAAGTTACTGTGTTCTTTTAAAAGGTTTAATTGAAACTCAGCCTAACTGAACCCAGTCTGAGTTAATATAGCGGTCCAGTTCAGTTAAGCAATTGAGAAAGTTTTGGAGTATAAACATATGTGTTTATGAATTAATAACTACTGATGCATTCATATAAACCAGTCTTTAATAGAAAAGTGTTTTTCCAGCATGAGACCCCCCAAAATAGACTGAGACTTATATACCAGTTTTTATGGAAGTAAACTACCTCACCCAACAACTGAAACTGGGTGTTAAAGGGTTTGGGTATGATGACATTCATTGTGCTATATTTTAGATAAATAGGCTAAAATGATTTACTTTTATTTTTGTAAAACTGTTTCTTGAAGTCAGTATTCATTTAATTGGTCGTGTCCATATTAAAGTTCACCACCAGTCAGTCATCTTGAACCTGATAAACATTATGACAGTTATTATAAAAACTTATACACAGTTACAATAATCCATAGTCCAACAAAAACAACTTGTTTCATAGGTGGGACGGTTAGTATTTTACAGGTAATAAAAACCACATGTTAGGGAATTTTCCATCATTTACGTCAATCATTGGCATGCACTGAGTCAAACTAGGTTTTGCCGTCATCACGAGGACACATTAAATCTTGACTGGAAGATACTGTCCCCCCTTGAGATAGTAGTAGGCAGTGAGTCTGCTCCTTTTGGGCTAAAAAAGGTCAGATATGTGTTTAACTGTAGTCAGAGGTTGGGTCTAAGCACTGTTATCTGTAAACCAGTAGACTAATTTCTCTATGCTGTAATGTGTTGGATCTGCACATATTTGGGTCTTGGCTCAACCTGAGGCATTATGTGTGTGGTTTAAGACTTTCCCTGGTGGACAGAAACTTCAGAATTGAAGGGACCATCAGATCAGAACGAGTACTGATTATTCATTCACTTCTCCTTGATGAAGCTAATAAACCTTTTTAACGCAAGACATCCTGGACTTCTGTCTACTCTCTACACTGATGTATGGGCTGCATATTTATCATCTTGTAATGAATGAGCATGTTGTTGTGTTTGTGTGAAGGTGTTTCTCTGCTATGGATCAGAGTGAGGACAGAGAGGAGGGAGTCCCTCCCTCTAAAAGCTCTCTGTGTGGGGAACATGACAGCCAGACCAAAGCTCAGAGGTAAGATGAGGATCTCTAACTGTCCATCACTGTTCTCCACTCACATCACTCCACCATCATTATTTACACTCACTGTCACATCTGACACTCAACTACTGAATAATAAGTCACAATAACTCAGAATGAACTACTAACTTTGTGAGTTAACAAAGAGCTCAACTACTGATTAGTCAACTAATCAACTAAGATGAGACAGGATCTTTCATCAGATGACATTTTGATGAACAGGAGAACGTTTCTCATCCACTGTCTTCTTACTGATTTTCATTCTGCTTCTAAAACTTCAGCTGCTGACAGTCTGATCAAAATTCATCGTTTTAAACTCTTTGATTTGTTAATTGTTTGTTTGTATCAGGATGCAGCAGCAGAGAGCAGACTCTCCTGAACCCAGCTGTGTGTCCATGAAGAGTGACCAGTCTATGGATGAGCCTTTTAGGTTTAAAGATGGTCAACCTGCTGATGGAAGGTAAGAATTAAAATATGGTTGATCGCCTGTTTGGACTGAATAGACCTTCTGTGTTATGTGACAGACAGGACAACACAAATGGAGCTTAAACAGGAATTGTGACAGTTGCCCCCTCAAGGGACAGCTCCCAAATGTCCCTCCAGGCTGGTCAGGAGGGAGAAAAAAAAGAGGTGAAAGAAGGCAGGACTGCTGTGGAGGTTGAAAGACCTGTTCAGGGTAGAAACCTTGGAGACCAAGGTGTCTACAAAGCCACAATAACGGAGACCAAGAGGCAGGAAGACCTCTTTTATTTGTGACAGAACATCTTTAATAAGTAAATAGAGCAGCATTTACAGGAGTTAATTTTGTCATCATGACAGATCATCTTTAATAAGCTGTGCACACATTTCAGTCATTAAATGTTCTTAAACATGATGTTTTTTCCACAGAGTTCAGCAGCAGAGCTCAGAGGTTCCCAGTGATCAGTCTGCACAGCAGCATCAAACACAGCTGGACTCCATATTTATGGTGTGTACATGTACAAACACATCTTTTACTATTAACTCCATCAACCACAGATGAAATACTAAAGTAGCATTCAGGTCCTCACAGTGTCCATGCTGCTCTGTTTAGACCAGCAGGCCTTCAGACTGACACATGAATCACATGTTGTGTTCTACCAGTTTAAATGAAATGTTCACTTTATCTTTCTGTTCCAGCTGCTGGAGGAAAACATTGTCACTTTTGTGAAGAAGGAACTGAAGAGAGTCCAGAGGGATCTGAGTCCAGATTACCCAGAATGCTTAGAGAGTCAGAGTGAGGATGAGGAAGTGTTGGATGGTGAGGAGGAAGAGCAGAGGAGGAGCAGCAGAGAGGCATTTCTGAAGATCACAGTGCACTTCCTGAGGAGAATGAAGCAGGAGGAGCTGGCTGAGCGTCTGCAGAGCAGTAAGAGGATTTTAACAGATTTAACATGATGGAGAGGAAATGGAGGCAACATGGGAGAGGTTTATATTTCAAACTCTGCTGTAAATATGCTGCACACATCTGCATCAGATCAGAGGCTCTTTGTCCTCCACTGATGAGCTGAATAAAACTGATGGAGGAGGAAAAACTACACAGATACACTTACAAGTTCAGATTTCTAGACTTTCTGTAGGATCCACTCACTGATTTCATTTGTTGTTTGTTCATTCAGGAGCTCGTGCTGCAAAGTGTCGACGTAAACTCAAGTCTAACCTGGAGAAGAAGTTCCAGTGTCTGTTTGAGGGGATCGCTAAAGCAGGAAACCCAACCCTTCTGAATGAGATCTACACACCACTCTACATCACAGAGGGAGGGACTGGAGAGGTCAATGATGAACATGAAGTCAGACAGATTGAAACAGTATTCAGGAAACCACACAGACCAGAAACAACAATCAGACAAGAAGACATCTTTAAAGCCTCATCTGGAAGAGATGAACCAATCAGAACAGTGATGACAAAGGGAGTGGCTGGCATTGGGAAAACAGTCTTAACACAGAAGGTCACTCTGGACTGGGCTGAAGACAAAGCCAACCAGGACATACACTTCACATTTCCATTCACTTTCAGAGAGCTGAATGTGCTGAAAGAGAAAAAGTACAGCTTGGTGGAACTTGTTCATCACTTCTTTACTGAAACCAAAGAAGCAGGAATCTGCAGGTTTGAAGAGTTCCAGGTTGTGTTCATCTTTGACGGTCTGGATGAGTGTCGACTTCCTCTGGACTTCCACAACACTGAGATCCTGACTGATGTTACAGAGTCCACTTCAGTGGATGTGCTGCTGACAAACCTCATCAGGGGGAAACTGCTTCCCTCTGCTCGCCTCTGGATAACTACACGACCTGCAGCAGCCAATCAGATCCCTCCTGAGTGTGTCGGCATGGTGACAGAGGTCAGAGGGTTCACTGACCCACAGAAGGAGGAGTACTTCAGGAAGAGATTCAGAGATGAGGAGCCGACCAGCACCATCATCTCCCACATCAAGACATCACGAAGCCTCCACATCATGTGCCACATCCCAGTCTTCTGCTGGATCACTGCTACAGTTCTGGAGGATGTGTTGAAAAGCAGAGAGGGAGGAAAGCTGCCCAAGACCCTGACTGAGATGTACATCCACTTCCTGGTGGTTCAGGCCAAACTGAAGAACATCAAGTATGATGGTGGAGCTGAGACAGATCCACACTGGAGTCCAGAGAGCATGGAGATGATTGAGTCTCTGGGAAAACTGGCTTTTGAGCAGCTGCAGAAAGGCAACCTCATCTTCTATGAATCAGACCTGACAGAGAGTGGCATCGATATCAGAGTAGCCTCAGTGTACTCAGGAGTGTTCACACAGGTCTTTAAAGAGGAGAGAGGTCTGTACCAGGACAAGGTGTTCTGCTTCATCCATCTGAGCGTTCAGGAGTTTCTGGCTGCTCTTCATGTCCATCTGACATTCATCAACTCTGGAGTCAATCTGCTGCAAGAAGAACAAACAACATCCAGGTGGTCTGAATGGTTTGGAGACAAATCAACAAGTTTCTACCAGAGTGCTGTGGACGAGGCCTTAAAGAGTCCAAATGGACACCTGGACTTGTTCCTCCGCTTCCTCCTGGGTCTTTCACTGCAGACCAATCAGACTCCCCGACGAGGTCTGCTGACACAGACAGGAAGTAGCTCAAAGACCAATCAGAAAACAGTCGAGTACATCAAGAAGAAGATCAGTGAGAATGTTTCTTCAGAGAGAAGCATCAATCTGTTCCACTGTCTGAATGAACTGAATGATCATTCTCTAGTGGAGGCGATCCAACAGTCCCTGATTTCAGGAAATCTCTCCACAGATAAACTGTCTCCTGCTCAGTGGTCAGCTCTGGTCTTCATCTTACTGTCATCAGGAAACGATCTGGACGTGTTTGACCTGAAGAAATACTCTGCTTCAGAGGAGGCTCTTCTGAGGCTGCTGCCAGTGGTCAAAGCCTCCAACAAAGCTCTGTTGGTTGACACAGAACTATCCAGATTAATGTAGTTTAAACTTTACTCAGTGAAGAAAAGTAATGATCCAACTGTTTTCTTTTGTTTTCATGATTCCTTTTCAGGCTGAGTGACTGTAACCTCTCAGAGAGAAGCTGTGCAGCTCTGTCCTCAGTTCTCAGCTCCCAGTCCTCCAGTCTGACAGATCTGGACCTGAGTAACAACGATCTGCAGGATTCAGGAGTGAAGAAGCTTTCTGTTGGACTGGAGAGTCCCCACTGTGGACTGGAAACTCTCAGGTCAATTACTGTGTATATAGAGTAATATGTTGGCCTATAGTTTATTTCAAACATTTTTGATACCAAAAAGTGTTGTGAAGTGAAGTTGTAATATGAAGTATACAGTAAAAGAAGGAAGCACTTTATCATCACAGTATAACACCAAGTCAGTTCAACTTCAGGGATGTCAATCTGTCCATGTGTCCAGATTGTGTAGGCAGTTCCTGGATTATGAATGCATTGAAGCCATTGACTGGCCCTGACCTAAATATAACTGAGCCCGTATGGGACGTTATGTATCGGTGCATTTGATGCCACCAAGCAGGGACGTGCACAGACATTTTGAGGGGCTGTTGCTCTAACCACAAAAAAAGGGCACCGTCCACCCTGATTTTAGGTCACCTGTCAGAATTTATCTGAATGATGTAAAATATGGTCATTTAACTAACCACAAATCTTTCTTGAATTGTTGAAAAAGTGAAAACCAAAGTATTCAAACTTCAAACATAAACTATTAGAATTCAGATACTATAAGACAAACACTTAAAGACCGTGTAATGTGAATTCAGACATTTTCTTCTAAACACATTAAATAGGTCATGAATGTATTTCTAAAAAAGGGTTAGTGTGTGTTAGGTGTAAAAAGCATTTCAACCATTTAGATTTGAATTGTGGAGCTAGGCTTCACAAACTGTGTTTCAATATTTCTGTGTTCAGGATTTAGTGATTAGCATAAACCCGCCCCTGCTGCTGTAGAGGTATAAATACATTCAGTGCAGACTACTACTACTACAGTCTACAGTTAGCCAGTTAGCTGAGTTAGCTGCTGAGCTAGCAGCTGAGCTAGCAGCCGAACTACCCGCTGAGATAGTAGCTGAGCTAGCAGCTGAGCTAGCGTCAGAAAGCTCTCAGACATAGCGTCCGTGTTTCTGGTAGAGGTGGTTACTTTGACAGGTGACACTTGGTAGGGGGCGGGGTTTCAGCGAACTTGGCAGCCACCCCCACAGCGTTTGGGAGCAGAGAAAGACGCTGATTTTTAGACAACTTTGAAGCTTAATTTCATATTTTTGGCCATTTTTTTAATCATTCAAATTTGGCAGGGTGGTTAACAACACACTTTCCTGTGGTATGTCAAACTCAGAACACATTTATTCTTAGTTTACACAGACTTTAAGTGTAGCCAGTTGTATTTCCATTGACACATACAATGGTTTCACTATGGACTTTCATAGATAAAAATTAACAACATTTTTTTTGGACCTATGTTGACTAGCAGTGATAGTATTCTGCTCTCTACTTATCATTCTAAAAAGAACACATGCATTCCAGGTTCACATTCAGAACCATTCGCAACTGTCCCTGAACAATGCAACAGGAGTCCCCCCCAAAAAACCCAGAACATTCAGAGCCTGTTTTTCTATCCCCTAATGCTACAAACTGCTATTTGGGCAAACACTCAGAAAAATAGCTCAGGATCATTTAGAAGTTAAAAAACTAACAAAAAACTACAAAGATACAGGGATACAGCTATAGATTATGTAGGTTCAAATACCACATACAATTTATTCATGTATTTAATTATGGTCTAAGCTAAACTAAGTAAAAATGTAACAGAAAAGCATATTTAGAACTTAATTACTATGAATCATTTAACACTTTAAATTTCTACTACAATTTTGTTCAATTTGTGAAGATGTGAGAAGTGTCCTTATGTAATGTGTAACGAGCACAGGCTAGTTTGACTACCACTCTGGCCCAACGTTGTAGAATTACAACATAGACATAACAAGCTCTAAGTCAAATTTGCTGAATGTTTCCAAAATAACTAAATATGTACATGTTCTAGACATTGTAATAAACACACAAAAAATATTTCAGGAATTTTACTTAAATCTTGACAAATCCATGCGTGCAAAACAAAAAGAAATGAGCAAAAGAACCCAGAACAACATCTAAAGAACTGCAGGCCTAACTTGCCTCAGTTAAGGTCAGTCTTCATGATTCAACAATAAGAACGAGATTCAGTAAAAATGGCATCCATGGTGGTTCCATGGAGTTCCAAAGTAGGAACCACTGCTGACCAAAAAGAACACAAAGGCTCGTCTCACATTTGCCAAAAAACATCTTGATGATCCCCAAGACTTCTGGGAAAATATTCTATGGACTCTCTCAAGACAAAAGTGAAACTTTTTTAAAAGCATGTGTCCCAATACATCTGATGTAAAACTAACACAGCATTTCATAAAAAGAACATCATTCCAACACTCAAACGACTTGCTGTACCTGATGTAACCATGAATTCTGCCCTATACCAGAAAATCCTGAAGGAGAATGTTAAGCCCTCAGTGCGTGACCTTAAGCTCAAGCACATTTGAGTTATGCAGCAGGACAATGATCCAAAGCACAACATCAAGTCCACCTCTGAATGGCTAAAAAAAAAAAAAAAAAAAAAGTTTTGGAGTGGCCTCGTCAAAGTCCAGACTTCTCCAATTGAGATGCTGTGTATGACCTTAAACAGGACGTTCATGCGCAAACACTCAAATGTGGCTGAATTAAAACAATGTTGCAAAGAAGAGTGGGCCAAAATTCCCCCACAGTGATGTGAAAGACTCATTGCCAATTATCACAAACACTTGATTGCAGTTGTTGCTACCAAGGATGTCACAACCCGTTATTAGGTTTAGGGGACAATTACTTCTTCTCATGGGTGATATAGGTTTTGAATAATTATTTACCTTTTGATAAATGGAATTATCATTTAAAAGCTGCATTTTATGTTCACTCTAATTGTCTTTTTCTCAAATTAAAATTTCTTCTTCTTTGGTCTGAAACATGTAAGTGTGACAAAAAAGCAAAAACAGAAGAAATCCATAAGGGGGCAAATACTTTTTCACAGCACTGGATGTTTCTGTCGTTTAATCTTCAATGAAGACTTAATGTACATAAATTCATGAAAATCTAGTATAATGGAAAGAATAACAAAAATATACAACACGGCATTAATATTTTTAGAAATGCTGTTGAATAATATTTCACTTTACAGGCATTTCTGCTTCTAAAGTAAAAACAGAATGGCCTCAGATTAAACTGTGTCCACAGGAACATGTGGTTTCACTACTACTAACCTAAAATATATCTGTGTGACACAAACATACAGCAGGGGGCGCTGAGTGTGAACATGAAGGCCTGAAGGGTAAAATACTGTTTATTGAATTGAGAATATTTTTAAGCTCATTAGATGAACTGCTGTGTGTGTTCAGTCTGTCAGGATGTCTGATCACAGCGGAAGGCTGTGCTTCTCTGGCCTCAGCTCTGAGCACCAACCCCTCCCATCTGAGAGAGCTGGACCTGAGCTACAATCATCCAGGAGACTTGGGAGAGAAGCTTCTGTCTGCTGGACTGAAGGATCCACACTGGAGACTGGACACTCTCAGGTATGGACAGACAGGTGGACACTCTCAGGTATGGACAGACAGGTGGACACTCTCAGGTATAGACAGACAGGTGAAAACTCTCAGGTATGGACAGACAGGTGGACACTGTCAGGTATGGACAGATGGACACACTAACTGAAGGATTCTGGTTCATGTTTAATGGTGGATATGAGTGAAGGTGTATGAAGCTGATTGTGTCTTTGTCTCTTCCTCTAGGATGGATCATGGTGGACCGCAGAGACTGAAACCTGGTCTGAGGAAGTGTGAGTGTGTTTTCAGTTTGATTCATGAGAACTTTGAGAAAAACTGGATGAAATATGAAAGTGAAAAAAGTTCAAAATGATGGCAATTTGGATTTAGCAGATATGGGCATAGCCTAAATTGACATTTATCTTGAACCAATGAATCCATGAAAACATGTTTTCCTTCTGTTCATCACAGTTCAGAAGTTAAAAGAAAAATCTTTTTGTAACAGACAACAGTTTGAGATGAAAATAACAGACTCGATGTGCAAAGACCTTCACTTTACACCAAACTTCATAGTATTAGTAAATATCACTGTCTAGTTGACTGTTCATGTTCAAACTTTACTGTTGAATTTACATTCAGACAAACATCAAACACAGCTGTAATGAAGGTTAACTCTCATCTAAAGGTCCTCTTACTCTGTATCTCCAAAGCTTTCAGTCACATCTCATGGTCTTTCCTCAGTGATGGAGTATCTCAGTTGTCATGGAGATGGTTTAAGTTTTAATGGTTTAATTTCAGTGATTGTCAGTAAAGTTGTTAATAAATCACCAGATGATAAATTGTAGATGTATTGTGTCTCGTTCTCTCCATCAGATGCCTGTGAACTGGAACTGGATCCAAACACAATGAACAGAAACCTCAAACTGTCCGACAACAACAGGAAGGTGACATGTGCGTGGGAGTATCAGTCATATCCTGATCATCCAGACAGATTCAATGTCAGGTCTCAGCTGCTGTGTGGAAATGTTCTGACTGGTCGCTGTTACTGGGAGGTCGAGTGGAAAGGAAGAGTTGATATATCAGTGAGTTACAGAAGAATCAAAAGGAAAGGAGGCAGTGATGACTGTATGTTTGGAAGGAATGATCAGTCCTGGAGTCTGAGGTGCACTGAGGATGGTTACTCTGTCTGTCACAATAACAGAGAAACATCCATCTCCTCCTCCTCCTTCTCTAACAGAGTAGCAGTGTATGTGAACTGTCCTGCTGGCACTCTGTCCTTCTACAGAGTCTCCTCTGACACACTGATCCACCTCCACACCTTCAACACCACATTCACTGAACCTCTGTATGCTGGGTTTGGAGTCTGGCCTGGTTCAGTCTCTCTGGTTCCTCTGTAGGAGGGAGAGTCTCTCTATGTCTCTGTAGGAGGGAGAGTCTCTCTGGTTCCTCTGTAGGAGGGAGAGTCTCTCTGTGTCTCAGTAGGAGGGAGAGTCTCTCTGTGTCCTCTGTAGGAGGGAGAGTCTCTCTGGTTCCTCTATAGGAGGGAGAGTCTCTCTGTGAAACTCTGCTGACTGAAGATCAGCTGCTGAAATCAAACATCACACACACACACACACATCTGTCTCAGACTCAAACACTCAGTTATTTTTCCTTCTTCATGATTCATTGATGTTATGAATGAGAGTGTAGTTTGTGTTTAAATGTTATTTTGATTGAGATTTACTTCCAACCCCGCTAGATGATGATCCATATCACCATGCGTTGTAAGTCCTAGTTTTTGTTTGTTTGAGGACGACTTGCCATAAACTCCTACAGCAGCACTCAAAGTGTATTTTAGTTAATGGATGTAAAGAGTCCAATATTACTTATAGACGTGTATCTTGAATATGTATGATGTATTTTTATATTCTTATTACTCCTTAACATGCTAAGAAGTAATCAATGGTTATATTTCTTACATTTATTTTTTAGTTTAAGTTCTGATTCATATTTTCTACTTATAATTTTAATATTGTTTTGAATAGTTGAGTTATAGTTTTGATTTGTACAATTTTCGACATGTTCAAAGTAGTCTTGATGTGTATTTTTTATTTAATGTTTTTAATTACACACAACTGCAAAGCACATGGAAGTGTTAATTAGAGATGTTTTCCATGCTTACATTACAATACTCTATGTTAATCATAAGTATATCTGTATAATAATCATCATGATGTCTGACATGTCCAGCTGTGGAAGCTCAGAGTGTTTTTATGGTTCTTACATGTATTTTATCTCAATATCATCAATAAAATCTACTCATGACATGATTGTTGAAAGCATCCTCACTTTACTGACATAATGGATAATATAACAAGCTTTTAAAATACAACACATTGTTAAAGATGAAACCAAAAAGCAGTGTGTAGTCAGCTCACATTTCAGATGTCTGAGTTGTTAACAGCTCCACCAAATAGTGATTTTTCCCTCTAAACTTCTAACATGCTTTCATTTCAATAAATGTGTAAATAAATGTTCAGTTGTGTCCTCAGTTTATCAGGCTGATGTCAGCAGGATCACAGCTCGGATAAATCTGCGTGTCGTCTGCGTAAGAATGGACCCTGATACTGTGTCTGGGTGTGAGGTGAAGCAGAGCGAGACCTCGCCAACACCGGGTAGTAGCATCACACATGCAACAGAACAACAACGACAGAATAACAAAATGCAAAGTGCAAAAATAGACATCCGAAACAAAGGCAGCAATAAATAGGCACATCTTAATTGTTCAATGAAAACAGCTGCAGCTAGAAGTGACAATGTCTTGTATCTTACATTTAAAATCACTGAAAGGGAACAGGGTTTTTCTAGTTTCAGTTTGGACTGAAGATCATTCCAGGACCAGGGACTGTGATAAAAGAGGCTTGATTTTCCAATTTCACTTCTTATAGAAGATATTTTGAAATGAAGCTGAATGCAGGACCTTAGGTTGTGATTGCTCTGTAAAAGTGTGAATTTCCGACTCAGGTAAGAAGGGAACTTGCGTGAGATCACTTTGTAGAGCAAGATACACCAATGTTGTAGTCTGCGCAAGGGGAGAGATGACCAACTGACCAAGCTGTATAAAGAGCAGTGGTGCGTCCTGAAAGCAGAGTTAGTGATGTAGTTCAGGGCTGAGTGATACAAGGGATCAGGTTTTGATAATGTGGATGGCGAGGCAAACCTGTAAGTGGTATCACCAAAGTCAATCTAGGACAGAAAATGGCCGGCAACTAACTGCTTTCTTGATGAAGCAGATAAGCAGGACTTAAGCCTGTACAGAAAGTGAATTTGAGTTTCTTTGAGAGATAGTGGTGTTTGAAATTTAAACTTTTGTCCCGCCAAATTCCCAAATATGTGTAACCATCAACAGATTGAATCGGAACACCATCAAGAGTAGTGACACAGAGTGCTGGAACCTCTGATCACCCAAAAGTTAAAATCATGGTTTTAATTTTGTTTGGATTTAGAAGCAGTTTCAGATCGAGCAAAGCAGACTGAAAGGAGTTAAAATCAGACTGAAGATTGGAATAGGCTTTCTCTGTGGTCGAGGCACAGGAGTACATGACTGTGTCCTCTGCATACACACAGATTTTAAAGTTGTCCCAGATGTTATTTATGTAAACTAAAAAGAGCAAAAGACCCAAAATGGCGCCTTGAAGAACAGTCTCTGTTATAAGAACAGGGTCAGACATGATGTTACCATTTTTGACAACCTGTGAATGATTGGACAGATAACTGTGGAACCATTGTGCAGCTTTGTGCGAAAACCGGATTGCATGTCGTTAAGAATATCATGTTAATTTATTTTATTTTTATGTGAAATTAAGTGGATAATACTCCACATAATAAGTCAAACACGCGACTTGGCACTCTGAACAGAATCACAAGAACAACTGCTTGCAGTGGAAATCAAGGAATCGAAGTGGCCACACAGGCGTGGTGCTTATATAGAAATACATCAATCAGTGTGTTGCCACCATAGATGATGTGTCTTAAAGAGTAATTCACAACAGCTGCCTCAATGGGGTCAGTACCCATACACATGTAGAATGGAGAGATAGTGTTTCCACTCAGAGAACCGAGGTTACCATGTAAGCATCCATTGCAGTAGAAGTGATGAAATGATCTCTTCTGGGCTTTGTAACTGTTGGCTCTGATGTTCAACTACATAAAGTTTTCTTGGAGCAGCTTCAAGTAGCTGTTAGTGGCTGCAGTGCAGATTTCATTTAGTTCAATACAAGTTTAGAGACCAAAAACAGTCACATCCTTTCACTAATATGTTATCTATTAGCAGATAATGATTCTAATGATCTAATGTCTGATGTCTTCAGTCACACTGTAGATAGAACAATGAGGACAGTGTGGTTTTTGCAGCATTACAGAGGACAGAGTCATACTGTCTGTTAATGTTTGATTTCAGTTCTTCCAAAGTTCAGAGCTGCTATTTGTGAACCAACAGAGCTTAAAAACCTCCCACTGTGAGTTACATGTTTTTTCTTCTTCTGTTTGTTTAAATGTCGCTAGCTGGTTGAAGCTGCTGATAATGATGATTTAATGATGATTTAACCGTCACTTATCGGCGTCATTCTGATGATTTTCAGCATGTAAAGGTAACGTAGCCACAGTTTTCATCATGTTTGTGTCAGCAGATGTTAAAATGATGTGATAACAGTAGAGATGGAAGTTATAGTGATGTGTTATGTTACAGCTTAAGAAATAATGATGTATATTGATATTATCATAACTGCAGTAATGCACATTGTTCCAATATGATAGCACTATGTAAACGTTCACTGACTACCAATACTATAAAATGAGTTATATGAGTCTGAATATACAGTATGTACTCGATATATATAAAGATTAGACTCTGGGTCAGACTTTGGGTCATTTTCAAATAGTAAACCCAATAACCCAAACTGGGTGTTAAAGGGTTTGGGTACAATGACATTCATTGTACTAGATTTTAGCTAAATAGGCTAAAGTGATTGACTTTTATTTTTGTAAAACTGTTTCTTGAAGTCAGTATTTGTGTGTTTGATTTATTTAACGGGTCGTGTTCGTATCAAAGGTCACCTCCAGTCAGTCAACTTGACCATGGTAAACATCTGTCTGTGGGGAAAAGCCAATGTCCTTAAAGCAAATTGTGTACCGAAATTTTACTACCTGTTACAGTCTCTAAAATATTTCAAACAATTTGATAAATAATGCAATATATTTCTCCGGAGTGGGAAATGCCCCAGACTGAATTTGAGAAAGCTACAGAGACCGGTAGATCAATGGGTACTTGTTGTTCCAAATCTCTTGTTACATCACATTGCCTTTGGCCTCTGGCACATGGTTCATTGGTCTCTACCCCCAGAACAAGCACCTCCCTGGTATACCAATGACAGCTCTTTGTGTAAACCACTCCATCCTATCCACTTCGTCACAACCCGGCTCACAGCTGCTAAGCACACTCGCCTAATTTTGTCTCATATATAGTGGCTGTGGAAGAGAGTTGCAGCTATGTGCAAATGTTTTAGTCTTTCGCACTAGCCCAGCATCAGTTTTGGCGTTACTTGCTCCTTGTCTCCTTGTCCAAACATTCGGATCTCCCTCTATACCACCTCCCACTGCAGATATCCTTACATAGATGCTCAAGGTGTTTGGCTTGGGACATGAAGCATCTCATTACCACTCAATGCTTCTGCCCTTAAAGTGGTGTGGGAGTCTGATCTGGCCACAGCGTTTACAGCACTGCACTTCCTCATGCCTCCCCTTTTCAATAGTTATGAATGTACTTAATTTAATGCATTATTCTTATGAAGGGGTTGTTCTACACTGTTCATGTATTGTTTGGCTTTGTAATGCATTGATAAAAATTAAATGAATGAATCTCTCTCTCTCTCTGTGTCTCTCTCTCTCTCTCTCTCTCTCTCTCCCTCTCCCTCTCCCTCTCCCTCCCCCTCCCCCCTCTCCCTCTCCCTCTCTCTTATATGTGTGTATACATATATATATATATATATATATATATATATATATATACACTGTATAGACTACAGTTACAACATCCACAATCCAACAAAAAGGGTTTGTTTCACAGGTGGGATGGGTCGTGATTAACAGGTAATAGTAACCACATAATAATTGTTGAAGAAATATTGTTGAAGGCATCTTTTCATTCATGATATTCAGCTTTTTAATCACGTTGTTGTAATGAATGAGCATGTTGTTGTGTTTGTGTGAAGGTGTTTCTCTGCTATGGATCAGTGTGAGGACCGAGAGGAGGGAGTCCCTCCCTCTAAAAGCTCTCTGTGTGGGGAACATGACAGCCAGACCAAAGCTCAGAGGTGAGATGAGGACAGAGAGCACTATTTGTTAGAACTCATCTGAACTTCTAGAGGTCAAATAGAGGTCAGAGTTAGGGTTAGGGTAACCCACATCAGGCTTTGATTCTTCCTGCTAGGCTGAACCTTTGTCTTTGAGCAGACAAAAGGGAAGCCATGTGCTTTTGTTCACTAAAGCACATGGATATTGAGGCCCCCAACACTTGTGTAAAAAAAAGACTCTGGTAAAAGTAGAAGTACTGATTCAACGAGAAAGTACAGGCTCTTAAGTACAAAAGTTTAAAAAAAGAAGAATTTTTACCATCAATGATACACAATACGTCTTTTGATAACTCTGCAAAATTGAATGATTTCCTTGTAGTGGATTTTGATATGAACAGCTGCCCAGGGCAACACGAGACGCACACACACCAAAAGAAAAAGTGTTCTCTATCGTTTATTTCCACATGATGTCTCCTTCTTTTAAAGTCCCTGAGGTTGAAACAAGTAACGACCCTGTTTTGACAATGTAAGGAGTAGAAAGTACAAATACTATTTGTGTTCAAATGTAGGGAGGTAAAGTAAAAAGTTATCAGAAAAATAAATTACTCAAGTAAAGTACAGATACCTGGAAAACCTACTAAAGTACAGTAATTCCCACCTCTGGATGAGGATCTCTATCACTGTTCTCTACTCATATCACTCCATCATCATTAGTTACACTCACTGTCACATCTGACACTCAACTACTGAATAATAAGTCACAATAACTCAGAATGAACTACTAACTTTCTGAGTTAACAAAGATCTCAACCACTGATTAGTCAACTAATCAACTAAGATGAGACAGCATCTTTCATCAGATGATGTTTAGATGAACAGGAGAATGTTTCTCATTCACTGTCTTCTTACTGATTTTCATTCTGCTTCTAAAACTTCAGCTGCTGACAATCTGCTCAAAATCCATCTTTTTAAACTCTTTGATTTGTTGTTTGTTAGTATCAGGATGATACCCAGCTGTGTGTCCATGAAGAGTGACTGGTCTATGGATCATCCTATTAGGTTTAAAGATGGACAACCTGCTGATAGAGGGTAAGAATTTAAAACTTGTTGGTTGGCTGTTTGGGAATAAACCTCCTGTGTTACGAGGGGCGAAGCAGGTAAACCAGGCACAAACACCACAGACAGGTTCAATGGAAATGGCTTTGATGCTCAAAAACCAACAGAGAGACTTACAGACCATAAAGGGAAAGCAGTTTCAATAGAATGAAACAAAATGAGTGAGGGCAGTAGATGTAGTAAGGAACTGAAGAGGGAATCACACAGTGGCAGCAGGTGAGCAGGTGGGTTTAAAACTGAAGGCAGGGACAGAAACAGACAGGACAACACAAACAGAGCTCAAACAGGAATCATGACAGTTGTTCCCTAAACGGGACACCTCCCAAATGTCCCTCCAGGCTTGGTTTTAACTGCATATTTTTACCACTGTTTCATTAGTATCAGGATGCAGCAGCAGAGAGCAGACTCTCCTGAACCCAGCTGTGTGTCCATGACGAGTGACTGGTCTATGGATGATCCTATTAGGTTTAATGATGGACAACCTGCTGATGGAAGGTAAGAACTTGAAATCCAGTAATCAGAGCAGCATTTACATGAGTCCATTTTGTCATCGTGACAGAACATCTTTAATAAGCTGAGTGCAGATTTGAGTCATTAAATGTCCTTAAACGTAATGTTTTTCTCCACAGAGTTCAGCAGCAGAGCTCAGAGGTTCCCAGTGATCAGTCTGCACAGCAGCATCAAACACAGCTGGACTCCGTATTTATGGTGTGTACATGTACAAACACACCTTTTACTATTAACTCCATCAACCACAGATGAAATAAAAGTAGCATTCACGTCCTAACAGTGTCCATGCTGCTCTGTTTAGACCAGCAGGCCTTCAGACTGACACATGAATCACATGTTGTGTTCTACCAGTTTAAATGAAATGTTCACTTTATCTTTCTGTTCCAGCTGCTGGAGGAGAACATCGTCACTTTTGTGAAGAACGAGCTGAAAAGAGTTCGGAGAGGTCTGAGTCCAGATTACCCAGAATGCTTACAGAGTCAGAGTCAGAGTGAGGATGAGGAGGTGTTGGACGGTGAGGAGGAAGAGCAGAGGAGGAGCAGCAGAGACGCATTTCTGAAGATCACAGTGCACTTCCTGAGGAGAATGAAGCAGGCGGAGCTGGCTGAGTGTCTGCAGAGTAAGAGGATTATAACAGATGTAACATGATGGAGAGGAAATGGAGGCAACATGGGAGAGGTTTATATTTCAAACTCTGCTGTAAATATGCTGCACACATCTGCATCAGATCAGAGGCCGTTTGTCCTCCACTGATGAGCTGAATAAAACTGATGGAGGAAAAACTACACGGACACACTTACATGTTCAGATTTCTAGACTTTCTGTAGGATCCACTCACTGATTTCATTTGTTGTTTGTTCATTCAGGAGCTCGTGCTGCAGAGTGTCAACGTAAACTCAAGTCCAACCTTGAGAAGAAGTTCCAGTGTCTGTTTGAGGGGATCGCTAAAGCAGGAAACCCAACCCTTTTAAATCAGATCTACACACCGCTCTACATCACAGAGGGAGGGACTGCAGAGGTCAATGATGAACATGAGGTCAGACAGATTGAAACAGCATTCAGGAAACCACACAGACCAGAAACAATAATCAGACAAGAAGACATCTTTAAAGCCTCACCTGGAAGAGATGAACCAGTCAGAACAGTGATGACAAAGGGAGTGGCTGGCATTGGGAAAACAGTCTTAACACAGAAGTTCACTCTGGACTGGGCTGAAGACAAAGCCAACCAGGACATAGACTTCACATTTCCATTCACTTTCAGAGAACTGAATGTGCTGAAAGAGAAAAGGTACAGCTTGGTGGAACTTGTTCATCACTTCTTTACTGAAACCAAAGAAGCAGGAATCTGCAGGTTTGAAGAGTTCCAGGTTGTGTTCATCTTTGACGGTCTGGATGAGTGTCGACTTCCTCTGGACTTCCACAACACTGAGATCCTGACTGATGTTACAGAGTCCACCTCAGTGGATGTGCTGCTGACAAACCTCATCAGGGGGAAACTGCTTCCCTCTGCTCGCCTCTGGATAACCACACGACCTGCAGCAGCCAATCAGATCCTTCCTGAGTGTATCGGCATGGTGACAGAGGTCAGAGGGTTCACTGACCCACAGAAGGAGGAGTACTTCAGGAAGAGATTCAGAGATGAGGAGCAGGCCAGTACCATCATCTCCCACATCAGGACATCACGAAGCCTCCACATCATGTGCCACATCCCAGTCTTCTGCTGGATCACTGCTACAGTTCTGGAGGATATGTTGAAAAGTAGAGAGGGAGGAAAGCTGCCCAAGACCCTGACTGAGATGTACATCCACTTCCTGGTAGTTCAGTCCAAAATGAAGAACATCAAGTATGACGGAGGAGCTGAGACTAATCCACACTGGAGTCCACAGAAAGAAAAGATGATTGAGTCTCTGGGAAAACTGGCTTTTGAGCAGCTGCAGAAAGGCAACCTGATCTTCTATGAATCAGACCTGACAGAGTGTGGCATCGATATCAGAGCAGCCTCAGTGTACTCAGGAGTGTTCACACAGGTCTTTAAAGAGGAGAGAGGGCTGTACCAGGACAAGGTGTTCTGCTTCATCCATCTGAGTGTTCAGGAGTTTCTGGCTGCTCTTCATGTCCATCTGACATTCATCAACTCTGGAGTCAATCTGCTGGCAGAAAAAAAAACATCCTGGTGGTCTGAACTGTTCAGAGGCAAATCAACACGTTTCTACCAGAGAGCTGTGGACGAGGCCTTAAAGAGTCCAAATGGACACCTGGACTTGTTCCTTCGCTTCCTCCTGGGTCTTTCACTGGAGACCAATCAGAGTCTCCTTAGAGGTCTGCTGACACAGACAGGAAGTAGCTCACTGACCAATCAGAAAACATACGAGTACATCAAGAAGAAGATCAGTGAGAATGTGTCTGCAGAGAGAACCATCAATCTGTTCCACTGTCTGAATGAACTGAAGGATCGTTCTCTAGTGGAGGAGATCCAACAGTCCCTGAGATCAGGAAGTCTCTCCACAGATAAACTGTCTCCTGCTCAGTGGTCAGCTCTGGTCTTCATCTTACTGTCATCAGAAGAAGATCTGGGCGTGTTTGACCTGAAGAAATACTCTACTTCAGAGGAAGCTCTTCTGAGGCTGCTGCCAGTGGTCAAAGCCTCCAACAAAGCTCTGTAGGTGCACGTAGAACTATCCAGATTAATGTAGTTTCTTTCTTTGCTCAGTGAAGATACATAATGATGCAATTGTTTCCTTTTGTTCCGCTGATTCTTCTTCAGGTTGAGTGGCTGTAACCTCTCAGTGAGAAGCTGTGCAGCTCTGTCCTCAGTTCTCAGCTCCCAGTCCTCCAGTCTGAGAGATCTGGACCTGAGTAACAACGACCTGCAGGATTCAGGAGTGAAGAAGCTTTCTGCTGGACTGGAGAATCTACACTGCAGCCTGGAAACTCTTAGGTCATTTTTATTACTGTGTTTATAGAGTAATATGTTGGCCTTCCTCAGTTTTTAGTTTACTTGAAACATTTTTGATACCAAAAAGATTTTGTGTATTGTCTGAGCTGAAGTGTTGTCATATGAAGTATATAGTAAGGAAAAACGCCAACATGAGCCAAGATATATACTGCTCAAAAAAAAAAAATGAAGAGAACACTTAATCATCACAGTATAACACCAAGTCAAAATTTAGGGATGTCAATCTGTCCATGTTAGGAATTAATATTTTTCCCAAAAATAACACATTAAATCCTGGGAAAAGAAACCAATTTTCCCAGGAATCCCACGAAAGTCAACATTTTTTAAAAGGCAAAATTAGCTGAGCCCTGGTCATTTCTTGAAACACTGACACCGATGCCTGACACCCATCACCGATGGAGTGTCCATTGGCGATTGCATACAACCCCCCGTGGCTACTCTGACTACACACTGTTCATTTAGGGTGCACTAGGCAATCGTACCGTGCCCAAGCACGTTTTCCCCTTAAAGTCCGGATTATTTGGCTAGTGTGAGTGCAAGTGTACCCTGCTTGAGGGAAAAGAAGCCAATTTATTTCTTTAATTTCATCAAAGAAATAGATGATTTTTTAAAAGGCAACACTAGCTGAGCCCTGATCATTTCAAGCAACACTAAATGCAACTTGGAGACATTATGTATATGGGTTCCCAATCCGACCATTTTTTGTGCATTATTTTGTCATTATTAAGGCAAAAGAACTCAATTTATGTCCATCGACATTATAATGAATCGGCTATAGGCTTAATATTAGTTTGCATCCAGCGTGCTGCGTGGACTTAATTACATCTGCTGCACCATTACTACCACAATTTCTGAAATGCCAAGTTTATCGTCTGTGACTGTGACCCTCATAAAAGTAATATTTTACGAATCTTCATTATATAAACTAACAAAATTCATTTGGCGATTTCTAAACTATTCAGTCTTTTCTACAGCTGCCCCTCTGGCGAGGCTGCGAGTGTGAATAATAATTCGAAGTCAACATACCATTTCTTTATTAGGGCAAGGTAGGCATATTTCTCATGTTTTATAACAGATGGTCTGGATTTTGAAAGGTTTTACTGTACCATACCACCAGAGGTGGGAAGTAGCTACTTAAGTAGATTTTTCAGGTATCTGTACTTTACTTGAGTATTTATTTTTCTGATGACTTTTTATGACCACTTTTACTTAACACAAATATCTGTACTTTCTACTCCTTACATTGTCAAAACAGGTTTGTAACTTGTTTCAACCTTAGTAACTTTATAAAAAGAAGACATGACGTGCAAATGATAGAAAACCAACCTTTTTTCTTTTGATGTGTGTGCTCCTTGACGTTTTGCTATCGGTTGCCGAGATTGACAGGTGACTGGCAACAATTCATTTTATCAACACATCGCACAGCTTCATACTGACTGTAAGCCACCTGTTATCTGTCATGAAAAATCTAGTATAATGGAAAGAATAACAAAAATATACAACACAGAATTACTGTCTTTAGAAATGCTGTCGAATAATATTTAACTTTAAAGGCATCTCTTCTGTCAAAGTAAGAACAGAATGGATCTGATTAAACTCTGAGCTTCAACAGTTGCAGTTTCCAGCAGGAACATGTTGTTTCTCTCCTATTACTAACCTAAAATGTATCTGCATGACACCAACATACAGCAGGGGGCACTTGGTGTGAACATGAAGGCCTGAAGAACAAAATCCTGTTTATTGAGTTCAGAATGTTTTTAATCTCATTAGATGAACTTTTGTGTGTGTTCAGTCTGTCAGGATGTCTGATCACAGAGGAAGGCTGTACTTCTCTGGCCTCAGCTCTGAGCAACAACCCCTCCCATCTGAGAGAGCTGGACCTGAGCTACAATCATCCAGGAGACTCAGGAGAGAAGCTTCTGTCTGCTGGACTGAAGGATCCACACTGGAGACTGGACACTCTCAGGTATGGACAGACAGGTGGACACTCTAAGCCTTAGAGTGTCCATCTGTCCATACCTTAGAGTCTAAGGTATGGATAGATGGACAGACACTCTGACTAACTGAGGGATATGAGTGAAGGTGTATGAAGCTGATTGTGTCTTTGTCTCTTCATCCAGGATGGACCATGGTGGACCGCAGAGACTGAAACCTGGTCTGAGGAAGTGTGAGTGTGTTTTCAGTTTGATTCATGAGAACTTTTATCTTGAACCAATGAATCCATGAAACAGAAGTTTCCTTCTGTTCGTCACAGTTCAGGAGTTAAAAGAGAAATGTCTTATAAATGTCCACACGGTGGCGCTACCTGCTCCAAAATGCCCTTCATGTCTCTCCTGCAGATAAAGTTCATTCATTCATACTAACTTCAGCTGTTTGGAGCATTTGGACAAAAATCTGTTTGTAACATTTTGATATGAAAATAACAGACTTGATGTGCAAAGACCTTCACTTTACACCAAACACATGAAAAAACATGAATATTACTGAATATCACTGTCATGTTGACTGTTCATTTTCTAACTGAACTGTTGAATTTACATTCAAACATCAGACGAAGCTGGACAGAAGTTTAAATTTGAAAAATTCTCATCAAAAGGTTGTCATGGAGATTTGGGGGTTTGAATTTGAATGGTTCAATTTCAGTGATTGTCAGTAAAGTTGTTAATAATTCAACAGATGATAAACTGCAGCTGTATTGTGTCTCGTTCTCTCCATCAGATGCCTGTGAACTGGAACTGGACACAAACACAATGAACATAAACCTCAAACTGTCTGACAACAGGAAGGTGACATATGTGAAGAAGGATCAGCCATATCCTGATCATCCAGACAGATTTGACTACTGGCCTCAGCTGCTGTGTAGAAATGATCTGACTGGTCGCTGTTACTGGGAGGTCGAGTGGAGAGGAAGAGTTTTTATATCAGTGAGTTACAGAAGAATCAGCCGGAGAGGAGGCAGAGATGACTGTTGGTTTGGATGGAATGATCAGTCCTGGAGTCTGGACTGCTCTGATGATGTTGGTTACTCTGCCTGGCACAATAACAGACAAACACTCATCTCCTCCTCCTCCTTCTTCTCTAACAGAGTAGCAGTGTATGTGGACTGTCCTGCTGGCACTCTGTCCTTCTACAGAGTCTCCTCCGACACACGAATCCACCTCCGCACCTTCAACACCACATTCACTGAACCTCTGTGTGCTGGGTTTGCAGTCTGGTCTGGTTCAGTCTCTCTGTGTCCTCTGTAGGAGGGAGAGTCTCTCTGGTTCCTCTGTAGGAAGGAGAGTCTCTCTGTGTCCTCTGTAGGAGGGAGAGTCTCTCTGGTTCCTCTGTAGGAGGGTGTTACGAACCGGCTCAAAGTCCATAACAGAAATGGGAATCACACATGACAACACGTATCTAAAATAATATTTATTACGAATATAAGTAAATAACAATGATAATCAGTTATATCAGTCATGAATGCAGTGTGTGGATAAGTGAAATGTGTGGTGTGATATGTGCCAACAAAACCGAAACCCAACAGTCTAACCCATCTGGTTGGTGGAGGCCTGGAAGGAAGAGAAGAGAACAAGTAATTACAAAGCAGCCAGCTAAATTGGCTGGGGTCTAAACTACACAGGTGTAGGTAGTTTCCCTGACGTCCTCTAGTCCCACCCACTGGCTCCTGAGCCAAGAAGCCCAAGGAAAAAGGGAGAGAGGGACGTCACAGAGGGAGAGTCTCTCTGTGTCCTCTGTAGGAGGGAGAGTCTCTCTGGTTCCTCTGTAGGAGGGAGAGTCTCTCTGTGTCTCTGTAGGAGGGAGAGTCTCTCTGGTTTCTCTGTAGGAGGGAGAGTCTCTCTGTGTCTCTGTAGGAGGGAGAGTCTCTCTGTGTCCTCTGTAGGAGAGAGAGTCTCTCTGTGTTCTCTGTAGGAGGGAGAGTCTCTCTGGTTCCTCTGTAGGAGAGAGAGTCTCTCTGTGTTCTCTGTAGGAGGGAGAGTCTCTCTGTGTCCTCTGTAGGAGGGAGAGTCTCTCTGGTTCCTCTGTAGGACGGCAAGTCTCTCTGGTTCCTCTGTAGGAGAGAGAGTCTCTCTGGTTCCTCTGTAGGAGGGAGAGTCTCTCTGGTTCCTCTGTAGGAGGGAGAGTCTCTCTGGTTCCTCTGTAGGAGGGAGAGTCTCTCCTGTGTCCTCTGTAGGAGGGAGAGTCTCTCCTGTGTCCTCTGTAGGAGGGAGAGTCTCTCCTGTGTCCTCTGTAGGAGGGAGAGTCTCTCCTGTGTCCTCTGTAGGAGGGGGAGTCTCTCTGGTTCCTCTGTAGGAGGGGGAGTCTCTCTGGTTCCTCTGTAGGAGGGAGAGTCTCTCCTGTGGACAGAAACTCTGCTGACTGAAGATCAGCTGCTGAAATCAAACATCACACACACTCTGCACTGTGAAGCAGATCTGTCTCAGACTCAAACACCCAAATATGATTTTTCCTTCTTCATGATTCATTGATGTTACTAATGAGAGTGTAGTTTGTGTTTAAATGTTATTTTTGGGTTAAAATATGTTCTGTTAATGTGTGTATATACAGAAGGCAATTAGTGGATTGATTTCCAGCCCTGGTAGATGATTGGCTGATGATTCATATCACCACGCATCAGAAGTCCTAGAACCTCTCTGTGGTGATGGCTCAAGTGTGTGAAATGCACAAAGAGCTGAAGTATTGGGTTTTTTTTGCTTGAGGACGACTTGCTTTGTGTAAGGATGACACACAACTGAGTATAAACTCCTACAGCAGCACTCAAAGTGTTGTTGAATTAGTGGATGTAAAGGCTCTAATTTTACTTATAGACGTGTATCTTGAATATGTATGATGTATTTTTATATTCTAATTACTCCTTAACATGCTAAGTAATCAATGGTTATATGTCTTACATTTATTTTTTAGTTTACGTTCTGAATCATAATTTCTACTTATAATTTTAATGTCATTTTGAATAGTAGAGTTATAGTTTTAATTTGTACACAATATTTTCGACATGTTCAAAGTAGTCTTGATGTGCGTCCGGGAGGCATCCTGATTAGATGCCCGAACCACCTCATCTGGCTCCTCTCGACACGACTTCTCCGAGCTCCCTCCGGATAACTGAGCTTCTCACCCTAATCATCATCATGATGTCTGATATGTCCAGCTGTGGAAGTTTTTATGGTTCTTACATGTATTTTATCTCACCATCATCAATAAAATCTACTCATGACATTATTGTTGAAAGCATCCTCACTTTACTGACACAATGGATAATATAACAAGCTTTTAAAATACAACACATTGTTAAAGATAAAAAACAAAAAGCAGTGTGTAGTCGGCTCACATTTCAGATGTCTATGAGTTGTTAACAGCTCCACCAAATAGTGATTTTTCCCTCTAAACTTCTGATATGGTTTCATTTAAACAAATGTGTAAATATATGTTCAGTTGTGAATGTCCTCAGTTTATCAGCTTGATGTCAGCAGGATCACATACATCTGAGTGTTGTCTGCGTAACAATTGACCCTGATACTGTGTCTCAGTTTCAGGTACTCTGCAGGTTGGTTGTTGTTCCTCCATCTTTGAGAAGTTGCCATAGTTCTTCTTCTGTGGTTTTGGTTGTCTCAGCTGCTTCTGTCTCTTCATGTAAACCCAGACTGACTCTATGATTCTGCTGCAGGACTCCTTCTTCTTCTTTATGACTATGGCTGCATGTTTGTTGTCCTGATGCAGAATAACTTCAGACAATCTGATGCTGTTTTATTATAGAGAATAAATATAACTAGAAAATTCCAGGGAAATTTTGAGTGCCACGGGGCTGCTACTGGGATGAGTATGATTTATTTTTTCTCAAATACGACACACTTGTGTATTGAGAGTGTATGCACAACATTTACAAAGTTCAATTTTACCTTGAATGGTATGGCACATTAAGTGCATCAGGCCATGCCAGGAAACTGAAGTGAATACTTTTCTTACTAACAACATCTAACTGCACTGTGTAAATAATGCATTGATCATATGGAGCACCAGGTTGAAACCAGTACATTATGAATGTACTTTATTCTCAATTTAACATCCCTGAAAATATTAAGTAAATGTTAATCATATTTAAGCATAAATAATATTTATTTTAAACTAATTTAGTAAAGTCTACTTCATTTTTTCACAGACAGGAACATCACTGTTATGATATTATTAAGTAAATCTTATCATTAAGAGAGTAGATTTTATTATACTTTTTGATTTTAAATTACTTAGTTGTATGAAATTATATTACTCATTATAATTATGTACATTTTGTTCTTTTGTACTTCTATTGATGAATGTTGGATCTTTTTATACACCCCAAATCATACAACTACAATACAATACAAAACAATACAATAAAACTATTTATTTGGTCCACAGAAAACTTGAATTAATCCATTCAAATGAATTAGCTTGGTTAACTGGCAAAACAGACAGACAGGAATTAGCCAATCACAAAAAAGTAGCTCAGTTTCTGCCCAGCGACAGGTTGCTAAGGCCCTACGGTTGCTAAGGGCAGTTAAGGCCCTACGGTTGCTACGGCAATGTGAGAATCTGCTTGGAAAAAATTCTCAAAATGCCGCAGAATTTGGCTTCTGACAAGGTCCCGAACAATTGTAAACTGTGAGAAAGCCGTAACTCCTGTCCAAAAACCGAAAACACCGTGAGAGACACAGAAGCCGGCAGATTCTGACAGTTTATTTTATTCAGATATTCCTTAAAATGAGCGAGTAAGCTCAGTGCGAAGACAGAGTGAGATTCTTTTGAAAAAGAAGACGATTACATCAGGGTCAATGGGGAGAGAGACAGGTATTGCTGCGGGTCTCAGGTCCCCTGTTTAAATTTTGTGCAGACCCCGCCTGTCAACATCACATTTTATGAATACCAACACCTGTGTCTACATTTTGACTAATAATTATTTGTCTCCTTTTCACGGTTTGGCCGTGAGCTCGAGTTAAAAATAAAAATTAAGGTTATTTTTTACTGCTTCTCTCACTCAAGCTAACTGCCGCTTCCACTCTAACGTTGAAGAAAAAGTGATTTCCACTCCTCGTTTGACTGCTCATAGTTTGAAAAGTTTACATGTTATGTAAAAACAGTTTAGTGTTTTGGAGAGAGCACAAGTTTCCCTCCGCTTTAAAGTTTGAATCATGTTTCTACATGCAGGTATGAGAGAGCTAGGTGACTCAGAAAAAAGGTGAAATTTTATGGGTTTTTAAAAAAAATTCCCATTTATTTCCAATGGATAATTATTCCCGTTTTTTTGGGAATAACTTTGGAAAAGTGGAATTTCAACACCAAAAGTCATAGCACCTCTCTCCCGATCGAGCCGCACGTTTACCCCGTGGCACTAAATATACAGTATTGTATGCGTAAGGAAGCTGTGACAGGACAAACTGTGTGTGACTCATTATGTTTGGTTCATATTGTCAGCTGAGCAGAGCAATCAATCAATCTTTATTTGTATAGCGCCAAATCACAACAAAGTTATCTCAAGGCACTTTACACATAGAGCAGGTTCTAAACCAAACTCTTCAGGTTTTAACTTTAAAGAGACCCAACATTCCCACATGAGCAACAGTGGAGAGAAAAAACTCCCTTTTAACAGGAAGAACCCTCAGAACCAGACTCAGAGTGGGAGAACATCTGCCTCGACCGGTTATGGTTGAGAGGAGAGAAAGGAAGGATAGAGGAGAGGGGCACAATGAAAATCAACAATGGAGCTAGAAGGTCCGGGACTGGAATCCGTCATCCGGACGTCTACAGGCCCAGATTACCTGTAAAACCAGAAACCAGGAACCAGAAAGACAACTCCGGGGAAGAAGTTTAGGTTATTGAATGCATTAATAGAACATAAGTGTTAATGGATATAGATGGATAGATACAGAGAGAGAGAGGGAGGAGGAGAGAGAGGCCCAGTGCATCATGGGGGTGGGGGTCCCCCGGCAATCTAAGCCTATGGCAGCATAAGTTAAGAGCTCAAAGAGCCCTAACTATAAGCTTTATCAAAAAGGAAAGTTTTAAGCCTACTCTTAAATGTAGGGAGGGTGTCTGCCCCCCGGACCAAATCTGGAAGATGGTTCCACAGGAGAGGAGCCTGATAGCTGAAGGCTCTGCCTCCTGTTCTACTTTTAGAGATATTAGGAACCACAAGTAGACCTGCATGCTGGGAGCGCAGTCTTCTAGTAGGTACATAAGGTACTATCAGTTCTTTGAGATATGATGGAGCCTGATCATTGAGAGCTTTGAAGGTGAGGAGGAGGATTTTGAATTCTATTCTAAATTTTACGGGAAGCCAATGCAGTGAAGTCAAGATGGGAGTAATATGATCTCTCTTTCTAGTTTTTGTCAGAACACGAGCAGCTGCATTCTGGACCAGCTGGAGAGTCTTTAGAGACTTGTTAGGACAGCCTGATAATAATGAATTGCAGTAGTCCAGCCTAGAAGTAACAAATGCAGCAGGATACAAACACTAAACACTGAAGCAGAAAAAATGTTTTTATTCCTGAAACATGAAAAAAAGAGAGAAGCTCAGCTGATAAATGATCCAACAAGAAGTGGACTGAAAACCAGACTTAAATATTAACTGTATTAATAAGTCAATGAACAGGTGACCAGATGAGGGCAGGCTGGGAGGGGCAGGGAGGTTGGTGTGTTGCCCCTCCCTCTTGTTTCTGGAGTTGGGTTTGGTCTGTCAATCAGTGCCTCACCTGATTACACACCTGCTTGCAATCAAGTCATCAAGCCATCTACTCTGCTGCTGCATATAAACCAGGCTCAACCTCGTAGTAAGTGTCTATTCTCCTAGTTCATATCTGCCTCTGCTTCAGATTACCTGACCGATGTTACAAATCAACTGGTTTTCCTGTTAACTGGTTACCTTTTGTTTTTAAACGTTGGGCCTCTCTCACTATGACTGCAGATATACCGATCATTGAGAGAAAATGTAGCTGACCTCATGAATGTCTGAATGCACTTATAAAGCCATTTTATGATTAATCTCTCCATTTGGTTAATTTAGGTATTGATGGTTTATGCAGTATTATGAAATTGTAGGATCAGAAATATTGGTTACCTGATTTGTAACATTGGATCATCAGACCTACCTTGTTTAGTCCAGCTCCTTCAGACTTGTCTATGGTCACCAGCTCTGATCCAGGAGAAACTCAGAGGATTCACGTACCTGCCTGCACGCTCCAACCACACTGGACCTCAACACTAGAATCAGGACTTCAGTAAAAAAGACTTGATAATATCTCAATGACCATAAACTCAGCTCTGTTGTACACACTCCTGCTTCCAGTTCTGTGTTCTGTACATTGGGTCAAAATATCTGAACAGTTCAGCTGTTCATGTTCAGACTTTCATTTTAAAGGACAACATGCAGAGGTGAAGATTTAATGGACAGAGTCATCATCATCATCATCACCATTCAGATTTGCTTGATGTGACAGCAGCTTCCTGTGTTTAAATGTTGATGGTGGACGAGGTTTCACTCTGGTTTCATTTAGATCACTGACTGTCACAATATTGTTTCTCTATCGTGTGAAGATTATCTCTCTATTCTACATATTCCATATGTTTGGAGACTGTTGTGGGCTGCCTGAGAAGATGGACCGGTCTTCCCTCTGCACCCGTGACTGACACAGCCAGAGGCCAAGGCCCTGCTGGTCACCACCGCCAGAAGTGAGGACACCTGCCGTACCTCAGCAGCTAGGCCGGGGTTGGCCAAAGCACACCCATCACCCTCTGACGAGGCCAGAGGGTGATGACGAGTGTGTCAGGCAGAGCTGCCGTCAATACACACTGTTACACTTGACTGCGTAGGTGTAGCAATCAGCTGGGAAGCACGCCCCTGTTACCTCTGATGAGGTCAGATATTATATGAGACAATGGCTATGCAAAGAGAGCGGTTAAACTGATGTCATAAGTCGCCATGCTTTCACCAGCCTGTGTGATAAAGACAGTTACAGCTACCCAGAGAGTCAATAGAGCAGCTCAACCAAACACACTCTGCAGTGCAGATGTAATTAATTCAATAAAAGTTTAGAGACTGAAAACAGTCAGTGAGCGCATACTTCCACTAATATGTTTGTTTCGTCATTGTGTTTTTACACATTTAAATCTATAAGCAGCTAATGATTCTAACAATAACTGATAAAGCGATAGCTGATTCATACTGTCTGTTAATGTTTGACTCCGGCTGTTCCAAAGTTCAGATCTGTTTTTCTGTTATCAGATTTCCTTAAAGACTTCAGATTAAAGATGAATACAGAGAGATGAGACTGTCCTGTTGTGACTTACATGTTTCTTCTTCTTCTGCATGTTTAAATGTTGCTGGCTGGTTGAAGCTGCTGATATATTTCACCTTCACTCATCGGCTTCATTCTGATGATTTTCAGCATGTAAAGGTAACATAGCCGACAGTTTTCATCATGTTTGTGTCAGCATGTGTTAAAATGATCATTAATATTACTACTGTACTGCACATTGTTCCCCTATGTTACATTTCACTTTTCATTTAAAAGTGGAGTCAGTCTCATACCCTGGTGTGTCCTATTCACCAGTAAAATACAGAGATAGGTTGGATCTGGATATTATTATAGGTCTGTAAAAGGCCGTCCACACTAAGAACGACACAGCTACACACTGTATTAAACATGTAAAATGACTGTGTTCTTTTAAAAGGTTTAATTGAAACTCAGCTCAGCTTGAAACTCAATTGAAACCACCCTGCCCAACAACTGAAACTGGGTGTTAAAGGGTTTGGGTACGATGACATTCATTGTACTAGATTTTAGATAAATAGTCTAAAGTGATTTACTTTTATTTTTGTAAAACTGTTTCTTGAAGTCAGTATTTGTGTGTTTGATCCATTTAATTGGTCGTGTTCGTATTGGTCACCTCCAGTCAGTCATCTTGAACCTGATAAACATTATGACTGTTACTATAGTAACTAATCCACAGTTACAGTCCACAGTCCAACAAAAACAGCTTGTTTAATAGGTGGGACGGTTAATGATTTACAGGTAATAAAAAATATGTCAATCCCTGACAATATATACATGAAAACAGGCGGCTCGATCGGGAAAGAGGTGCTATGACTTTTGATGTTGTTTTATTCCAAAGTTATTCCGAAAAAACCAGGAGAATTCAATATTGGAAATGAATGGGAATTTTAAAAAAATACCCACAAATTTTTGCCTTTTCTCACCTTTTTTCTGAGTCACCTAGCTCTCTCATACCTGTACGTAGAAATGTGATTCAAACTTTAAAACGGAGGAAAACTTGTGCTCTCTCCAAAACACCAAACTGTTTGTACATAACATGTAAACTATGAGCAGTCAAACGAGGAGTGGAAATCACTTTTTCTTCAACGTCAGAGTGGAAGCTGCAGTTAGCTTGAGTGCGAGAAGCAATAAAAAATAACCTTCATTTTTATTTTTAACTCGAGCTCACGGCCACACTGTAAAAAGGAGACAAATAATTTTTGGTCAAAATGTAGACATAGGTGGTAGGATTCATAAAATGTGAAATTGGCAGACGGGGTCTGCACAAAATTTAAACGGGGGGGGGGGGGGCAGAGACCGGCAGCAATACCTGCCTCACTCCCCATTGACCCTAATGTAATCATCTTTTATTTTTTCAAAAGATTCTCATGCTGTCTTCGCACTGAGCTTACTCGCTCATTTTAAGGAATATCTGAATAAAATAAACACTGTCAGAATCTGCCAGCTTCTGTGTCTCTCACGGTGTTTTCGGTTTTTGGACAGGAGTTACGGTTTTCTCACAGTTTGCAATTGTTCGGGACCTTGTCAGAAGCCAAATTCTGGGGCATTTTGAGAATTTTCAAGCAGATTCCCTCACATCACCGTAGCAACCGCAGGGCCTTAGCTGACCTTAGCAACCTGTCGCTGGGCAGAAACTGAGCTACTTGTTTGTGATTGGCTAATTCCTGTCTGTCTGTTTTGCCAGTGAACCAAGCTAATTCATTTGAATGGATTAATTCATGTTTACTGTGGACTAAATAAATAGTTTTATTGTTTTGTATTGTAGTTGTATGATTTGTGGTATATAAAAAGATTCCACATTTATAAATAGAAGATGAACAAAATGTACATAATTATAATGAGTAATATCATTTCATACAACTAAGTAATTTAAAATTCAAAAAGAAAAAATCTACTCTCTTAATGATAAGATTTACTTAATAATTTCATAACAGTGATGTTCCTGTCTGTGAAAAAATTAAGTAGACTTTACTTAATTAGTTTAAATAAGTATTATTTATGCTTAAATATGATTAACATTTACTTAATTTTTCAGGGATGTTAAGTTGAGAATAAAGTACATTATACTTGATACTGACGAGTAAGATGAACTTAATACTCGGAATTAAAATATGATCAGGGTGACTTTTCTAACACTGGAAATAAATCATGTAATCATCCCGGCAGCAGCACCGTGGCACTCAAAATTTCTCTGAAATTTTCTAGTTATATAATTTTCATTCACTTCCCCTTGATTAAGCTAATAAACCTTTTCAACGCAAGACATCCTGGACTTCTGTCTACTCTCTCCAGTAATGTATGGGCTGCATATTTATCATCTTAATGAGCATGAATTCTTAATGAATGAGCATGTTGTTGTGTTTGTGTGAAGGTGTTTCTCTGCTATGGATCAGTGTGAGGACAGAGAGGAGGGAGTCCCTCCCTCTAAAAGCTCTCTGTGTGGGGAACATGACAGCCAGACCAAAGCTCAGAGGTGAGATGAGGATCTCTAACTGTCCATCACTGTTCTCCACTCACATCACTCCACCATCATTATTCACACTCACTGTCACATCTGACACTCAACTACTGAATAATAAGTCACAATAACTCAGAATGAACTACTAACTTTGTGAGTTAAGGAAGTGCTCCTACTGATATTCATTCTGCTTCTAAAACTTCAGCTGCTGACAGTCTGCTCAAAATTCATCTTTTTAAACTCTTTGATTTGTTGTTTGTTTGTATCAGGATGCAGCAGCAGAGAGCAGACTCTCCTGAACCCAGCTATGTGTCCAGAAAGAGTGACGGGTCTATGGGTCGTCCTATTAGGTTTAAAGATGGACAACCTGCTGATGGAAGGTGAGAATTTAAAACTTGTTGGTTGGCTGTTTGGCAGGTAAGCCAGGCACCACAGACTGGTTCAATGGAAACAGCTTTAATGCTTAGAAACCAACAGACTGGCTTACACACCATAAAAGAAAAGCTGTTTAAATAAGATTCAAAACAGCAGGAACAGGTAACAAGAGGAACAGGAACAGACAGGATAACACAAATAGAGCTTAAACAGGAATCATGACAGTCGCCTCCTCAAGGGAGAAAACAAAGAGGAGAAAGAAGGCAGAACAGACGGGCAGGACTGCTGTGATGGCTGAAAGACCTGCTCAGGGCATTTGAGAACATTCTCATAATTTACAGTAACTCGTACTTTTACAGAGTAAAAGCTGCTTGATGCTGTGCTCATCCATCTGAAGGTGAACTGGGATGTTTATATCTCCATTTTTAGTCATTGAGGTTAAGACAGATTGTTACTGAGCCATAGAACTCCTGTTGAACATCCTCACTTCCTTCTTCTTCTGTTGACTCATGAACAAGTCACCTGCGATCCTCTTTTCATCATTGGAGGAATTTGAACTCATCAGTCACTCTGTTCTGAAAGATTTCTGTTTAATTCTGGGATTCAAACCTTAATATCTTTGTTGTTAACTACATGCTTTTGTCACATTATTAGTATCAGGATGCAGCAGCAGAGAGCAGACTCTCCTGAACCCAGCTGTGTGTCCATGAAGAGTGACGGGTCTATGGGTCGTCCTATTAGGTTTAAAGATGGACGACCTGCTGATAGAAGGTAAGAATTTAAAACTTGTTGGTTGGCTGTTTGGAAATGAACCACCTGTTTTATGAGGGGTGGAGCAGGTAAACCAGGCACAAACACCACAGACAGCTTCAATGGAAATGGCTTTGATGCTCAAAAACCAACAGAGAGACTTACAGACCATAAAGGGAAAGCAGTTTAAGTAAAATGAAGCAAAATGACTGAGAGCAGTATATGTAGTGAGAAACTGATGAGGAAATCACATAGTGGCAGCAGGTGGGTTTGAAACTAAAGGCAGGGACAGAAACAGACAGGACAACACAAACCGAGCTTAAACAAGAATCATGATAGTCGTTCCCTAAAGGGACAGTTCCCAAATGTTCCTCCAGGCTGGTCAGGAGGGAGAAAACAAAGAGGTGAAAGAAGATAGAACAGATGGGCAGGACTGTTCTAGAGGCTGAAAGACCTGCTCAGGGTAGAAACCTTGGAGACCAAGGTGTCTACAAAGCCACATAGAAAGGAGACCAAGAGCCAAATAAAAATAAATGATCCCATTCAACTCAGAAAATGAATGATTTCAGGATCTGTGTGGATCAGATGTGGAAATGGAAAGGAGAACATAATTTACAGGAACTCTTACTTTTACAGAGTTAAAGCCACTTGATGCTGTGTTCATCCGTCTGAAGGTGAACTGGAATGTTTATATTTCCATCTTTGGTTATTGAGGTTAACACAGATTGTTACTGAGCCATAGAACTCCTGTTGAACATCCTCACTTCCTTCTTCTGTTGACTCACGACCAAGTCACCTGCGATCCTCTTTTCATCACTGGAGGAATTTGAACTAATCAGTCACTTTGTTCTGAAAGATTTCTGTTTAATTCTGGGATTCAAACCTTAATTTATTTGGTGTTAACTACATGCTTTTTGTCACTTCATTATTAGTATCAGGATGCAGCAGCAGAGAGCAGACTCTCCTGAACCCAGCTGTGTGTCCATGAAGAGTGACGGATCTATGGGTCGTCCTATTAGGTTTAAAGCTGGACAACCTGCTTATCACAGGTAAGAACTTGACATCCAGTTATCAGAGCAGCATTTACAGGAGTTCATTTTGTCATCATGACAGAACATCTTTAATAAGCTGTGTGCAGATTTGAGTCATTAAACGTCCTTAAACATGATGTTTTCTCCACAGAGTTCAGCAGCAGAGCTCAGAGGTTCCCAGTGATCAGTCTGCACAGCAGCATCAAACACAGCTGGACTCCATATTTATGGTGTGTACATGTACAAACACACCTTTTACTATTAACTCCATCAACCACAGATGAAATACTAAAGTAGCATTCAGGTCCTAACAGTTTCCATGCTGCTCTGTTTAGACCAGCAGGCCTTCAGACTGACACATGAATCACATGTTGTGTTCTACCAGTTTAAATGAAATGTTCACCATATCTTTCTGTTCCAGCTACTGGAGGAGAACATCCTCACTTTTGTGAAGAACGAGCTGAAGATAGTCCAGAGGGGTTTGAGTCCAGATTACCCAGAATGCTTAGAGAGTCAGAGTGAGGATGAGGAGGTGTTGGACGGTGAGGAGGAAGAGCAGAGGAGGAGCAGCAGAGAGGCATTTCTGAAGATCACACTGCACTTCCTGAGGAGAATGAAGCAGGAGGAGCTGGCTGAGCGTCTGGAGAGCAGTAAGAGGATTTTAACAGATTTAACATGATGGAGAGGTTTATATTTCAAACTCTGCTGTAAATATGCTGCACACATCTGCATCAGATCAGAGGCTGTTTGTCCTCCACTGATGAGCTGAATAAAACTGATGTAGGAGGAAAAACTACACAGACACACTTACATGTTCAGATTTCTAGACTTTCTGAAGGATCCACTCACTGATTTCATTTGTTGTTTGTTCATTCAGGAGCTTGTGCTGCAAAGTGTCGACGTAAACTCAAGTCTAACCTGCAGAAGAAGTTCCAGTGTCTGTTTGAGGGGATCGCTAAAGCAGGAAACCCAACCCTTCTGAATGAGATCTACACACCGCTCTACATCACAGAAGGAGGGACTGCAGAAGTCAATGATGAACATGAGGTCAGACAGATTGAAACAGCATCCTGGAAACCAGACAGACCAGAAACAACAATCAGACAAGAAGACATCTTTAAAGCCTCACCTGGAAGAGATGAACCAATCAGAACAGTGATGACAAAGGGAGTGGCTGGCATTGGGAAAACAGTCTTAACACAGAAGGTCACTCTGGACTGGACTGAAGACAAAGCCAACCAGGACATACACTTCACATTTCCATTCACTTTCAGAGAGCTAAATGGGCTGAGAGAGAAAAAGTACAGCTTGGTGGAACTTGTTCATCACTTCTTTACTGAAACCAAAGAAGCAGGAATCTGCAGGTTTGAAGAGTTCCAGGTTGTGTTCATCTTTGACGGTCTGGATGAGTGTCGACTTCCTCTGGACTTCCACAACACTGAGATCCTGACTGATGTTACAGAGTCCACCTCAGTGGATGTGCTGCTGACAAACCTCATCAGGGGGAAACTGCTTCCCTCTGCTCGCCTCTGGATAACCACACGACCTGCAGCAGCCAATCAGATCCCTCCTGAGTGTGTCGGCATGGTGACAGAGGTCAGAGGGTTCACTGACCCACAGAAGGAGGAGTACTTCAGGAAGAGATTCAGAGACGAGGAGCAGGCCAGCACCATCATCTCCCACATCAAGACATCGCGAAGCCTCCACATCATGTGCCACATCCCAGTCTTCTGCTGGATCACTGCTACAGTTCTGGAGGATGTGTTGAACAGCAGAGAGAAAGGAGAGCTGCCCAAGACCCTGACTGAGATGTACATCCACTTCCTGGTGGTTCAGTCCAAAGTGAAGAATGTCAAGTATGATGGAGGAGCTGAGACAGATCCACACTGGAGTCCAGAGAACAGGAAGATGATTGAGTCTCTGGGAAAACTGGCTTTTGAGCAGCTGCAGAAAGGCAACCTGATCTTCTATGAATCAGACCTGACAGAGTGTGGCATAGATATCAGAGCAGCCTCAGTGTACTCAGGAGTGTTCACACAGGTCTTTAAAGAGGAGAGAGGGCTGTACCAGGACAAGGTGTTCTGCTTCATCCATCTGAGCGTTCAGGAGTTTCTGGCTGCTCTTCATGTCCATCTGACATTCATCAAGTCTGGAGTCAATCTGCTGGCAGAAGAACAAACAACTTCTTGGTGGTCTGAATTGTTCAGAGACAAATCAACACGTTTCTACCAGAGTGCTGTGGACGAGGCGTTAAAGAGTCCAAATGGACACCTGGACTTGTTCCTCCGCTTCCTCCTGGGTCTTTCACTGCAGAGCAATCAGACTCTCCTACGAGGTCTGCTGACACAGACAGGAAGTAGCTCACAGAGCAGTCAGGAAACAGTCGAGTACATCAAGAAGAAGATGAGTGAGAATCTGTCTGCAGAGAGAATCATCAATCTGTTCCACTGTCTGAATGAACTGAATGATCGTTCTCTAGTGGAGGAGATCCAACAGTACCTGAGATCAGGAAGTCTCTCCACAGATAAACTGTCTCCTGCTCAGTGGTCAGCTCTGGTCTTCATCTTACTGTCATCAGAAAATGATCTGGACATGTTTGACCTGAAGAAATATTCTGCTTCAGAGGAGGCTCTTCTGTGGCTGCTGCCAGTGGTCAAAGCCTCCAACAAAGCTCTGTAGGTGCACACAGAACTATCCAGATCAATGTAGTTTTTTTTCTTTGCTCAGTGAAGAAAATGAATGATGCAATTGTTTTCTGCTCTTCTGATTCTTCTTCAGGTTGAGTGGCTGTAACCTCTCAGAAAGAAGCTGTACAGCTTTGTCCTCAGTCCTCAGCTCCCAGTCCTCCAGTCTGAGAGAGCTGGACCTGAGTAACAACGACCTGCAGGACTCAGGAGTGAAGCAGCTTTCTGCTGGACTGGAGAGTCCCCACTGTGGAGTGGAAACTCTCAGGTCATTTTTATTACTGTGTATATGAAGTAACATTTTGGCCTCCCCCAGTTTTTAGTGTACCTGAAAAAAATTTGATACCAAAAATATTTTGTGTACTGTCTGTACACTTAATCATCACACTAAGTCAGTTAAACTTCAGGGATGTTAATCGATACATGTGTCCAGAGTGTGTGGAAGCCTTGAAGCCATTGACTGGCCCTCACATTCCCCTAAATCCAACTGGGCACCTATGGGACGTTGTGTATTGGTGCATCTGACGCCACCAAGCAGGAACGTGCACAAACATTTTGAGGGGCTGTTGCTCTAAACAAAAAGGGGACTGCCCATCCTGATTTTAAGTATCACCAGTCAGCATTTATCTGAATTTAACTAACCACAAATCAATTATAAATTCTGAAGATTAATGAAATAACACTTAAGTGTTGAATTTTCATCAACACTGGCATTGGCTTCCCTTAATGATTCCTGGTGAAGCCCAGGACTGGAGTCGGGTATATGTGGTTGTGCATGTTTATTTGTTTATTTGTTTATTTAAAAGGATCCCCATTAGCTAACGCCAAGACGACAGCCAGTCTTCCTGAGATCCAGACAATAATATTTGATAGGGGACAACAGGCATTACAATTTCAAGTAAATATGGAAATATATAAAAATGAAAGAAAAACATTATACAGTCATGTATCACATAACCCAACCACACTCAATCAAATAAGATGATGATATAGTAAAGGTGTTGAGAAATACATTCTTAATCTTCTTTTAAAACCAGCCTTTCCCTTAATTTCACGAACCTCACCTGGAAGACTTTTCCAAAATGCAATTGACCTATAGAATACTGACCACTTCATAGAGTCAGACTTGGCAACAAAAATATACAACACAGAATTACTCAGAATGGCTTTAGATTAAACTCTGAGTTGCAGCCTCCAACAGGAACATGTGCTTCCTCTCCCATGACTAACCTAAAATGTATCTGCATGACACCAACATACAGCAGGGGGCGCTGAGTGTGAACATGAAGGCCTGAAGGACAAAATAATGTTTATTGAATTGAGAATGTATTTAAGCTCATTAGATGAAGTGTTGTGTGTGTTCAGTCTGTCAGGATGTCTGATCACAGAGGAAGGGTGTGCTTATCTGGCCTCAGCTCTGAGCAACAACCCCTCCCATCTGAGAGAGCTGGACCTGAGCTACAATCATCCAGGAGACTCAGGAGAGAAGCTTCTGTCTGCTGGACTGAAGGATCCACACTGGAGACTGGACACTCTCAGGTATGGATGGACAGATGGACACTCTCAGGTATGAACAGACAGGTGGACACTCTCAGGTATGGTAAGACAGGTGGACACTCTCAGGTACGGACAAACAGGTGGACACACTCAGTTATGGACAGACAAGTGGACACTCTCAGGTATGGACAGATGGACACTCTCAGGTATGAACAGACAGATGGACACTCTCAGGTATGGATAGATGGACAGCCACTCTGACTAACTGAGGGACTCTGGTTCATGTTTAATGGTTGATATGACTGAAGGTGCTGATTGTGTCTTTGACTCCTCCTCCAGGATGGACCATGGTGGACCGCAGAGACTGAAACCTGGTCTGAGGAAGTGTGAGTGTGTTTTCAGTTTGATTGATGAGAACTTTGAGAAAAACTGGATGAATTTAGCAGAAATTGGCGTGGCCTAAACTAACATTTATCTTGAATCAATGAATCCATGAAAAAATGTTTTCCTTCGGTCCATCACAGTTCAGGAGTTAAAAGAAAAATCTGTTTGTAACAGACGACAGTTTGAGATGAAAATAACAGATGTGCAAAGACCTTCACTTTACACCAAACTTCATAGTATTACTATTACTAAATATCACTGTCAAGTTGACTGTTCATGTTCAAACTTTACTGTTGAATTTACATTCAGACAAACATCAGACGCAGCTGGAATGAAAAAAATAAATAAATTGTCATCTAAAGGTCCACCTAATCTGTATCTCCAAAGCTTTCAGTCACATCTCATGGTCTTCCTCAGTGATGGAGTGTCTCAGTTGTCATGGAGATGGTTTAAGTTTGAATGGTTTAATTTCAGTGATTGTCAGTAAAGTTGTTAATAAATCAACAGGTGATAAACTGCAGCTGTATTGTGTCTCATTCTCTCCATCAGATGCCTGTGAACTGGAACTGGATCCAAGCACAATGCACAGAAAACTCAAACTGTCTGACAACAACAGGAAGGTGACACGTGTGAAGAAGGATCAGTCATATCCTGATCATCCAGACAGGTTTGACTCCTGTCCTCAGCTGCTGTGTAGAAATGTTCTGACTGGTTGCTGTTACTGGGAGGTCGAGAGGAGAGGAAGAGTTGATCTATCAGTGACTTACAGAGGAATCGGCAGGAAAGGATACAGTGACTGTTGGTTTGGAGGAAATGATCAGTCCTGGAGTCTGAAGTGCTCTGATGATGGGCGTTACCTTGTCTGTCACAATAACAGAGAAACACCCATCTCCTCCTTTGTCTCCAACAGAGTAGCAGTGTATGTGGACTGTCCTGCTGGCACTCTGTCCTTCTACAGAGTCTCCTCTGACACGCTGATCCACCTCCACACCTTCAACACCACATTCACTGAACCTCTGTATGCTGGGTTTATAGTGAGGTCTCGTTCCTCAGTCTCTCTGTGTCCTCTGTAGGAAGGAGAGTCTCTCTGGTTCATCTGTAGGAGGGAGAGTCTTTCTGGTTCCTCTGTAGAAGGGAGAGTCTCTCTGGTTCCTCTGTAGGAGGGAGAGTCTCTCCTGTGGACAGAAACTCTGCTGACTGAAGATCAGCTGCTGAAATCAAACATCACACACACTCTGCACTGTGAAGCAGATCTGTCTCAGACTCAAACACACAGTTATTTTTCCTTCTTCATGATTCATTGATGTTACTAATGAGAGTGTAGTTTGTGTTTAAATGTTATGTTTGGGTTAAAATATGTTCTGTTAATGTGTGTATATACAGAAGGCAATTAGTGGATTGACTTCCAGCCCTGGTAGATTATTGGCTGATGATCCATATCACCACGCATCAGAAGTCCTAGAACCTCTCTGTGGCGATGGCTCCATGTGTAAAATGTACAAAGAGCTGAAGTATTGTTTTTTGCTTAACGACTTGCTATGTCTCAGACTCAAACACCCAAATATGATTTTTCTTCTTCATGATTCATTGATGTTATGAATGTGAGTGTACTTTGTGTTTTAATGTTATTTTGATTGAGATTTACTCCCAACGCCGGTAGATGATTGGCTGATGATCAATTTGTTTGTTTGCTTGAGGACGACTTGCTATGTGTAAGGATGACACACAACTGAGTATAAACTCCTACAGCAGCACTCAAAGTGTATTTTTATTAATGGATGTAACGGCTCCAATATTACTTATAGATGTGTATCTTGAATATGTATGATGTATTTTTATATTCTTATTACTCCTTAACATGCTAAGTAATCAATGGTTATATTTCTTACATTTATTTTTGAGTTTAAGTTCTGATTCATATTTTCTACTTATAATTTTGATGTTGTTTTGAATAGTTCTGAGTTATAGTTTTGATTTGTACACAATATTTCCGACATGTTCAAAGTAGTCTTAATGTTTTTTATTATTTCATGTTTTTAATTACACACAACTGCAAAGCACATGGAAGTGTTAATTAGAGATGTTTTCCATGCTTACATTACAATACTCTATGTTAATCATAAGTATATCTGTATAATCACCATCATGATGTCTGACATGTCCAGCTGTGGAAGCTCAGAGTGTTTTCATGGTTCTTACATGTATTTTATCTCACCATCATCAATAAAAACTACTCATGACATGATTGTTGAAAGCATCCTCACTTTACTGACACAATGGAAAATATAACAAGCTTTTAACATACAACACATTGTTAAAGATGAAACCAAAAAGCAGTGTGTAGTCGGCTCACATTTCAGATGTCTATAAGTTGTTATTTTTCCCTCCAAACTTCTCAAATGCTTTCATTTCAATAAATGTGTAAATAAATGTTCAGTTGTGAATGTCCTCAGTTTATCAGCTTGATGTCAGCAGGAACAAATACATCTGAGTGTCGTCTGCGTAACAATTGACCCTGATACTGTGTCTCAGTTTCAGGTACTCTGCAGGTTGGTTGTTGTTCCTCCATCTTTGAGAAGTTGCCATAGTTCTTCTTCTGTGGTTTTGGTTGTCTCAGCTGCTTCTGTCTCTTCATGTAAACCCGGACTGACTCTATGATTCTGCTGCAGGACTCCTTCTTCTTCTTTATGAGTATGGCTGCATGTTTGTTGTCCTGATGCAGAATAACTTCAGACAATCTGATGCTGTTTTATTATAGAGAATAAATATAACTAGAAAATTAGATACAGATATATTTTGAGTGTCACGGGGCTGCTGCTGGGATGAGTACATGATTTATTTTTTCTCAAATACGACACACTTGTGTATTGTGAGTGTATGCACAACATTTACAAAGTTCAATTTTACCTTGAAGATGTGTGGCACATTAAGTGCATCAGGCCATGTCAGGAAACTGAAGTGAATACTTTTCTTACTACAACATCTAACTGCACTGTGTAAATAATGCATTGATCATATGGAGCACCAGGTTGAAACCAGTACATTATGAATGTACTTTATTCTCAACTTAACATCCATGAAAATATTAAGTAAATTTTAATCTTATTTAAGCATAACTAATATTTATTCAAACTAATTAAGTAAAGTCTACTTCATTTTTTCACAGACAGGAACATCACTGTTATGAAATTAGTTATGTAGAAGAAATTAGTAAATCTTATCATTAAGAGAGTAGATATTATTTTCTTTTTGATTTTAAATTACTTAGTTGTATGATATTATATTACTCATTATAATTATGTACATTTTGTTCATCTTCTATTGATACATGTTGAATCTTTTTATACACCACAAATCATACAACTACAATATAAAACAATACAAAACAATAAAACTATTTATTTAGTCCACAGTAAACATGAATTAATCACTCCATTCAAATGAATTAGCTCAGTTAACTGGCAAAACAGACAGACAGGAATTAGCCAATCACAAAAAAGATGCTCAGTTTCTGCCCAGCAGGGGGCGCTGAGTGCTTTTAAGCTCATTAAATCAACTATTGTGTGTGTTCAGTCTGTCAGGATGTCTGATCACAGAGGAAGGCTGTGCTTCTCTGGCCTCAGCTCTGAGCTGCAACCCCTCCCATCTGAGAGAGCTGGACCTGAGCTACAATCATCCAGGAGACTCAGGAGAGAAGCTTCTGTCTGCTGGACTGAAGGATCCACACTGGAGACTGGACACTCTCAGGTATGGACAGACAGGTGGACACTCTCAGGTACGGACAGACAGATGGACACTCTCAGGTATGGACAGTCGGTGATCACCCTCAGGTATGGACAGATGGACACTCTCAGGTACGGACAGATGGACAGACTCTGACTAACTGAGGGACTCTGGTTCATGTTTAATGGTGGACATGAGTGAAGGTGTATGAAGCTGATTGTGTCTTTGTCTCTTCCTCCAGGATGGACCATGGTGGACCGCAGAGACTGAAACCTGGTCTGAGGAAGTGTGAGTGTGTTTTCAGTTTGATTCATGAGAACTTTGAGAAAATCTGGAGGAAATCTGTAATATTTGTATAAGTGCCCACATGGTGGCGCTACCTGCTCCAAAATGTCCCTCGTGTCTCTCCTGCAGATACAGTTCGTTCATTCATACTGACTTCAGCTGTTTGGACAAAAAACTGTTTGTAACAGACGACAGTTTGAGATGAAAATAACAGACTTGACACCAAACACATGAAAAAACATGAATATTACTGAATATCACTGTCATGTTGTAAGCTCAGTGTGAAGACAGAGTGAGATTATTTTGAAAAAAAAAAAGACGATTACATTAGGGTCAATGGGGAGCGAGACAGGTATTGGTGCCGGTCTCTGCCCCCTTGTTTAAATTTTGTGCAGACCCCGCCTAAAGTCAAAGTCACATTTTATGAATCCCAACACCTATGTCTACATTTTGACTAATAATTATTTGTCTCCTTTTAACGGTTTGGTCGTGAGCTCAAGTTAAAAATAAAATTAAGGTTATTTTTTACTGCTTCTCGCACTCAAGCTAACTGCTGCTTCCACTCTAACTTTGAAGACAAAGTGATTTCCACTCCTCGTTTGACTGCTCATAGTTTGAAAAGTTTACATGTTATGTAAAAACAGGTTGGTAGGGAGCTAGGTGACTCAGAAAAGAGGTGAAATTTTGTGGGTTTAAAAAAAATTCCCATTAATTTCCAATGGAGAATTATTCCCATGTTTTTGGGAATAACTTTGGGAAAAATTGGAATTTCAACACCAAAAGTCATAGCACCTCTTTCCCGATCGAGCCGCACGTTTACCCCGTGGCACTAAATATACAGTATTGTATGTGTAAGGAAGCTGTGAGAGGACAAACTGGAAAAACTGTGTGTGACTCATTATGTTTGGTTCATATTGTCAGCTGAGCAGAGCAGCAGGAGACAAACACCAAACACTGAAGCAGAAAAAAGGTTTTTATTCCTGAAACATGAAAAAAAGAGAGAAGCTCAGCTGATAAATGATCCAACAAGGACTGGACTGAAAACCAGACTTAAATATTAACTGTATTAATAAGTCAATGAACAGGTGACCAGATGAGGGCAGGTTGGGAGGGGCAGGGAGGTTGGTGTGTTGCCCCTCCCTCTTGTTTCTGGAGCTGGGTTTGGTCTGTCAATCAGTGCCTCACCTGATTACACACCTGCCTGCAATCAAGTCATCGAGCCATCTACTCTGCTGCTGCATATAAGCCAGGCTCAACCTCATGGAGAGAGCAGAACTTTTCCTCTGCTTTAAAGTTTGAATCAAATTTCTACATGCAGGTATGAGAGAGCTAGGTGACTCAGAAAAAAGGTGAAATTTTGTGGGTTTAAAAAAAAAAATCCCATTCATTTCCAATGGAGAATTCAACCCGTTTTTTGGGAATAACTTAACTAATTGGAATTTCAACACCAGAAGTCATAGCACCTCTTTCCCGAGGAGGCCAAGGCCCTGCTGGTTGCCACCCCCTGCCCTTTCATGAGCTGGGCCAGAAGTGAGCACACCTGCCGAACTTTTATGGCAGTGTGTGTCAGGCAGCGCTGCCGTCAATACACACTATCACACTTGGCAGCAGAGGCGTAACAATCAGCTGGGAAGCACACCCCTGTTACCTCTGATGAGGTTGGATTTCACAGGAGACAATTACGTTGTACTATGAATGTAGCCCGGTTAAACCAATGTCATAAGCCACCCCGCTTGGATGAGCAGAAACCTGATCCCATTGAATTAGAGGTTCTAGTGCAGGGTTCGAATTATAAATTTGACCCTAAGGGGGTCCCTATTTAAAAAAAAAAAAAAAAAAAAAAAATGTGCATATGCTTCAGGCTGTGTAGTGGGGGTACATGATTCATGACGTCATCAATTTGCTTGTCATCCCTCAACATCGTCAACATCCTCTGCACGTTCACGCAGGCTTGTAGCCGGAGATAATATCACACACACACACACAATGTACGGTGAGGTTTGTCACTAGTGAGGCACTGACTTTTTCAACATTTTCAAACACATCCACCAAAATATTTACCAAAGAGGGCTACCAATAAGTTTCATATGTCATACCAGCTTGGTTCATATTTTAAATTACATCTTTGGCCCAGGCAGAACGAAAAATAAATGGCGTTCCAGTACCCTACCTCCATACACAGAGTATACCATACACAGAACAAACAACAGAGCATTATGACATTATAAAGCATATAGCACCACGGCGGATGCCAGACAAACAGGACTGCACCAAGGCTGTTTTTTTTTGTTGTTTTTTTTGCGAATAATGCGTATGAAAATATGATGGAAGCGAGATCGATACAAGATAGAGAACTTCGGACTCCGAAGAAAACTTCTCTAAGAGAAGTCCTCTAAGAGAAGTCTTGTTCGGAGTCCGAACTTGACATTCGCAAGCTCCAAACTTCTGTTTCAGTGCGCGCATAGTGGTGTGGTGAAGTACAGCCATATGTGTTGCGGTATAATAAACACGTTCAATACAAAGTTGTGAATGCATGGTGATCGGAATATGAAACGAGTTTTATTTATTTGGCGATATTTATATTTAAATGGTGATATATTTAGGGCTATTATGCTCATTAAGGTAATATAATATGACGCACTGAAGACCTTCACAGAAAATCAAGTTTGCCTCTGTCATAGGAGCCTTAGGGAAAGGGAGCTCAGCTCCCCTTGGCTCCCACGTAATTCGAACACTGTTCTAGTGGGAAAGGTTAACAAACATATTGAGTTATAACAGAGAACCTAGGTTACCATGTAAGCATCTGTTGCAGTAGAAGTTGTGAAATTTTCTCTTCTGGGCTGAATTTATGTATAAATAGTGATGTTCATCTAAATAAAGTTTTCTTGGAGCAGCCTCTAGTAGCTGTTAGTGGCTGCAGTGCAGATGTCATTTAGTTCAAGTTTAAAGAACAAAAACAGTCAGTGAGCACATACAGTATCTTCACTGTTGTTTCATCCTCATGTTTTTATACATTCAAGTCTATACGCAGCTAACGATTCTAACAACAACTGATAAAGCGATAGCTGATAAAGATTCATACTGTCTGTTAATGTTTGACTTCAGTTTTACCAAAGTTCAGATCTGTTCTTCTGTTATCAGATTTCCTTAAAGAAGACTTCAGATTAAAGATGAATACAGAGAGATGAGACTGTCCTGCTGTGAGTTACATGTTTCTTCTTCTTCTGCGTGTTTAAATGTCAGAAAGGCTGGTCAAAGCTGCTGATATATTTCACCTTCACTCATCAGCTTCATTCAGATGATTTTCAGTATGTAAAGGTAACGTAGCCGAGAGTTTTCATCATGTTTGTGTCAGCATGTGTAAATTATCTTTTTCTTCTTTAAAACGATTGTTAATATTACTACTGTACTGCACATTTTTCCCCTATTATGGCACTATTTAAACTTTCCCTGACTGGTAATACTATAAAATGAGTTATATGAGGATGAACATGTAATATACAGTATATACTCAATATAATATAAATAATAGAATCATCTTTTGGGTCATGTTCAAATGCTGTAAAAGGTTCACCTAACGCAATATTTTTTAATTTAAAAGTGAGGAGCATCTTATACCCCGGTGTCCTATTCACCAGTAAAATACAAAGAGACGTTGGATCTGCATATTATTATAAGTCTGTAAAAGGCCGTCCACACTAAGAACAACACAGCTACACACTGTATTAAATATGTAAAGTTACTGTGTTCTTTTAAAAGGTTTAATTGAAACTCAGCCTAACTGAACCCAGTCTGAGTTAATATAGCGGTCCATTTCAGTTAAGCAAGTCATTACCGGACCATTCACCATTAACCCAACACACTGTTTCAGGTGTAATATGTTTGATTGTGTTTTAAATAAAAGTAAATTGAGAAAGTTTTGGAGTATAAACATATGTGTTTATGAATTAATTACTACTGATGCATTCAAATAAACCAGTCTTTAATAGAAAAGTGTTTTTCCAGCATGACACCCCCCAAAGTAGACTGCGTTTTACGAACCGTTTTTTACAGTAGTAAATCACCTCACCTAACAACTGAAACTGGGTGTTAAAGGGTTTGGGTACGATGACGTTCATTGTACCAGATTTCAGATAAACAGGCTTAAGTGATTGACTTTTGTTTGTGTTTGTTGACTTTTTCTTGAAGTCAGTATTTGTGTGTTTGATTCATTTAATTGGTTGTGTTCATATCAAAGGTCACCTCCAGTCAGTCATCTTGAACCTAATAAACATTATGACGGTAATTATAAAAACTTATCCACAGTTACAATAATCCATAGTCCAACAAACTGCTTGTTTCATAGGTGGGAAGGTTAGTGATTTACAGGTAATACAACCATATAATTAGGGAATTTTCCATCATGTACTGGGTCAAGCTAGGTTTTGTGGTCATCAAGAGGCCACATTAAATCTTGACTGGAAGACACTGTCTCCCCTTGAGATAGTAGTAGGCAGTGAGTCTGCTCCTTTTGGGGAAAACAGGAGGCACCCTGATAGTGTTGCTATAGCAGCAGAGGTCAGATGTGTGTTTTCATGTCTCTCTCTGATCGGAGTAGAGGTAACTGTAGTCAGAGGTTGATATGATGAAGCTGTGGGATGGAGGACAAAGGGCCTGAGTTGTGTCTAAGCACTGGTCTTATTTGTAAACCAGTAGACTAATTTCTATATGCTGTAAATGTGTTGGATCTGCACATATTTGCCTGAGGCATTATGTGTGTGATTTAAGACTTTCCCCGAGGGACAGAAACTTCAGACTTGAAGGGAGCATCAGAACAGAACATGTACTGATTATTCATTCACTTCTTGATGAAGCTAATGAACCTGTTCAACCCTGTCTACTCTGATGTACCCATACTAATGTATGGGTTGCATATTAACAAACCTACAACACATACAACAATATACGATTAAATCTGTTAAAAGAAGACGACAGAAATACTGTTTTCATTCATAATATTCAGCTTTTTAATCACCTTGTTGTAATGAATGAGCATGTTGTTGTGTTTGTGTGAAGGTGTTTCTCTGCTATGGATCAGTGTGAGGACAGAGAGGAGGGAGTCCCTCCCTCTAAAAGCTCTCTGTGTGAGGAACATGACAGCCAGACCAAAGCTCAGAGGTGAGATGAGGATCTCTAACTGTCCATCACTGTTTTCCACTCACATCACTCCACCATCATTATTCACACTCACTGTCACATCTGACACTCAACTACTGAATAATAAGTCACAATAACTCAGAATGAACTACTAACTTTGTGAGTTAACGAAGAGCTCAACCACTGATTAGTCAACTAATCAACTAAGATGAGACAGCATCTTTCATCAGATGACATTTTGATGAACAGGAGAACGTTTCTCATCCACTGTCTTCCTACTGATTTTCATTCTGCTTCTAAAACTTCAGCTGCTGACAGTCTGCTCAAAATTCATCTTTTTAAACTCTTTGATTTGTTAATTGTTTGTTTGTATCAGGATGCAGCAGCAGAGAGCAGACTCTCCTGAACCCAGCTATGTGTCCACAAAGAGTGACGGGTCTATGGGTCGTCCTATTAGGTTTAAAGATGGACAACCTGCTGATGGAAGGTAAGAAATTAAAACTTGTTGGTTGGCTGTTTGGGAATAAACCTCCTGTGTTATGTGGGGTGGAGCAGGTAAACCAGGCACAAACACCACAGACAGGTTCAGTGGGAACATGTTTAATGCTTAGAAACCAACAGACAGGTTTACAGACCATAAAGGAAAAGCAGTTTAAATAAGATTCAAACCAGCAGGAACAGGTAACAAGAGGAACAGGAACAGACAGGATAACACAAATAGAGCTTAAACAGGAATCATGACAGTCGCCCCCTCAAGGGAAGACTCCCAAATGTTCCTCCAGGCTGGTCAGGAGAGAGGAAACAAAGAGGAGAAAGAAGGCAGAACAGATGGGCAGGACTGCTGTGATGGCTGAAAGACCTGCTCAGGGCATTTGAGAACATTCTCATAATTTACAGTAACTCTTACTTTTACAGAGTAAAAGCTGCGTGATGCTGTGTTCATCCATCTGAAGGTGAACTGGGATGTTTATATCTCCATCTTTAGTCATTGAGGTTGGCACAGATTGTTACTGAGCCATAGAACTCCTGTTGAACATCCTCACTTCCTTCTTCTTCTGTTGACTCATGAACAAGTCGCCTGCGATCCTCTTTTCATCACTGGAGGAATTTGAACTCATCAGTCACTCTGTTCTAAAAGATTTTTGTTGAATTCTGGGATCTTTGTTGTTAACTACATGCTTTTGTCACATTATTAGTATCAGGATGCAGCAGCAGAGAGCAGACTCTCCTGAACTCAGCTGTGTGTCCATGAAGAGTGACGGGTCTATGGGTCGTCCTATTAGGTTTAAAGCTGGACAACCTGCTGATGAAAAGTAAGAATTTAAAACATGTTGGTTGGCTGTTTGGACTGAATAGACCTCCTGTGTTATGAGGGGTGGAGCAGGTAAACCAGGCACAAACACCACAGACAGGTTAAATGGAAACAGCTTTAATGCTTAGAAACCAACAGAAAGGCTTACAGACTATAAAGGAAAAGCTGTTTAAATAAGATTCAAACCAGCAGGAACAGGTAACAAGAGGAACAGAAACAAACAGGACAACACAAATAGTTTAAACAGGAATCGTGACAGTCCCCCTTCATGACAGTCGCCTCCTCAAGGGAAGACTCCCAAATGTTCCTCCAGGCTGGTCAAGAGAGAGGAAAGAAAGAGGAGAAAAAAGGTAGAACAGATGGGCAGGACTGCTCTGGAGGTTGAAAACCTGCTCAGGGTAGAAACCTTGGAGACCAAGGTGTCAACAAAGCCACGTAGAACAAAGACCGAGGGGCAGGAAGACCTAAGAAGGGGCAGCTGACATTTCAGGAGTTGGCTGGTTCTTCCTCCTCATCTCTTCTAAACAAACAAAAAAAAATATATGATCCGATTCAAATCAAAAAATGTTCAAACGTTATTACCAAGATCTGTGTGGATCAGATGGGGAAATGGATAGGAGAACATTCTCATAATTTACAGGAACTTAAAGCTGCTTGATGCTGTGTTCATCCATCTGAAGGTGAACTGGAATGTTTATATTTCCATCTTTAGTTATTGAGGTTAACACAGATTGTTACTGAGCCATAGAACTCCTGTTGAACATCCTCACTTCCTTCTTCTTCAGTTGACTCATTACCAAGTCGCCTCCGATCCTCTTTTCATCACTGGAGGAATTTGAACTAATCAGTCACTTTGTTCTGAAAGATTTCTGTTTAATTCTGGGATTCATACCTTAATTTATTTGGTGTTAACTACATGCTTTTTGTCACTTCATTATTAATATCAGGATGCAGCAGCAGAGAGCAGACTCTCTTGAACCCAGCTGTGTGTCCATGAAGAGTGACGGGTCTATGGGTCGTCCTATTAGGTTTAAAGCTGGACAACCTGCTGATAGAAGGTAAGAACTTGACATCCAGTAATCAGAGCAGCATTTACAGGAGTTCATTTTGTCATCATGACAGAACATCTTTAATAAGCTGAGTGCAGATTTGAGTCATTAAACGTCCTTAAACGTGATGTTTTCTCCACAGAGTTCAGCAGCAGAGCTCAGAGGTTCCCAGTGATCAGTCTGCACAGCAGCATCAAACCCAGCTGGACTCCATATTTATGGTGTGTACATGTACAAACACACCTTTTACTATTAACTCCATCAACCACAGATGAAATAGTAAAGTAGCATTCAGGTCCTAACAGTGTCCATGCTGCTCTGATTAGACCAGCAGGCCTTTAGACTGATACATGAAACACATGTTGTGTTCTACCAGATTAAATGAACTATTTACTTTATCTTTCTGTTCCAGCTGCTGGAGGAGAACATCGTCACTTTTGTGAAGAGAGAGCTGAAGAGAGTCCAGAGGGGTCTGAGTCCAGATTACCCAGAATGCTTAGAGAGTCAGAGTGAGGATGAGGAGGTGTTGGACGGTGAGGAGGAAGAGCAGAGGAGGAGCAGCAGAGATGCATTTCTGAAGATCACAGTGCACTTCCTGAGGAGAATGAAGCAGGAGGAGTTGGCTGACCATCTGCAGAGCAGTAAGAGGATTTTAACAGATTTAACATGATGGAGAGGAAATGGAGGCAACATGGGAGAGGTTTATTTATATTTCAAACTCTGCTGTAAATATGCTGCACACATCTGCATCAGATCAGAGGCTGTTTGTCCTCCACTGATGAGCTGAATAAAACTGGTGGAGGAGGATAAACTACACAGACACACTTACATGTTCAAATTTCTAGACTTTCTGTAGGATCCACTCACTGGTTTCATTTGTTGTTTGTTCATTCAGGAGCTCGTGCTGCAAAGTGTCGACGTAAACTCAAGTCTAACCTGGAGAAGAAGTTCCAGTGTGTGTTTGAGGGGATCGCTAAAGCAGGAAACCCAACCCTTCTGAATCAGATCTACACACCGCTCTACATCACAGAGGGAGGGACTGGAGAGGTCAATGCTGAACATGAGGTCAGACAGATTGAAACAGCATCCTGGAAACCAGACAGACCAGAAACAACAATCAGACAAGAAGACATCTTTAAAGCCTCACCTGGAAGAGATGAACCAATCAGAACAGTGATGACAAAGGGAGTGGCTGGCATTGGGAAAACAGTCTTAACACAGAAGGTCACTCTGGACTGGGCTGAAGACAAAGCCAACCAGGACATAGACTTCACATTTCCATTCACTTTCAGAGAGCTGAATGTGGTGAAAGAGAAAAGGTACAGCTTGGTGGAACTTGTTCATCACTTCTTTACTGAAACCAAAGAAGCAGGAATCTGCAGGTTTGAAGACTTCCAGGTTGTGTTCATCTTTGACGGTCTGGATGAGTGTCGACTTCCTCTGGACTTCCACAACACTGAGATCCTGACTGATGTTACAGAGTCCACCTCAGTGGATGTCCTGCTGACAAACCTCATCAGGGGGAAACTTCTTCCCTCTGCTCGCCTCTGGATAACCACACGACCTGCAGCAGCCAATCAGATCCCTCCTGAGTGTGTTGGCATGGTGACAGAGGTCAGAGGGTTCACTGACCCACAGAAGGAGGAGTACTTCAGGAAGAGATTCAGAGATACGAAGCAGGCCAGCACCATCATCTCCCACATCAAAACATCCCGAAGCCTCCACATCATGTGCCACATCCCAGTCTTCTGCTGGATCACTGCTACAGTTCTGGAGGATATGTTGAAAAGCAGAAAGAGAGGAAAGCTGCCCAAGACCCTGACTGAGATGTACATCCACTTCCTGGTCGTTCAGTCCAAACTGAAAAATGTCAAGTATGATGGAGGAGCTGAGGCAGATCCACACTGGAGTCCAGAGAGCAGGAAGATGATTGAGTCTCTGGGAAAACTGGCTTTTGAGCAGCTGCAGAAAGGCAACCTGATCTTCTATGAATCAGACCTGACAGAGTGTGGCATCGATATCAGAGCAGCCTCAGTGTACTCAGGAGTGTTCACACAGGTCTTTAAAGAGGAGAGAGGGCTGTACCAGGACAAGGTGTTCTGCTTCGTCCATCTGAGTGTTCAGGAGTTTCTGGCTGCTCTTCATGTCCATCTGACATTCATCAAGTCTGGAATCAATCTGCTGGCAGTAATACAAACAACATCCTGGTGGTCTGAAGGCATCAGAGACAAATCAACACGTTTCTACCAGAGTGCTGTAGACGAGGCCTTAAAGAGTCCAAATGGAAACCTGGACTTGTTCCTCCGCTTCCTCCTGGGTCTTTCACTGCAGACCAATCAGACTCTTCTACAAGGTCTGCTGACACAGACAGGAAGTAGCTTACAGACCAATCAGAAAACAGTCGACTACATTAAGAAGAAGATCAGTGAGAATGTGTCTGCAGAGAGAAGCATCAATCTGTTCCACTGCCTGAATGAACTGAATGATCGTTCTCTAGTGGAGGAGATCCAACAGTCCTTGAGATCAGGACGTCTCTCCAGAGATAAACTGTCTCCTGCTCAGTGGTCAGCTCTGGGCTTCATCTTACTGTCATCAAAAAAAGATCTTGATGTGTTTGACCTGAAGAAATACTCTGCTTCAGAGGAGGTTCTTCTGAGGTTGCTGCCAGTGGTCAAAGCCTCCAACAAAGCTCTGTAGGTGCACACAGAACTATCCAGATTAATGGAGTTTAAACTTTACTCAGTGAAGAAAAGTAATAATGCAACTGTTTTTGTTTGTTCTGCTGATTCTTCTGCAGGTTGAGTGACTGTAACCTCTCAGAGAGAACCTGTTCAGCTCTGTCCTCAGTTCTCAGCTCCCAGTCCTCTAGTCTGAGAGATCTGGACCTGAGTAACAACAACCTGCAGGATTCAGGAGTGAAGACACTGTCTGTTGGACTGGAGAGTCCACACTGCGGACTGGAAACTCTCAGGTCATTTTCATTACTGTGTATATAAAGTAATATTTTGGCCTACCCTAATTTTTAATTTACTTGAAAAAAAAAGTTATACTAAAAAAATGTTGTGTACTATCTGAGCTGAAGTGTTGTAATATGAAGTATACAGTAAGTAAAACTCCTTTCATGCCAACATGAGTCAGGATATACACTGCTTAAAAAATTTAAGGGAACACTTAATCATCACAGTATAACACCAAGTCAGTTAAACTTCAGGTGTGTCAGTCTGTCCATGTGTCCAGAGTGTGTAGGCAGTTCCTGTATGATGAAGCCATTGACTGGACCTCATGTTCCTCTGACCTAAATCAAACTGAGCCTCTATAGGACGTTATGTATCGGTGCACCTGACGCCACCAAGCAGGAACGTGCACAAACATTTTGAGGGGCTGTTGCTCTAACCCAAACAAAATGGGACCGTCCAACCAATATAATTTAGCTTCTTGAATGTAACACTGCCACACTGTGTAAAGTATTCAAACTTGAAAGAAACATTTTTGAAAAAGTGAAAACCTGATTATTCACCAGAAAACTTCACACATAAACTATTTGAAATCAGATGCACTAAGACAGTTGAACACTGAAGTGTAGCCAGTTGAATTTTCATAACCACTGACAATGGCTTCACTCAATGATTCCTGGTGAAGACTTAGACTGGAGGAGGGTGTCACAAGTTGGAGAGCAGGTTGATAGACAGTATTTTATTCTGGCCTGAGAAGGCAAACAAAAAGTGTCAGAGAAGCCCAAATGGTAGTAGGACAAGACTCGAACAAACTGAACCAAAACAGGATGAGAATTAACAGATGCAAAATCAACACCGAGGATCGAACAGCGACTGAACCGTAAACCAAAACCTGTTCAAAAACACTTAATGGAACACTTAAATTGCACATCAGATCTTAATGAACAAATGATTCCAGTGTAAAATCTTCACTGATGTAAATTGTATTATTAGTTGAGAACAAAATGACGTCAGTGAAAACCAAACATCATCAACCCATTGATGGCTGGATTCAAAATCACAATCTCTTGTGTTAGTTTCTGTCTTATTTTGAAAGATTTTCTCCTTGTGTGTGTGGTTGTTTTTACTTCCTGTGTTTTCTCGCCCTAGTTGATTTCCTCATGTGTTTCATCTGTGTCCTCTTTGTATCACCCCTTGTATATAAAGGTGTTTGTCATTTAATCTGCAATGAAGACTCAATGTGCATAAATTCATGAAAATCTAGTATAATGAAAAGAATAACAAAAAATATATGCAACACAGAATTACTGTCTTTAGGAATGCTGTCAAACAATATTTAGCTTTAAAGGCATTTCTTCTGCCAAAGTAATAACAGAATGGCTTCAGATTAAACTCTGAGCTGCAGCAGTTGCAGCCTCCAGCAGGAACATGTTGTTTCTCTCCTACTACTAACCTAACATGTATCTGTATGACACCAACATACAGCAGGGGGCACTGAGTGTGAACATGAAGGCCTGAAGGACAAAATACTGTTTATTGAGTTGAGAATGTTTTTAAGCTCATTAAATTAACTTTTGTGTGTGTGTTCAGTCTGTCAGGATGTCTGATCACAGAGGAAGGCTGTGCTTCTCTGGCCTCAGCTCTGAGGTCCAACCCCTCCCATCTGAGAGAGCTGGACCTGAGCTACAATCATCCAGGAGACTCAGGAAAGATGCTTCTGTCTGCTGGACTGGAGGATCCACACTGGAGACTGGACACTCTCAGGTATGGACAGGTGGACACTCAGGTATGGACAGGTGGACACTCAGGTATGGACAGGTGGACACTCTGACTAACTGAGGGACTCTGGTTCATGTTTAATGCAGAACTGGGCCCTCATTTAATTATGGAATCATTTTTCAAAATGTTTCAAAATAGGCCTATTTTTGGAAAAAATGTGTAATATTTGAGTTACATAAAAGCTTTTTATTTGTTTTCTCCCTAATTGCCCTTGAAATAGTGGTCAAGAACACCCACCCCCAACACAAAAATGGTTTGGCCCCTGATCAAAATTTGATGTTGTCATTTGAGTTCAACTTCAAGTTCAGTACGCTCAAAATGTCCGGTCAGCACAAGTCCGGTGCTCAGAAAAGTAAAGAAAAGAGAAGAAGAGAAGAAGTAAATAGAGGCCTTAGAGATTTTCCAAACAAATATTTAAAAAAAGGTGGTGACGGTGAAGCTGGAACTACTAAAGTCAACGTAGAGCAAGGTAAGAAACAGTGCAGCCAACGTTGTAACGTAACCTAACTGGCCAGCTCTAATGTTATCATCCATTAGCTTGTATAAAAGTCTGACACAACACGTTATCTTTGACAGAAACAGTTGAGTTTGGTAGCTCCTCTGCCCCATCAGAGAGTCAGAGCAGGATGGATCAGAGACTGATCAGACATTTAATTTCAGTGATCCTACATTATGGCCAAATAAAATGACAGAGTCTGATAGAGTAGGAGTAGGAGCAACAGGAGAGGAAGAGCAGAGCAGAGGCAGTGTTGGGAGACTTAAACTACATGTAGTTGAACTACATAGCTTAACTACAATTTGCTGTAACTTGCTGATAGTTAAACTACATTCATATTTTGTGCTGCATCAAGTATTTCAACTACTTTTTTGGGTCATTTTTTGTAGTTAAACTACTCAATTTACAAACTACAATTTTGGTCAATAACATGAAATATTTTTTATTTTTATTTTTTTAAAGATTTTGTTGGCATAGACGCCTTTTATTTAACAGTGTACATGACATGCGCTCTAACTACTCGACTACCTGAGAGCCACATGAAATATTTTTTATTTAAAAAAGGCCAATACATTTTGTTTGACCATTATTGTGTTCCAGGACTCTCTTTGAAAAAAGGCATGAATCATGTCATGACATGCCAACATTGTTGTTCAAGACACACAGATCTACAATATGTCTACCTCTTTGTGTTTTTATTATATTTTTTGTTGACTGAATTACATTTCTGATTTACATGTGGGTATTGTGGTAGGATTTTCATTTCCTCTTTATATTAGCCAACATGTCTATAGATTACCCAACATGTCTATAGTGAACCTACAGTATCTTGACCAAAAATGTCAGCTTTTTTTCTTTAAAAAAATATATTATATTTTGTTTCATGTACACCACATGTTGATTTATTTAACGCTGAATTAAATGAGTATAAGTAGTTGCTAAAGCTATTTTTTTGGCTGTAGTTTTGCAAACTACTGCCAGGCTGAACTACATGTAGTTTTACAAGCTACGCTTGCAAAGTAGTTTCCCCAACACTGAGGAGAGGAAGAGAAAGGGAAAAGAGAGATCCGGGTGCGGGGGGCCCCATCTAAGATTATCTCGTCCCAGGGCCTGGATATGAGTGAAGGTGTATGAAGCTGATTGTGTCTTTGTCTCTTCCTCCAGGATGGACCATGGTGGACCGCAGAGACTGACACCTGGTCTGAGGAAGTGTGAGTGTGTTTTCAGTTTGATTCATGAGAACTTTGAGAAAAACTGGATGAAATATGAAAGTGAAAAAAGTTCAAAAAGATGTCAATTTGGATTTAGCAGAAATGGGCGTGGCCTAAACTGACATTTATCTTGAACCAATGAATCCATGAAAAGATGTTTTCCTTCTGTTCATCACAGTTCAGAAGTTAAAAGAGAAATGTGTTTGTAACAGACGACAGTTTGAGATGAAAATAACAGACTCGATGTGCAAAGACCTTCACTTTACACCAAATTTCATAGTATTACTAAATATCACTGTCATGTTGACTGTTCATGTTCAAACTTTATTGTTGAATTTACATTCAGACAAACATCAGACGCAGCTGGAATGAAGGTTAACTTAGAAAAAATTGAAATAAATTCTCATCTAAAGGTCCACTTACTCTGTATCTCCAAAGCTTTCAGTCACATCTCATGGTCTTCCTCAGTGATGGACTGTCTCAGTTGTCATGGAGATGGTTTAAGTTTGAATGGTTTAATTTCAGTGATTGTCAGTAAAGTAGTTCATAAATCAACAGATGATAAACTGCAGCTGTATTGTGTCTCGTTCTCTCCATCAGATGCCTGTGAACTGGAACTGGATCCAAACACAATGAACAGAAAACTCAAACTGTCTGACAACAACAGGAAGGTGACACATGTGAAGAAGGTTCAGTCATATCCTGATCATCCAGACAGATTTGACTGCTGGCCTCAGCTGCTGTGTGGAAATGTTCTGACTGGTCGCTGTTACTGGGAGGTCGAGTGGAGAGGAAGAGTTTCTATATCAGTGAGTTACAGAGGAATCAGAAGGAAAGGAAACAGAGATGACTGTTTGTTTGGATATAATGATCAGTCCTGGAGTCTGGAGTGCTCTGATGATGGTCGTTACTCTGTCTGTCACAATAAGAGAGAAACACCCATCTCCTCCTCCTCCTCCTCCTCTGTCTCTAACAGAGTAGCACTGTATGTGGACTGTCCTGCTGGCACTCTGTCCTTCTACAGAGTCTCCTCTGAAACACTGATCCACCTCCACACCTTCAACACCACACTCACTGAACCTCTGTGTGCTGGGTTTTGGGTTGGTTCTGGTTCCTCAGTCTCTCTGTGTCCTCTATAGGAGGGAGAGTCTCTCTGGGTCCTCTGTAGGAGGGAGAGTCTCTCTGGTTCCTCTGTAGGAGGGAGAGTCTCTCTGGTTCCTCTGTAGGAGGGAGAGTCTCTCTGTGTCCTCTGTAGGAGGGAGAGTCTCTCTGGTTCCTCTGTAGGAGGGAGAGTCTCTCTGGTTCCTCTGTAGGAGGGAGAGTGTCTCTGGTTCCTCTGTAGGAGGGAGAGTCTCTCTGGTTCCTCTGTAGGAGGGAGAGTGTCTCTGGTTCCTCTGTAGGAGGGAGAGTCTCTCCTGTGGACAGAAACTCTGCTGACTGAAGATCAGCTGCTGAAATCAAACATCACACACACTCTGCACTGTGAAGCAGATCTGTCTCAGACTCAAACACTCAGTTATTTTTCCTTCTTCATGATTCATTGATGTTACTAATGAGAGTGTAGTTTGTGTTTAAATGTTATTTTTGGGTTAAAATATGTTCTGTTAATGTGTGTATATACAGAAGGCAATTAGTGGATTGACTTCCAGCCCTGGTAGATGATTGGTTGATGATCCATATTACCACGCATCAGAAGTCCTAGAACCTCTCTGTGGTGATGGCTCCATGTGTAAAATATACAAAGAGCTGAAGTATTGTTTCTTTTGCTTGAGGACGACTTGCTATGTGTAAGGATGACACACGACTGAGTATAAACTCCTACAGCAGCACTCAAATGTCTTTTAATTAATGGATGTAAAGGCTCTAATATTACTTTTCGACGTGTATCTTGAATATGTATGATGCATTTTTATATTCTTATTACTCCTTAACATGCTAAGTAATCAATGGTTATATGTCTTACATTTATTTTTGAGTTTAAGTTCTGATTCATATTTTCTACTTATAATTTTAATGTTGTTTTGAATAGTAGAGTTATAGTTTTGATTTGTACACAATATTTTCGACATGTTCAAAGTAGTCTTGATGTGTATTTTTTATTTCATGTTTTTAATTACACACAACTACAAAGCACATGGAAGTGTTAATTAGAGATGTTTTCCATGCTTACATTACAATACTCTATGTTAATCATAAGTATATCTGTATAACAAGGGATTAAATATTTTCTTTTATTATCAAGTGATGAAACATTTAACTATTTACAAAAATTACATCAGAAATAACTATTTACAGATTATTATAAGACAATTATATACAAATTATGTACAATTATTATCAAAAAAATTATTAAATACAATATACAATTTTTTCTATCAAGGAATGAAATATAACTACTACTAACATTTAACTATTTACAAATTTACATCAGAAATAACTATTTACAGATTATTATTATTATTTTATTATTCTTTCTTTCTTGTGTGTTTTCCTTCTTTCTTCTCCTTTCCTTTATTCTTCTCCTTTTTTCTCTCTTCATCTAGTCACGTGTACTCTGAGATGCGCGCGCAGGTCAGGAAATGACGTAAACGGACCGTATATGGTTTGTTATTTGTGTTATTACGTTACGTGTTGGACTAAATACATGTTGACATATTGAGGAAAGTACTTCGGTTTTATGGAAACGGATTTCATATTTCAGCAGAATGGATACTTGGCGAGCTGTACAGAAAGTCCTGAGTCATAAGATGATCGTTGTGGATAAAGGGAAGACTTTGAAGGTATGTAGCATTATAGCTTTTCTTACTTAGCTCAGTGGCTAGCCGAGCTAACCGCTAATACTATTACTGCTGTGAGCAACCATATAAGTCGTGAGTGGTCTTGAATGAATCAGGAGAATCTAAGCTTCCTAACAATGTACGGCATGAATATATATGTTTAAGGGTTGGTGTTTAAAACATTCAGAAGAACGTGTGGCTACCTCCTAACTTCCGGTCCGTCCCGTAGGCGGAACAGCGTGCGTTAAGTGGTTAACATCGCCACATTATACAAATGTAAATTCAACATGTGTTTTTTACACTAAGCATCACTGTACTGTTGTCACATATAAGCCATCAGTAGGTTAATTATGTTAATTTAGCAGTAACAATAAAGCAATAACACTAAGTACTTACCCTCTTTCATGAGTCTATTCATCATTGTTTTAAGCATTTAGTGTGTCAAGAGGATAAGTCAGTCATAGATATTAAATATACAGTCAAGCCCGAAATTATTCATACCCCTTTTGGACATGCCACTTTTTGTTCAAATGTAAATAAAAGCTGACTGAAATATTTTTTTTACCACAATGATGCCTTTTGTACATCGTCTTTTTATCTTCTTGGAGACGCCTGTGTCACTTCCGGTCAAAAAACAACTTGCTGGTTGAATAAAAGTAACTTTAAGTCAAAATTTGCCAGGGGTATGAATCATTTCGGGCTTTACTGTATATATTTAAGAGGAGAAACTGCAGCTCAAACCTTCCCTGTCAGCTCTGTTAGTTCACTGCAGTGTTTCTCTCTCTCTCTGTCGTCTCCTGCTGCTGTGAAACAAAGACAAACAGTCAAAGAGAAACGGCAGCTTGTTTAAAACCTCTGAAACCAAACATTTCTAACCTGGGATAAAATACCTGCCAAGGACCTCCTGCTGGGTCTGGATCCCTCTCATCTCCTCAGCTGGAAAGCTCATGAAAGAGGAAATACAGGAGAGAAGAGGATCAAAGAAAGAAAGTGGACTTGTTAGATCTACTTCCTGCCTAAAATGTGTCTCAGATTTGATCTAGAGTTCAAAAGGTGTGAAGAGTGAAAGTTACACCCACAGTCCAGCTGTCACAGCTAATGTAGTTAATTGTATTTTAAATACTTAGGTGTTGAAGAATGAGATTGGCACTATCCTTTATTTAGTGCCACGGGTGCGCAGCTCCGAGGCATCTATTCATCTTCTCCATACTTCTTCTTTTTCTTCTTCTTCTTCTTCTTCTTCTTCTTCTTCTTCTTCCGCCAAATTTCGGCGCGTAACTCCTCTCGCAGCTTTGAGAAAACCCAGACAATATATACATCAAAACGTGCGGCTCGATCGGGAAAGAGGTGCTATGACTTTTGGTGTTGAAATTCCAATTTTTCCAAAAGTTATTCCAAAAAAAAAAACGGGAATAATTCTCCATTGGAAATGAATGGAAATTTTACAATGCATTATTCATTAGGGCGTGGCTACGTCCTGATTGACCAATGTCCTCGAGATCCAGCCCTCGCAACCTATTGCAACCTCCCCGCTCCGCTCATGGCCCCGCCTCATGCCCATATAAGTAGAATCCGTGTTTTTATTTTTCAAGATGGCGCTGCCTAGATTCGAAACTATTGGCTAACTAACTATTGGTTTCCGAGCAGCAGTCCACAAACCAATGGGTGACGTCACGGATGTTACGTCCATTTCTTCTTCTTCTGCCACCAGGTGGTGCTGTAGAGTCAGTAGGAAACGAGTTGTGAAGCATGAGAGTAGCAGCTAGTTTATATGTGTGTATGGTTTATTAAACAGCTGAGGAAACACACTGGTGGACTGCTACAGACTGTCGCTGCTTACTTTATCACTTCCACATCACGTCCTGTATTTGGTACTTTCTCTTTTCCAGTTTGTGTCATTTGTGAATTTGTTTCGGGACTTGTAAAAGTGTTTCACGATTTCAGTTATTGTCCAAAATCTATAAAAAACACTTTATGACATTTTCCTTTATTACGGAGTCCTGAATTCATCCACCGCTGAAAATAGTCCCCAACAAATGCTCAATTTTCTCCTGTTTGGTTGATAAAAACAACAATGAACAGCTGTGTAAGGAAATGTTTGAGAGTTTTGTTTTAAAAATGAAACTATATATCTGTGAGGCTTAAAGACTGTGTAAAGTGAATTCCGAGTTAGCTGCTGAGTTAGCCGCCGAGCTAGCATCAGAAAGCTCTCAGACATAGCGTCCATGTTTCTGGTAAAGGTGGTGACTTTGATTGACAGGTGACACTGTATCGTTACCATAGGCAACAGCATTCTGTACTTTTCAGGCTTTCCAGGCTTTTTTAGTAGCTGGATATAATTTGTAGCATCTTGACATATGAATAAAGATAGTGATAGTAAGTTACCCCCGCTTCAGTTTCATTTCTAGTTTTGATGAAACAGAGAAATAAAAATAAAAAACGAGATTAGAGGTTAAGGCTCTTTTCCTTCGTCCAAAGCGCTGCTGTTTAAATCAGTTTTCTGACTTGATCGACTTTGTCTTTGTTACGAGTTGATTGGTTGAAACAGGTGACGTGCCTTTTGTTTTAAAACCAGCTTCTTGTGTCACAGCCCCCATGGGTGTCTTTTAGGGCCTGTCCTGGGCACTCCGGTCTCTCTCGGTCTCTCTCTCTCTCTCTCGGTCTCTCTCTTTCTCAGTGTCTCTCTTTCTCAGTGTCTCTCTTTCTCAGTGTCTCTCTTTCTTGGTGTCTCTCTCTCTTGGTGTCTCTCTCTCTCTCACGGTGTCTCTCTCTCTCGGTCTCTCTCTCTCTCTCTGTCTCTCTCTTTCTCTTGGCCTCTTTCGGCCTCTCTCGGTGTCTGTCTCTCTCTTTGTCTCTCTCTCTCGGTCTCTCTCTCTCTGTGTCTCTCTCTGTCTCTCTCGCTCTCGGTCTCTCTCTCTCTCTCTCTCTGTCTGTCTGTCTGTCTGTCTGTCTGTCTGTCTGTCTCTCTCCCTCTCTCTCTCTCTCTCTCTCTCTCTCTCTCTCTCTCTCTCTCTCTGTCTCTCTCTTTCTCTCTGTCTCTCTCTTTCTCTTGGCCTCTTTCGGTCTCTCTCGGTGTCTGTCTCTCTCTCTTTCTGTGTCTCTCTCTTTCGGTGTCTCTCTCTCTCTTTGTCTCTCTCTCTCGGTCTCTCTCTCTCTGTGTCTCTCTCTCTCTCTCTCGCTCTCTCTCGCTCTCGGTCTCTCTCTCTCTCTCTCTCTCTCTCTGTGTCTGTCTGTCTGTCTGTCTGTCTGTCTGTCTCTCTCCCTCTCTCTCTCTCTCTCTCTCTCTCTCTCTTTCTCTTTCTCTTTCTCTTTCTCTCTCTCTCTCTCTCTCTTACTCTCTCTCTCTCTCTCTCTCTCTCTCTGATTAGAGGGTGGGGCTCTGATTAGTGCAACTCAGTCCACCTGGCCAGTGTCCTGTGGGGTGGTGATTAAAACCCTGTCTCTTTCTCATTTGGTCTCTCTCGCTCCCTGAGGACAGCCAGAGTTGTAGCTACTTCTAGTTTTGGAGGACACAAGCAGACATTTACACAACCTGATTTATTTCATGAGATATTACATCATCAAACCAAAGTCTATTTAATCGTAAGTCAGATCCATATTGGTGATGTCAGCCAGACTTAAGAGACTCCTTTCATCATCAGTATCTAAAGTCAATTTTCTTACAGATATTTCTTTGATAGAAAAATGTTTCCACTCAGTTTTTGTGGTTTGTGTCGTTAGGGTCAGTTGTTTTATCCTCATGGCTGCTTTTAGAGAAGACATTTCAAATATTCTTTATCTATTTACTGCTGCAGAGTTAATGGCACCAACAGCAAGGGGAAATATAAAGCAGGCATGTTTTATAATAGCACTTTACCTTCATTTGAGTACAAACCAAAGTGCATTACTGGATCCATCTTTCAGTCCTGTTCACTTCATGCTAAACACTGCAGCTGGTTGATGCTTCAGCCTCCACTCAACTTCATTTATAGCTGAAATGTCTGTTACTCTAATTCTCATATTAAGATATTTGTCATTAAAAAAATCCCAGATGCATCATTTTCGTGCTGTTTCCTGTGCTGCAGCATTGAAGTTCTACCATAAATATGTTTTACATGTCAGTGAAATAAAGCTGCATTGTTCAAGCTTGGAGGCATGTTGTGTCTTTAACAGAGTGAGCTGATTTTAGGGGTATTTTGAGAGTCCACTGATGTGACATTGGGGCAAAAGTTTAACATGGAAGTGTCCCATTAGCACTCACATGTGTCTAATGGCGCTTTTCCACTACACAGTTCCAGCACTACTCGGCTCGACTCGGCACGGTTCCAGGAACGACCTTTTCCATTACAAAAAGTTAGCTACTCAACGTGGGCGGGGTCGTCATAGCACGGCTCCGCGAAACTGCCGTGACACACATACATCGGCTCGGCTCGCTTGGAACCTCAGCAGAGCAAAAAGAACCGAGTCGAGTCGTGCTGAAACTGTGTAGTGGAAAAGCGCCATTAATGGAATCAAGGTCTTTTTGTCAGTTGGTTCATCTGAAAAAGGTTTACAACTAGTGCCTTTAACAGAGTGAGCTGATTTTAGGGGTATTTGAGACTCCACTGATGTGACATTTGGGCAAAAGTTTAACATGGAAGTGTCCCATTAGCACTCACATGTGTCTTAGTGGCGCTTTTCCACTACACAGTTCCAGCACTACTCGGCTCGACTCGGCACGGTTCCAGGAACGACTTTTTCCATTACAAAAAGTTAGCTACTCAACGTGGGCGGAGTCGTCATAGCACGGCTCCGCGAAACTGCCGTGACACAAACGCATACATCGGCTTGGCTCGCTTGGAACCTCAGCAGAGCAGATACTAGAGTACCAGGTACTATCCCTAGTGGAAACGCACAAAGAACCGAGTCGAGTCGTGCTGGAACTGTGTAGTGGAAAAGCTCCATTAGTGGAATCAAGGTGTTTGTGTTAGTTGGTTCGTCTGAGAAAGGTTTACAACTAGTGCTTTATTTTGCTATTAATATTGAAAGTATTCATATTTTAGTATTTATTTCCTGTTGTTTTATGTTCCTGCGTTATTTTATCTATTTATGTACAGCACTTTGTTTCAGCTGTGGTTGTTTTAAAGTGCTGTATAAATAAAGTTGAAGTTGAAAGAGTGTATAAAAATGACATTTCTGGGTGTAATACTAGAGCACTAAATCTGCTGGAAACCTAGAGCTGGGTTAATATATGGATATTATATCGATGTCGTGATATGAGACTAGATATCGTCTAGATCAGAGGAGTCAAACTCATTTTCATTCAAGGGCCACATACAGACCAATTTGATCTCATGTGGGCCGGATCATTAAAAAGATGGAAGGAAAGAAGGATGAAAAGACAGACAAAAGGAAGGAGGGAAGGAAGAAAATACAGATAGTGAAGGATGGGCAGACAGACGGAAGGAAGGAAGGAAAGAAGGAAGAAAGGGAGGAAGGACAGAAGTGAGGAAGGACAGAAGGAAGAAAGGAAGGACGGACAGATGGAAGGAAGGAAGGAAGGAACAAAGAAAGGAAAAAAGGAATGTAGGGAAGAAGGACAAATGGAAGAAAGGGAGTAAGGACAGATGGAAGGAAGGTAAGAAGGAAGGAAGGGGAAAAGGAAGGAAGGGAGGGAGGAAGGACAGATGGAAGAAAGGGAGTAAGGACAGATGAAAGGAAGACAGGAAGGAAGGAAAAAAGGAAGGTAGGGAGGAAGGACAGATAGAAGGAAGGAAGGAACACAGTGGGCCGGAATGCACCCCTCTGCGGGCCGGTTGTGGCCCACGGGCCGCATGTTTGACACCCCTGGTCTAGATCGTAATACCGTGATATAGCATAGGTGCTTTTCCTGGTGTTAAAGGCTGAATTACAATAAAATGATGTAATTTACTGAACTGTTCTAGCTGCCCTCCCTAGGTTTAACTGACTGGCTAGTTTAGCATATCATAATATCATGATATGGAAGAAGAGTCTTTTCCTGGTTTTAAAAGCTGGATTACAGTAAAATTATGTAATTTTCTGAACTTATCAGACTGTTCTAGCTGTTCTATTATTTGCGTTTTACCCACTTTGTCATTATATTCAAATCAAAAATCTCATTGTGTAAATATTTTGTGAAAGCATTGATAGTCATTCCTACAATATTTGTGTGTGTGTGTGTGTGTGTGTGTGTGTGTGTGTGTGTGTGTGTGTGTGTGTGTGTGTGTGTGTGTGTGTGTGTGTATATACATATTAGTTTCTGTGGCTCAGGAGGTAAAGCGGGTCGTCCAGTAATCTGTAGATCGGAGGTTCGATTCCCAACTCCTCCAGTCCAGTAATCAATGTGTCACTGGGGAAGAAACTAAACCCCAAACTGCTCCTGATGCCTCAATGTGTGTGTTAATGGTTAGTTTGGTAGCTCCTGTCATCAGTGTGTGAATGTGTGTGAATGGTGAAAAGACTAGAAAAGTGCTTTATAAGTACAGTCCATTTCCCATTTTAATAGTTTTAATATACATGTTAGTTTTAGTGTTTGTCCTGTGTTAACCTGGTTACTCTGCTGCGTTGTGTAATCTGCTGTTTGCTGTTAGTATTTTATTTATTTTATTTCCAGATCACAGAGTTTGTGTTTATTCTGTTTATAGATAATAACTGGAATATGAACATCTGCACTCAGACGCTGTGTATACTTTCCATTTAAACTGATTTATTGGTAAATGTGGAAACAAACAGGGAACAGTAATTCTGTATTTTATTATAAATATAATATTTATTGAACGATAACATCTGAAATACATTCTGCATATTAACGCTGTCTTTTATTTCTCGTCTCTGATTGTACCTGAAACGACTTTATTAAAATAACACACTGCTGTATCAACTCATTTCCTTTCTCTTTCCCTCCTCCCTTCCTTCCTTCCTCCCTTCCTTCTATCCTCCCTCCTTTCCTTCCTTCTTCCTCCCTTCCATCTTCCCTTCCTTCCTTCCTTCCTTCCTCCTTTCCTTCCTTCCTTCTTCCTCCTTTCCTTCCTTCCTTCATCCATCCTCCCTTCCTTCATCCATCCTCCCTTCCTTCCATCCATCCTCCCTTCCTTCCTTCCTTCCTTCCTTCCTTCCTTCCTTCCTCCTTTCCTTCCTCCTTTATGCAAAATGGAAAATATTAATAAAACAGTTCATTAAGCCTCGCTTCAGGCCGAACCTCAGGAGCTCTCCACATTTAAATAAAGGAAATGTAGTTTTTATAACAGCTAATGTAAACTTTAATGTTTTAATATTATTATTTAAATCAAAATGCTCGAGGACATACGATAACATGCAGTAGTAAGAAGAAAACCAGGAGCTAATTAAAGAAGCGCCTGTGGTCAGATGTATTGATTATGAAACATTCAGCAGTTAATGATTCACGTGATCCATAAAACCCACGGAAATAATGACAAGCGAACGCACCACGAGGAAAAGTAAACGTCTGTTAAAGCTTCATGATTCAGAGAAGAGACTTTAGTTTATATACGACCCCGTCTGTTTTCACTGTTCCTTCCTTCTATCCTTCCTTCCTTCATTCATTCATTCCTTCCTTCCTTCTTTCCTTTCCTCCCCTTCTTCATATACAAACACATTTCTCTCACATTTGCATTTGAACGCAGCGTTTCTCAACATTTCATCAGAAGCCTTCGATGTCCTTCCTTCCTTCCATCCTCCCTTCCTTCCTTCCTTCCTTCTTTCTCAACATTTCATCAGAAGCGTTGGATGACCCGAGCGCGACACACACATGCCCTCTCCTCCCGAGGCTCGTCTCACATACATGTATCTCCATCCCATTACCGTAATTAATGAGAGCATGAATGCTTATCGTGTCTGTCATGCAGGCCATTAGCGGGCTCGGCCCCTCCGGCTTCCTCTCATCATGCTGCTGCAGAGAGCGGAGAGGAAGGGAAGCGATAAGAGCAGACTGTACATCAGAGGAAGAGGAAGAGGAAGAGGAAGAGGAGGAGGAGGAGAGGAATATTAGAACAATTAAATCATCAGGATGACATGACCTCAGACCAAAGATCAGAAGAAAGCTTTTAAATCCAAAAACAGTTTCAAGGGCCGACATGAGAGGATGACTTCCTTCCTTCCTTCCTCCCTCCTTTCCTTCCTTCCTTCTTCCTCCATTCCTTCCTTCCGTCCATCCTCCCTTCCTCCCTTCCTTCTTTCCTCCCTCCATTCCTTCCTCATTTCCTTCCTTCCGCCCTTCCTCCTTTCCTTCCCTCCTTCCGCCCTTCCTTCCCTCCCTCCCTTCCTTCCTTCCTCCCTTCCTTCCTTCTTCCTCCCTTCCATCCTCAATGGACAAACATTTGTATAAGTATAAGCATTTTTGTGCATTTTAGCGTATATAAGTATATAAGAGATAAAACAGCTGAATAGTGATTATATTAAAGGCACTTAAACATAAAGAACAGAAGCTTTTCTATTCATCCCATCCTCTCCTCTCCTCTCTTCCATCCCTCCATCTCTCCTCTCTTCCTCCATCCCTCCATCTCTCCGCTGCAGACAGACTAACAAACACAACCCAGGCGATCTGAACACACACACAAACCCGGCGCTGACAGCTGAGCCTGCAGACAAACATCACTGTGTAATTTGCATCTTAATCATATTTATTTCTGTATTTGTTCTGCTTGTGTTGGACAAAATGTCTTTTCCCGCAAAAACACTTCTTTCACTCTCTCTTTTTTTTTTGTTTCTTTTTCAATTTGGAAACGAGCGCTGATAATAAAAAGCTTTGTGATTCAACAGATATTTATCTCTGCAAGGTAATTTCCCTTTCAGTGTCAAAGAAGTGACATTTTTAAGCCTCCATTTTTATTTTTTTTTCATTGCAGCTGTGTTTTTACTGTCTGGAGTGGTTACGGCCAGACACGAAGCGGGTGTGTGAAATTATCCCATCATGCCCCGTTAGACTGACAGTCCATTAAACAAAAACAACAATCTGTGAGATCTGCAGCTGACAGAGCAGAGCCGCAGAGCCGCAGAGCCGCAGCACATTTAAACACAGCGCTGAGTGGATTATTGGAGACAGCTGAAGGCAAAATTATTTGAAATCAATTATTTATTTTTTTGCAACAGGAGAATAAAAAACAGATTCAGAAGACAAAACAGACAAAACAGACGTAACAGTGTTTGAAAAAGGAGCAGGATGTTAACTCAAATAAATAAATAAATAAGAATAAGTCAAACCCATTACCACAGCCCCCTCTCATCCATATACCTCTTTAAAAATAGTGATTTTGAATAGATTAAGACACTCATACTCTTCATTTACAATGTTTTTTTTAGATTAAACTCGTCTCTAAAGTTATAACCCAAACGTTTTAAGCTTTTTATTCCATTAGATAGTTAGAGATGTGTTTCTATGTGATGTGACGTGTGGCTGTCTAAGAGTGGATTTAACTGAAACCAATAACCCACCAAACTGTCATAAAAGGTTTTATATTTTTTATTTTTTATTTGTTAATAATCAGGTTTAGATTTTTCTTCAGTGTCACATTGATTCAGTGATTGTTGCCACAGTCTTTATGCCCTAAAGCATTATGGGAAATGTAGTACAGAATTTAAAAGACAAAGAATCACAGCAAATGAATAGATTCTTCATTTTACTAAGGCTGAGGATATCCTAAACTATTAACATGCTTCTTATATTCCCTTATCTCTGACTCTCATCTCTAATGCAAACAGTGTGTGTGTGTGTATATCTGTGTGTGTGTGTGTGTGTGTGTGTGTGTGTGTGTCTGCAGGTTAGAGTGTGTTTGCATGCTGCTGTGTTTCCTCAGGCTGATGGCTGCGGGGGATATTGATGCAACCTTTGCACCTATTGCGTGTGTGTGTGTGTGTGTGTGTGTGTGTGTGTGTGTGTGTGTGTGTGTGTCTGCATGCATCCACACACAGTTTATACCCCCCCACCCCCACCCCTCCCGTGCTGAAAACATGTGGACATACGAGCAGAAACAAACAACTCACATGCACATGAAGCATTTCTAATGAGTCGGTCTTCTTCTAAAGCTCCTAACGTAACGACTAAGACGAGTTAAAGCTGCTGCTGAGAGCCGGCAATTAAAAAGGGATTGAAAACCAATCGATAGGAGCCGACGGGTTTAAAGGGTTATATTAGGGTTGGTCCTTCCTTCCTTCCTTCCTTCCTTCCTTCCTTCCTTCCTTCCTTCCTACCAATCAATGGAAGCCGATGTAACAAGGCACTTCCTGTTAGTCTGATGTGTGATAATGAGACAGGTAAACTTCCGCTTCCCGTCCGCTTTCCTCCCTCCTTTCCTTCCTTCCTTCCTCCCTCCTTTCCTTCCATCTTCCCTTCCTACCTCATTCCTTTCCTTCCTTCCTCATTCCTTTCCTTCCTTCTTCCTCCCTTTCATCTTCCCTTCCTCCTTTCCTTCCTTCTTCCTCCCTTCCATCTTCCCTTCGTTCTTTCTCCCTTCCTTCCTTCCTTCCTTCCTTCCTCCTTTCCTTCCTTCTTCCTCCCTTCCATCTTCCCTTCCTTCCTCCTTCCTTCCTCCCTTCCTTCCTCCTTTTCTTCCTTCTTCCTCCCTTCCATCTTCCCTTCCTTCCTCCTTTCCTTCCTTCTTCATCCCTTCCATCTTCCCTTCCTTTCTCCTTCCTCCCTCCTTTCCTTCCTTCTTGCTCCCTTCCTTCCTCATTCCTTTCCTTCTTTCCTTCCTTCTTCCTCCCTTCCATCTTCCCTTCCTTCCTCATTCCTTCCCTTCCTTCCTTCCTTCCTTCCTTCCTCCTTTCCTTCCTTCTTCCTCCCTTCCATCTTCCCTTCCTTCTTCCTCCCTTCCTTCCTTATTCCTCCCTTCCATCTTCCCTTCCTTCCTCATTCCTTTCCTTCCTTCCTTCCTTCCTTCCTTCCTTCCTTCCTTCCTCCTTTCCTTCCTTCCTCATTCCTTTCCTTCCTTCCTTCCTTCCTTCCTTTCCTTCCTTCTTCCTCCCTTCCATCTTCCCTTCCTTCTTCCTCCCTTCCATCTTCCCTTCCTTCCTTCCACCACGGCGGGTTTCAAAGAGGAAGAATGAGGAAGATCTAGTTTTTTTAGCTGCCACTCCTCCGACTCCGCCGACCCGCTCCTCTCACAGATCTGAGGAGTACAGGAGTTTCTTTTTTTTCTTTTTTTAAAGATCCTAATCCTGTCGAACCTTGAAGCCCTGAGGCTCCAGCTGAACTAGCAAGGCGGCGTCTCTCCTGAGCTTCCTGTCACTCAATAATCAAACAGGCAGAACCTCCCTGCCAATGATCCCAAAGCACACACACACACACACACACACACACAGGTTGCATCACCATCCCCTTCAGCCATCTGCCTAAGGAAACACACACACACACACACACACACACACTTTCACACACACACTTTCACACCGCTCTGTTTGCATTGAGTGTGTTTCATCTGCTGCAATCCAAAACTAACAAATCAACCCGACTCTGACCTGTAATGAGCCGTGGCGTGAAGCGTAACAAACACATTAGGCGGCGGCGAGGGCGAGGTTAGAGGCGTCTACCTGGCCGAGGTTTGATTAGTGCGACCGCAGCGGTGAGGAAACGGTTACCGAGGGAAACCATTTGCTCTTCATGCTTCAACTTCCACCATAATCACTGCTTCATTCTGGGACTCAGGAGGGAGTTCAATATTTTGCCCTCCAACCCCTCCCGCGTCAACCCCTCCCGCGTCAACTCCTCCCGCGTTTCCCCTAAGATGTGTGAGCCGGTGCCAAAAGCTGGAGGCAGCGAGGTGTAAACAATAAAGCTCGTTGGGAACGTGCTCGGCTTTTCATTGAACAGCTGCTGAGAGACGAGGAGGATGATGATGATGATGATGCTGGCTCCTGATTGAGCAGGAATCTGTTAGTGGAACGTGACACTTTTTCATACAACTTGATTAAATTAAAACGTATTGTGTTTCAGGGCTGCTGCTGAAATTAAATGAAAAGCTGCATCTGTTTGTTGTTTTCTTGATTAATCAAAAATCAGTTTTATGAAGCAAAAGCTGATGTTTAGTTATTGTTTATTTTGTCCGAAAGATAAATTATATATATATATATATATATATATCTTACTGTAAGAAAAGGAAAAGCAGCTGATTGTCTAATTTAGGAAAAAACGTTGAATGTTTGACATGAATGGCATTTTTTTCTTTTATAAATGACGTAAATGATTAATCCTCCTGTTGTCCTAGAGTCAAGGAAAGGAGGAAGGAAGGAAGGAAGGAAGGAAGGAAAGGAGGGAGGGAGGGAGGAAGGGAGGAAGGAAGGACGAAGGAAGGAAAGGAAGAGGGGAGGGAGGAAGGAAAGGAGGGAGGGAGGAAGGAAAGAAAGGGAAGGAGGGAAGGAAGGAAGGAAGGAAGGAAGGAAAGGAAGGGGAAATAAAGGAAGGAAAGGAGGGAGGGAGGAAGGAAAGAAAGGGAAGGAAAGAAGGAAGGAAGGAAAGGAGGGACCTGTTGTCCTAGAGTCAAAGAAGGAAGGAATGAAAGGAGGGAGGGAGGAAGGAAGGAAGGAAAGAAGGGAGGAAGGAAGGAAAGAAAGGGAAGGAAAGAAGGAAGGAGGGAAGGAAGGAAGGAATGAAGGAAGGAAGGAAGGAAGGAAGGAAAGGAGGGAGGGAAGGAAAGAAGGAGTGAGGGGGAAGGAAGGAAGGACAGAAGGAAAGAAGAAAGGGTCAATTTGACCCGGGAGGACAATACGAGGGTTAACTGATTATCTGTCAGTTCATATTCCTCGTCATTGATTAATCATCGTTGTCAAGCCTCCAATATATTAGCATTTCATTAAAGTAAAACAATTAATCATTCATAAAACCCCTTTCTCCAATCGTAGCTTTGCATTCATAACGGACACATCAGTTTCGGCAATTTTTGGGTTTTAATATTTCTTAATTGCTTCGTAATTCTTGGATATAAAACGTTTATGGTCTGGGTCATAGTCTGGGTTAAAAATGGCAATATGGATAAAATCAAATACCTTGATGTCGCAATACTGTAGCGATGTTTTACATAATGCGGTTTCTGATAAATAATCATCAGTAATGTGGATTTCATGAGTAAATGGTGGTAAAAATAAAACAGCTAGAACAATCTGACATCATTTTACTGTAATGCCGCCTGTAAAACCAGGAAGTCTTATTTCTTTTTCATGATATTACAATATGCCAAACTAGCCAGTTAAACTTAGAGAAGGCAGAATAATGATGATAAAGTGGGGTAAAAGGTAAATAATAGAACAGCTAAAACACCAATGCTTTATCACCATATCATGATATCCAAATTCTAAGATGATATCTAGTCTGTTATCACGATATCGATGTAGTACTGATATATGAAATGATCACTTGGTTTAAACTTCCTTAAAAAGTTATGCAGCCTTTGTCGTCATGTCAATAGTAAACACCACAAGGGTACAGTTTTTTACAATAATGTCCCGACACTTATCTCCTCCAGTGGTCGCCTGAAGCAAAGTTCATTAACCCTTAAACAGGCAACGTGCACCAGGAGATACAGACTCTTTAAACTTCCTGTCATCCTCCCGGGTCAAATTGACCCCTTCTGTTTTGACTGTTCCTTCTTTCCTCCCTTACTTCCTTCATTTTTTCCAACCCTTCCTTCCTTTCTTCTATCCATCCTTCCTTCCTTCTTCCCTTCCTTCCTCCCTCCTTTCCTTCCTTCTTCCTCCCTTCCTTCCCTTCCTCCCTCCTTTCCTTCCTTCTTCCCTCCTTTCCTTCCCTACCTTCCTTCTTCCTCCCTTCCTTCCCTTCCTCCCTCCTTTCCTTCCTTCTTCCCTCCTTTCCTTCCTACCTTCCTTCTTCCTTCCCTCCTTCCTTTCCTTCCTTCTTCCTCCCTTCCTTCCCTTCCTCCCTCCTTTCCTTCCTTCTTCCCTCCTTTCCTTCCTACCTTACTTCCTCCCTCCCTCCTTCCTTTCCTTCCTTCCTTCCCTTCCTTCCTCCCTTCTTTCCTTCGTTCTTCCCTCCTTTCCTTCCTTACTTTAGGTGCAAATGACATAACTAGTAAGGATTTTTTACATCTAATTTTCCACTCCTGCCTGTTTAAGGGTTAACTTATCAAACCATCCATCCAACCAACCGTCCTCCTAACAAGGCAAAGAGAAATAGAAAGAATAGAGCATTAAATAAAAGGTTGCAGCTTGTGTGCAACAAAACTAAATCATCTTGAATCGCCCTTTACTGTCATCATGTGACTTAATCACTTCCTCGAGTCATGGCGTCCACGGCCACTAGATGGCATAAACGTGACTATACGTAATTATTGCCAGCCTGAATACTGACATTATCAGCTTTGTCGTCATGGCAACAGTGGACACAGTTTTCTTCTTAAATGTCTTTACTCAACGTTGGAAACACGACACCGATCTCCTCCTCCTATCTATCGAGCCATCCACCCAACCCGCCTCCTCCTAACAAGGTTAAAACCAGCTTATTAAATTACTCTATACTGCCATTTACACGTTAGATGGTTGAAACGTGACTATATGTTGCTTTTGTCAGCCTGGATATTTAGACCTATACTGTTGTGTTTCTTCTAAGGTTGAGATCATCAGTTGGTGAGGATCCTTTCTTCTTGCTTTAGACCTGTAAGCTTCAGGTGTTTTTGCATCTGAAGTGTATATATAATAATAATAATAATAGGTTGATTCTTGATGTGTTGATGAAGAAGGAAACCACCGCTGACACGTCTCACTTGTATATTTTAAAAGGTTTTATTACAAAAGAGAGCAGTGTCACACATCCAATCTTAAAAGATGCTCCTGGAGCCGATCTTTAGCTCACCCATATAAAGCATCCTATCTCTAAAAGCCCCACCTTCTGAACTTCTGGTCAGTCAGGAAACAAAGTCCCCGATCCTCCATTCATGGCCTGTAACTTTTAACCTTTAACATAGTGCTGGGCGGTTATACCAGTTCACACTGAATACTGGTGCATATTGTCGTTATGATATGAATTTTTAATGTAGTGGACCCTTTTCTTTGTTGTGCTTCCTGCCTCTCAGCAAACAGCAGAAGATATAGGCTGGCCGAGCGAGTTACCATGACGATAGTTCACACATCACTTCCTGCTTTTTAATAATTAGTCAGTAAACTCAGCATCGTCTGACGCAGGCTGGAAACTCTGCACTTTTATTTACAGTTAAAACATTTCGCTGTGTGTTTCAGCTTCTGTCAAACTAACGGAGCTGCAGCTGCTTCCTGTCTAACCCTTCAAAATAAAACCTTTGTTATTGTGCTCTTCTTATTATCATTAACAAACAAAGTTGGGGCTGTAAATTACGGGAGATTCCCAGGAGAAAAGACAAAACAGGAGATGGGTCTAAAATACAGGAGAAACGGGGAAAAATACCGTCATATACCGTGAAACCTTTAGAATTTTGAAAAATACCGTGATATACATTTTTGTTCATACCGCCCAGCACTACTTTAACCTAAATAAACATCTGGTTTTGGAAGATAATACCACAAGACAGAAACAGGATGTCACCAAACATCACATTCAAAGAACAAAGACTTAGATATAGGATTAGATACTACACATCATTACACAGCTCAATATATAAATGATATGATGCATGTATCAGATCAAATAAAATACATATTTAACCCTTTATAGGACACTCATTGAAAGGAAGGGAGGAAGGAAGGAAGGAAGGAGGGAGGAAGGAAAGCAAGGAAGGACGGAGGAAAGAAGGAAGGAAGGAAGAAGAAAGGGGGATGGAGGAAGGAAAGAAGGAAGGGGGAGGAAAGAAAGAGAGAAGGAGGGAGGAAGGGAAGAAAGAAGGAAGGAAGGAAGAAGAAAGGGGGATGGAGGAAGGAAAAGAAGGAAGGGAGGAGAGAAGGAGGGAGGGAGGAAGAACAGATGGAAGTAAGGAAAGGAACGAAGGAAGGATGGAGGAAGGAAAGAAGGAAGGGAGGAGAGAAGGAGGGATGGAGGAAGGACAGATGGAAGGAAGGAAAGGAAGGAAGGACGGAGGAAATAAGGAATGAGGCAGGGAGAAAGGAAAAGAGGAAGGGAAGAAAGAAGGCAGGGAGGAAGGAAAGGAAGGAAGGAAAGAAGGAAGGAAGGAAGGAAGGAAGGATATTTTGGGATATTTACAGAAGTTACCAAATATAATTATTTGCCCAATAAAGGGTTAAGACCAAATTGAAGGTTTCTTTACGTCCACATTATAGCAGATCGATATATTTATGCAAAGATAGCACTGAAGTTGAAAGAAGTGAGGTGGATTAAAACATTCAGTACAAGTTAATATACAAGAGCTGCCAACCTGTCTGAAAAGTCTTCCTCTGGTGGGATCCGTTACGTTGCCAAAGATCCCTGAGGTGTTTCTAATTCCTCCTGTGGTATTCACACAGTTACAGGAACCAGCTTAGTTCTCTCCTGGGCCGGCCTCAAAGCCTAAACCTGTGGGGGGATTTGGGGGAAGGAGCAAATCCTGCTGCTGGTGCTGGGAGATCCAGAGGACACCCTGAGGGGTTTCTGACTGACAACAACAATAACTGGACTCCATTTACAGAGAAGGAGGAATAGAAATATAGAGCTGGAAATGAGCTACATAGGTTCTCTTTAACCCTTAAACAGACAACGTGCACCAGGAGATACAGACTCTTTAACCTTCCTGTTGTCCTCCAGGGTCCTTCCTCTGTCCTTCCTTCCTTCCTTCCTTCCTTCCTCTGTCCTTCCTTCCTTCCTTCCTCTGTCCTTCCTTCCTTTCCTTCCTTCCTTCATCTGTCCGTCCTTCCTTCCTTCCTCACATCTAAGTTCAGCTGTTAGGGTAAATGTTCCCTCCTTTTGTCCTTTCTTCCTTCCTTCATCTGTCCTTCCTTCCTTCCTCCCTCCTTTCCTTCCTTCTTCCTCCCTCCCTTCCTTTCCTCCATCCTTTCCTTCCTTCTTCCCTCCTTTCCTTCCTACCTTCCTTCCTTCTTCTCCCCTTCCTTTCCTTCCTTCTTCCTCCCTTCCTTCCCTTCCTCCCTCCGTTCCTTCCTTCCTTCCTTCCTCCCTCCCTCCCTCCTTCCTTTCCTTCCTTCCTCCTCCCTTGCTTCCCTTCCTTCCTCCTTTCCTTCCTTCTTCCGTCCTTTCCTTCCTTCCTTCTTTCCTTCATTCCTTCCTTACTTGAGGTGCAAATGACATAACTAGTAAGGTCTGTTTAAGGGTTAATAATGCTGGATCAGCGAAATGTCTACTTTAGCCACATGAAGATATTTATCCTGCAGTACTGTTTGTAAGTAGTTTTCTGTGTGTAAAGGTAAAGAAGCAATAAGGAGAGGTTTACTGCTACTTCCCTTCCTTTGGGCCATGTCTGACTAAGATAGATGATCTGAGATATATGACCACTGCTTGACCAGGCGGGGAGCTCTGGTCCTCTGAAATGAGACCAACCAGGAAGTAACTTAGAGCTGCATTCTATCAAAAGGCCACCAGGGGGCGACCGTCTCTATACAAGTCAATGGAGAATTCACCAACTTCTCACTTGATTTCTAACCTCAGTAAACGTTTTCAAAATGTGTTTATGGTCTCAATCGCTAGTTTTAAAGCCTTCTTCAATGCAGTATGATGTTCATTTGGGACATTTTGGCCTCCCTGATTTTATATGTGACGATAAAGCAGGGGTATGCATTAGGGCGTGGCTACGTCCTGATTGACAGGTTGATTGACCAATGTCCTCGAGATCCAGCCCTCGTAACCATAGCAACCTCCCCGCTCCGCCTATGGCTCTGCCTCATGCCCATATAAGTAGAATCCGTGTTTTTATTTTTCCCAGCATGCACCTGAAATTTTCAAGATGGCGCTGCCTAGATTAGAAACTATTGGCTTCCGAGCAGCAGTCCACAAACCAATGGGTGATGTCACAGATGTTACGTCCATTTCAGTTTGTCCTGAGGCTCATATTAAATACATTAAGGGGCCTGACGGTTGTCTGATGGTCTTGGAAAGAGCAGGACATGTTTAAGTGAAGATTGTGGATGGAAACCTCAAACGTTACTGTAGATATATAACTATAGTGTTTATATTTAGATCTGAGGAACAGGACATTTTTAAAAGGTGTCTTCATAGCCAGTGGACTACTGTACATACACACGATGACTAAACACATATAATTGCAGACTAGAATTATATAAACAGGACTATAACAAACTCCTATACTGAAGAGTTTGTTCAGGTTAGTTTTATGACCATTTTCATCCATGTATTTCCATATTGGAGGTCTCTGGAAGAGGAGTGGCAAGTGCTGCTCTGTACATCTAAATATATCATTGGACCAGCAAGTTCCCTCAACATCAAAGACCTCTATGTTTATCAAGTACCATAATTCAATGCAACTCCAGCGCCCCTTAATAATATAAGAATGTCAGAGCTGAAACATTTATTTTCTACCCAATTAAAAGTCTAGATATGAAAATCTGAGCATGCTTTCTGTTTTCAGTGTAGTATGAGTTAGATATATGAGTCATAGGAGACATTATTTCTCCTCACTAAAGGTGAAAAAAGCTATAAAAATGCACATTGACTGAATACAGGAAGCTCATTGTTGTTATGTTGTGCTTTTTTTGGTGACCCCCACTAATCACTCTGACTTTTGGGCACATCTCAAGTCTCTTAATTGACGGTTCCTCGCTCCTCGGCTGAACCGGAACCATCATTTTGACGGCTGTCCGAAGTCTCTTATTTCATCTCCGACCATAGACATATATACGTAGATGCCGCATTGACTGTGGAGAGACGTGCCTAAAGCGCCGCCATCTTGGTACAGGGCTAGCAGAGGCAGTAGTGCACGTATGTCTATGGAAGTAAGAGGTACTCCACAGTTTCAAAGTAGAATTATTCTCTGAAATCTCGACCGATTTCCCAACGGTTTTGGGATTTGTTAAAAACTTGTCTGTCTGACATTTGTAACAAACAACCCGTGTGACTATATGTTGACAATTGAGCAATTTTATTTATTTATTTATTGATTTATTTTAATACAATTGAGCAATGAATGATCACTTTTTAATAGTGCAAACACGTCATTCCACTACAGACATAATGCGCTGCAGGAGCAAGTGGCCCTGTACCAAGATGGCCGCCGTGTAGGCACGTCGCTCCAATCGGCAGCAGCAGTCAATGCGGCGTCTACGTATATATGTCTGTGATCTCTGAGGAGCAAGGATTAAGTCACGTGATGCTTCAGAGGAAACGACTTGTCATATTTCCTGGCTTCCTTTCTTGGATGCAATTTAAGAGACTTGAGATGCATCCTTTGTCTTTATGGAGTGCACAGATGAGACTTCAGCTACAGATGTCAATTAGACTCAACCAAGGAGTCGAGGAAGAGAGGAATGGGTGGAAGATATGTTATGATTGGCTATTATTTGTCATTTCTTCAGTTTATTATGGATTTTATTCCATCTGTATTGTTCTCTTCTGTAATTCGTACATGTAAGTATGAGCAAGATTGAATTGGAGTGTCCATGTGCCTCTCACTCCTGCTACATGTTTGTGGAGCTTTCTTTGTAATATTTATGTTCAACAGTAAAAAAAAAAAAACAAAACAAGAATAAACATTGATATGCACAGTTGCTGTTTGTTTCTTCACACCTGAATCCTGAAGGCTTTCATCCTGTTTGTACAGATTCACTACCGTCAACAGCTGACACTGATCCTGCTCGCTGATTACTGCGACACATGTTTGACGTATGAGTCACAGCAGCTGGTAAAGCAGCAGCAGTCAGTAGAGGTGAAGGTGAAAGAAACACAGACACAGTACAGGTGTGTTTTCAATCTGCTGATTAAAGCTGCAAACGGCTGCAAGTCTGTCTGCTGATAAAAACCCTTCAGTCACCTCAAACCTTCAGGTGTCACTCACAAAGAAGAAGAAGAGGAAGAAGAGGAGGAAGAAGAAGAAGAAGAGGGGGAAGAAGAAGAGGAAGAGGGGGGAAGGAGAAGAGGAAGAGGGGGAAGGAGAAGAAGGAGGAGGAGGAGGAGGAGGAGGAGGAGGAGGAGGAGGAGGAGAAGAGGAGGAAGATGGAGAAGAAGAAGAGGAAGAGGGGTAAGAAGAAGAAGAGGAAGAGGAGGAACAGGAAGAAGAAGAGGGAAGAGGTAATAGAGGAGGAAGAAGAAGAGGAAGAGGAAGAAGAAGAAGAAGAGGAGGAACAGGAAGAAGAAGAAGAAGAGGAAGAGGAACAGGAAGAAGAAGAAGAAGAGGAAGAGGGGGAGGAGAAGAAGAAGATGAAGAGGAAGAGGGGGAAGGAGAAGAAGAAGAGGAAGAGGGGGAAGGAGAAGAAGAGGAGGAGGCGGAAGAAGGAGAAGAGGAAGAGGAAGAGGTAATAGAAGAGGAAGAGGTAAAAGAGGAGGAAGAGGAAGAAGTGGAGGAAGAAGAGGAAGAGGAAGAGCAGGAAGAAGAAGAGGAAGAAAGAAAAGTCTCTGCAATCACGATCTACTAGAATTGTTTAATTGGAGAAGCCTTTATTAACTACCATGCTTTCTTTATATCTACACATTTCTAATGGACTGGAATGACTGGTCCATTTTTAATACTTTCTAACTTTCAGTCATTTATTTATTTAATACTTTTACAAACTTTCTGACATTAATGTTCACAGTCACATTGATGTTTTGTCAGTAAGTTTGATCTGATGCTTTTTTTAGTTGGCCAAAGATGACAACAGTATTTCTCTTGTAGTCGATTGATTTCACTACCGTCTGCTTCCTGTTTACCAAAGACTCTCATGCATGTCTGCCTGCAGCATTCATGTAGCTGTGTGTACAAATCCCCAGACTGCCAGAGGAAATGTTCAGGTTTATGTTTAAGCTTCAGAAACAGCCTTCAGCTTTCAGCAACATCTGTGTTCATTTAATCACATCTGAATGATTTAATCGACTCGCGTTTGTTAAGAGAATAGAAAAGAATAGACTTTATTGTCATTGCACAAGAAGTACAGTGACGTTTGCTGTGCCTGAATATAAAGAAATAGAAAATAGACTTTTATAAATACACAGGCAACGTGCACCAGGAGATACAGACTCTTTAACAGGCTGTTAGGAGCCGGATTGGTTAAGGTGATAGTTCATTAGTAGTGCCTTGAATTGATGGAACTGGATTGGTAGAACTGAAGCTTGTTGTAGGTCTATACTTTGATATAAATGGTAAAATCAGTTATTAATGACCAGTGAAGGTAAGAATGTACCACTTCATTCAATTATTTACCATTATGACCATTTTAATAGATTAATAGGGGCAACATATCCTAGTGGAGGTACAATCAGGCAGTCCTCTGAAATGAGGCCAACCAGGAAGTAACTTAGAGCTGCATTCTATCAAAAGGCCACCAGGGGGCGACCGTCTCTATACAAGTCAATGGAGAATTCACCAACTTCTCACTTGATTTCTAACCTCAGTAAACGTTTTCAAAATGTGTTTATGGTCTCAATCGCTAGTTTAAAGCCTTCTTCAATGCAGTATGATGTTCATTTGGGACATTTTGGCCTCCCTGATTTTATATGTGACGATAAAGCAGGGTATGCATTAGGGCGTGGCTACGTCCTGATTGACAGGTTGATTGACCAATGTCCTCCAGATCCAGCCCTCGTAACCATAGCAACCTCCCCGCTCCGCCCATGGCCCTGCCTCATGCCCATATAAGTAGAATCCGTGTTTTTATTTTACCCAGCATGCACCTGAAATTTTCAAGAAGGAACTATAGTAATGGAAAAGGTTCCTGGTACCAAACCAAGTCAAGTCGAGCCGAGTCATGCTAGAACTGTATAGTGGAAAAGCGCCTCTCCATAGAAGACATTGGAGCAGCAGACAGCATGAAACACCCATGTAAACCCTGCAGACTCAGCTATTACATCTACATCAGACACACGTAAACCCTACCAAACACCTGAAGAGACATTAAGTGCTTTCATTGTATAATTACCCTGAAGTGCCTCTGCAGATGAGGACTGAGGATATCCATGTTCACAGTACTTGACGACCCCCCGACGCCACTAGAGAGGCTCTTGAACGTGGCCCTCAGTAAACGTCGGGTCAGGATAGAGACGACCTTTGTGGTGATTGAGTCCCGTGTGAACTGTCTGTGTGGCCTGAGGGTCTCTGCTGATAACAACGGTATGTTTAGTGCTCCTCCGTCTGAAAGTAGAGAGCCTCTCATGTGTGATTAAGTGACACAGTGGAGTCCGTCACTCTGAATCAGCCGTAGGACAAGTAAGAGGTTACGCTGATCCTACTCGGCATGTGAATACAAATTTAAAATAAAAAGTAATACACACTATTGGAAGGAAGGAAGGAAAGGAGGAAGGAAAGATGGAAGGGAGGAAGAAAGAAGGAAGAAAGGAAAGGAAAAATGGAAGGAAACAAGGAAGGAAGGAAAAGAAGACAGGAAGGACAGAAGGAAGGAAGGAAAGGAGAAAGGAAAGATGGAAGGGAGGAAGAAAGAAGGAAATGAGGAAGGAAGGAAGAAAGGAAGAAAAGGAAAGATGAAAGGAAACAAGGAAGGGAAAGAAGACAGGAAGGACAGAGGGAAGGAAGGAAGGAAATCAAACTCTGCATTTTTAAATACCAACAACAGCGTTACATAGATTTGGTTTGCTTTGTGTGTGACAGAAAGACACATACAGCAGCAGGAAGGAAGGAAGGAAGGACAGAGGGAAGGAAAGGAGGAAGGAAAGATGGAAGGAAGGAAGCGATTGGTTTCTTTTCTCTTTGCTTTGTGTGTGACAGAAAGACACATACAGCAGCAAGTACACCATCACCTCCATGTCCTCCCTTGGTTATGTAGAAAACAAAGTCACGGCAGTTTAACGCAGCGTTGCTATGACGACCCCGCTCATGTTGAGGAGGAACTATAGTAATGGAAAAGGTTCCTGGTACCAAACCGAGTGGAGTCAAGCCGAGTAGAGCTAGAACTGTAGAGTGGAAAATCTCCAGTTGGGGTTTCTGTTCTTTAGGAGGCCAGTCAATGCTGTTGCTGTAGTGGTTTTGGATTAGGGAGTCATGACCTCGTCTCATCCCACTGTGTCCCTACAGGAGGTGAAAACGTGGCCTATTAGACTAAAACGAGTGAATTTAAAGAAAGAGAGCAGCTTTGAGTTTTGGGGTAAATGCTCACAAGTTGGCAGCAGCAGCTCCTGATTGACGGCGGTAACCTTCACCGTCACTGGATCGATGCCTCGCTGCTCTCTCCCTCCATCAAACCGTGTCGAGCAGTCAGATATACGGATGAATCCACAACATCATAATTAGCCTTTTAGATTACGGGAAATCCTCTCAGAACAAAAAGGCAATCGCTCCCTGAAGCACCTTTTTGTTTTTATACCAGCTTGAATCTGAAACACATTTGTTGTTCATTTCTCTCCGTGTGGTCGATTCAAACTTTCTGTAGATGGTTTCCAAACAGAAATACTAATATTCTGAATAAAATGAGACACCAGAGATACCATTTGACATAGTTTGGAAGGAAAGAAGGAATGGAGGAAAGAGAGAGGAAGGAAAGAAAGTGAAAAGGAGGAAGGACAGACGGAAGGAAGGAAAGGAAAGGAGGGAGGGAGGAAGGAAGAAAGGTAGGAGGGAGGGAGGGAGGGAGTAAAGAAGGAAGGAGGGAGGGAGAGAGAAAGGAAAATAGGAAGGAATGAAAGAAGGACAGAGGAAAGAAGGAAGGCAATGGGGAGGAAAGAAAGAGACAAGGAGGGAGGGAGGAAATAAGGAGGAAGGAAGGAAGGACAGAAGGAAGGAAGAAAGGGGGATGGAGGAAGGAAAGACAGAGGAAGGAAAGAAAGTGAAAAGGAGGGAGGGAAGAAGGACAGACGGAAGGAAGGGAGGAAGAAAGGAAGGAAGGAAGGAAAGAAGGAACAGTCAAAACAGACGGGGTCAATTTGACCCGGGAGGACGACAGTTTAAAACCCTTGTTTCTTCCTGCCCAACGCTGTTTGAATAAAGACTAGAGTGATGAAACCAGCAGATCTGTGAGCAGTCAAACATTATCAGACTCCATCTTTATCTCAGAGTCTTTATATCAGAGTCTTTATCTCAGAGTCTTTATCTCAGAGTCTTAATCTCCTCGCTGTGTGTTTATTAGCAGAGACACACAGTAAGCAGCTAACTGTGTGTTTATTAGCAGGAACACACAGTAAGCAGCTAACTGTGATAAAGGTGTTATTATTTATCCAGACCTGGAGAGGGAGACACCAATCAAGCCCACGCAGTCCTGAGGAAAGGTCTAATCAGCCTCAGTCATTAAAATCACCTGAGCAGAGAGCTTTAATTAAATCATCTATCTGTCCAGCTCTCCTCCTTCTTTCCTTCACTTCTTCTCTCAGACAACAAATCTGAAGCTTTAAAAGAGAAACTGTCCTCTACTAGAAGAAGGTGATGTCGATGAGTGGTTTAGTTTAAATGTAAAGGGTTAAAATGTGAAAATATATGTATGAATAACTTCACACGTTCTTTTTTTGTGGACCCAGCATCAAATTTCTGCTTTTAATCCATTTAGAGAGAATATATTAGAGGATTATGGTAAAAATGTCTAAGTGGTGTAACCATAAAAACTTAACAATGGAGGCACAGAACATGGCCCACTCGGACTCAATGTCCCCCGCCTCCCCCGGTATGCGGTCGAAGCTCTGACAGGAGACTCTGCCAGACGTTCCCAGCAGACCCTCACAATGCACTTGGGTCTGCCAGGTCTGCCCGGCATCCTCCCCCACCATCGGAGCCAACTCACCACCAGGTGGTGATCAGTTGACAGCTCCGCCCCTCTCTTCACCCGAGTGTCCAAGACATGCGGCCGCAAGTCCGACGACACGACTACAAAGTCAATCATGGAACTGCGGCCTAGGGTGTCCTGGTGCCAAGCGCACATATGGACACCCTAGTGCTTGAACATGGTGTTCGTTATGGACAATCCGTGACCAGCACAGAAGTCCAATAACAGAACACCGCTCGGGTTCAGATCGGGGGGGGCCGTTCCTCCCAATCACACCGTTCCAGGTCTCACTGTCGCTACCAACATGGGCGTTGAAGTCCCCCAGCAGAACGAGGGAATCCCCAGAGGGAGCACTCTCCAGCCCCCCCTCCAAGGAGTCCAAGAAGGGTGGATACTCTGAAGTGCTGTTTGGACCATAGGCACAGATAACAGTCAGGATCCGGAGGGAGGCCACCCTCTCGTCTACCGGGGTGAACCCCAGCGTACAGGCACCAAGCCGGGGGGCAATAAGTATTGCCACCCCTGCCCGGCGCCTCTCACCAGTGGCAACTCCAGAGTGGATGAGGGTCCAACCCCAAGGTCCCCGCCTTCGGCTGCCACCCAGCTCACAATGCACCCAACCCCTTTGGCCCCTCCCACTGGTGGTGGGTCTGTGGGAACGGGGTCCCATGTCCCCTCTTCGGGCTGTACCCCGGCCGGGCCCCATGGGCGAAGGCCAGGCCACCAGGCCCCCGAGCCCCCACCCCCAGAACAACAAACACTTATAGAGAATATAGTATGGAACCATGTGTGTGATGTTCCAGCAATTAGATGAAATAAATCCACAATTCTGATAAAAACACTCAGATTAGACCTGAGGTACAGAACTACAAACATGGCCTTCTTGTTCTCCTCCTTCATTGTTTTATCATCTTTACTGGAAATATTTAAAAGTTTCCACCTGAGGCGAAGATGTTTTCATCCAGGAAACACAGTAAACACCTGAAAGATGCAATCACTGCCTGATAACCAAACATCCAAATGTCAGCCTGTCTTCATTTAGAGGCTCGCCTGCAGCATCATAATCAGAACATCTGCTCACGGTTGTGTTCCTGCAGTCTAGAGTGGAACAGTCTCCTCCTCTGGTTTATTTTCTGGTGTTTTATTGCGAGAAAGAAAGAAAAGCTCCGTTTTCACAGCGTGTTAAAAGACACAGATGTATCAGTGATGGAGGGAGACAATGAGTCGGTGTGAAGGAGGAGAGTAAAGAGAAACATCTGGATCTGAGCCGGCGGCACACGGAGGAGAAACTAACACGATGCTCCTACGACGGGAAAACGTTTATTATTCAGACACGACTTCTGAATAAACAGGAGATAAAAACACAGACGCGTCGACATGTAGTAGTTAAAACATTCTGATTTACACACAGAGAGGAGGAGGAGGAGGAGGAGGGAAAAACTGTAGCGGAAGAGAAAGAAAGAGAGAAAGGAAAGATACACATCAAAGAGCAAAGCTGTTTCATTCAGAGAAAACCTTGAGGAGGAGGAAGGTGAAAAGGAGTGATGAAGACTGGAGGAGGAGGAAGAGGAGAAGGATGGAGAAGGATGGAGAAGAGGAGGAGGAGGAGGGAGAGGAAGGTGAAAAGGAGTGATGAAGACTGGAGGCAGAGGAGGAGGACTGGAGCCTCTTCCTCCTCCTCCTCCTCTCTACTCCTCCTCCTCTCTCTTCTTCCCCCTGTTCCTTCTCCTCCTCTCTCTCGCTCTCCTCCTCCTCCTTCTCCCCCTCCTCCTCCTCGTCTTCCTCCTTTCCCTCTTCCTCCTCCTCTCCCTCTTCCTCTTCCTCCTCCTCCTCCTCCTCCTCCTCCTCCTCCTCTTCCTCTCCTTCTCCTCTTCCTCCTCCTCCTCCTTATCCTCCACATCCTCCTCTTCCTCCTCCTCCACCTCCATCTCCTCCTCCTACATTATAAATCTGTCTGCAGAGACAACAGCAGAAAGAGAGAGCGCTCACTCTGCTGATTTTTGGCATCACAAACACATTTATAAAGAAAATCAACCTTTTGCATTATCCTTGAGTTCCTCCCGTAGCCCTCTCTCCTCATTCAGCTGCAGATATGAATTTATTCTGGTTATTTACTGATGATGTCACCGTCTGATGAAGCCTTTAAGTGAAAGTAAACCTCAAACTTAGACAGACTTATTGCGGTTGGCAGACTGTCCACATATTTTATAGTTTTCTCTCTCTGTGTGTGTGTGTGGTGATAAATCAAAGGGAGGAGTTATTAATGTTACCTGAGAACAATGATGTCGTCCTCACATAAAGCACACAGCTGAATAACTGATGCAGTATGAATAACACACCTGTTGTCCTCGAGTCAAGGAAGGAAGGAAGGAAGGGAAGGAAGGAAGGAAGGAAAGGAGGAAGGAAGGGTCAAACGATTAATTTGTTTAATCGAGATTAATTGCAGAATTTCCATAGTTAATCGCGATTAATGGCGTTTTGAATTGCATGTTTAAAATCCTGTTATTTTCCATTTGAAGGCAGTTTTAAGTCCATAATGTAAAGCATTTCTTACCAGAGTGTCTTAACTGGGAATCAATCACGGCTCTGCTGCGACTCCCACACTCCAAAATGGTCCTTTGGTGGAGCTGAGGCTCGCTTGGCTGCACCTGGGTGTTTAGCGTGGAGGTGCTAACTCAAACTCCCCGTACTCCGGTGGTAGTTAAACTCCGTTTGACACAGGTTGCATTTTACTTTTGACTTGTCAACTGAAGCGTCTGGAAGTGTTTTAAAGTTAAACAAGCCGTTCAAAAGTCCAGTAGCTCTCTTACTTTCCATCAGCGCGGTAGGTTTACTGCAGGAGGCCACTTCAAAGCATAGCGCTACAGCTAGAGGAGCCGTCTACGGGAGGGAAGGAAAGGAGGAAGGAAGGAAGGAAGGAAGGAAGGAAGGAAGGAAGGGATGAGAAGACAGTTGGAAGGAAAAGAAGACAAGGAGGAAGGGAGGAAGGAAGGTAGGAAGGAAGGAAGGAAGGAAGGAAGGAAGGAAGGGATGAGAAGACAGTTGGAAGGAAAAGAAGACAAGGAGGAAGGGAGGAAGGAAGGTAGGAAGGAAGGAAGGAAGGAAGGGAAGAGAAGACAGTTGGAAGGAAAAGAAGACTGGAAGGAAGGAAGGAATGAAGGAAGGAAGGAAGGAAGAGAAGACAAGGAGGAAGGGAGAAAGGAAGGAAGGACGGAAGGAAGGAAAAGAGGAAGAAGGAAACTGGGCCGCGGTAGGTTTACTGCAGGAGGCCACTTCAAAGCATAGCGCTACAGCTAGAGGAGCCGTCTACGGGGGAGTAGAAGGGACAAAAAGGCTTGACACATTAAAATGCGATAATAAAAAAAACGCATTATGGATTGCATTAATCTAATCGCGATTAACACGTTAACGCTGACAGCCCTAATAGAAATACACAGTGTTCTTATATAACTCAATGAAAATATGGCAAGAATAAAATATTAAGATTCTGGTTTTACTTGTTTAACTTGTTGATGCAGTTTCATTATAATTAACAGCGAGGCTCATTTAAACCAGAAGGAAATATTTAAAGTACCTAAAATATATAATATGCACAATTTAGTCATCATCATTTGAACTCTTGACGAAACCAACGAAGAAGAAAACATGATTTCAGCCTCATCAGGACATCGTGAGAGTAGAAATCACTATAATCACTTTTCACATTTAACCTCGGCTGCAGCGAACAAAGAGCCGCAGCGTCTCTAAAGGAAACTTCCTCTCCTCTCTCCCCTCATCTTCTCCTCCATCTCTTCCTCCTTTCATCCCTTTCATCCCTCTCTGCTTTCTATCTATAGCTCTGTAATTACAGTTATCTCAGCAGCTAATGTTGCTTTGTTTGTTAGAGTCTCTCTGTGTGTTTGTACGAGAGCTGATGACTTGATCTTTGTCTAATTATTGAGAGACCAAGACAACATTCAGTTCTTCTGTCCTTCTTTCCATCCTTCCTTTGTTCCTTCTGTCCTTCTTTCCATCCTTCCTTTGTTCCTTCTGTCCTTCTGTCCTTACTTACTTCCTTTCTCCTGTCCTTCTTTCCATCCTTCCTTTGTTCCTTCTGTCCTTACTTACTTCCTTTCTCCTGTCCTTCTTTCCATCCTTCCTTTGTTCCTTCTGTCCTTCCTTCTGTCCTTCTGTCCTTCCTTCTATCCTTCCATATTTCCTTCCTTCCTTGCTTCCTTCCTTCCTTCATTCCTTCCTTCCCACTGTCCTTCTGTCCTTCCAACTGTCTCTACTTCCTTCCTTCCTTCCTTTCTTCCTTCCTTCCTTCTTTCTGTCCTTACTTCCACACTTCCTTCTCTCCTTACTTTTGTCCTTCCTTCCGTCCTTCCATCTTTCTTTCCTTCCTTCCTTCCTTCCATCTTTCCTTCCTTCCTTCCTTCCTTCCTTCCTTCCTTCCTTCCTTCCTTCTGTCCTTCCATCTTTCCTTCCTTCCTTCCTGTTATCAGCAGCTAAATGTGTCTTTGTTTGTTAGAGTCTCTCTGTGTGTTTGTACGAGAGCTGATGACTTGATCTTTGTCTAATTATTGAGAGAGGCCAAGACAACAATTCAGTTCTTCTGTCCTTCTTTCCATCCTTCCTTTGTTCCTTCTGTCCTTCTTTCCTTCCTTCTGCCCTTCCTCCCTTTCTTCTGTCCTTCCTTCTTTCCATCCTTCCTTTGTTCCTTCTGTCCTTCTGTCCTTACTTACTTCCTTTCTTCTGTCCTTCAATTCTTCCTTCCTTCTGTCCATCCTTCCTTTGTTCTTTCTGTCCTTCTTTTCTTCTGTCCTTACTTACTTCCTTTCTTCTGTCCTTCTTTCCATCCTTCCTTTGTTCCTTCTGTCCTTCTTTCCTTCCTTCTGACCTTCTTTCTTTCCTTCCTTCCTTTACTTCTGTCCTTCAATTCTTCCTTCCTTCTGTCCATCCTTCCTTTGTTCTTTCTGTCCTTCTTTTCTTCTGTCCATCCTTCCTTTGTTCTTTCTGTCCTTCTTTTCTTCTGTCCTTACTTACTTCCTTTCTTCTGTCCTTCCTTCTTTCCTTCCTTCTGTTCTTTCCATCCTCCCTTCTGTCCTTCCTTCTTTCCTTCCTTCCTTCCTTCTGCCCTTCCTTCCTTTGTTCCTCCTATCCTTCTTTCCGTCCTTCTTTCCTTCCTTCCTTTACTTCTGTCCTTCAATCCTTCCTTCCTTCTTTCCATCCTTCCTTTGTTCCTTCTGTCCTTCTTTCCTTTACTTCTTGTCCTTCCATCTTTCCTTCTGTCCTTCTGTCCTTCCATATTTCCTTCCTTCCTTCTGTTCTTCCCTCCTTCCTTCCTTCCTCCCTCTGTCCTTCTGTCCTTCCAACCGTCTCTACTTCCTTCCTTCCTTCTTTCCCACCTACTGTTCTTCCTTC